>OY997264.1:286945957-287471747 GCA_963921465.1 Triticum timopheevii
ACACTCTGCAAAGGTTTGCGCACTTTTCCCCACAAGACTCGATTGCCTCCATTGGTTTTCTTGCACTACATGGTGTTAGAGAAACGGATAACCGAGACACAGCCTTTCAGAAACATTAACTCTCTACTTCGGGCAGACCATACCAAACCTACAAACCCACTACCTGCTGATCCACCTCTTCAAGAGCTTCACGTAACTTACTCAACTATGCTAGAGCCCATAATAGCTTGTGGCTGCACACGGAAGTTTCTAGCATGAATAGACTCAGTTCCCTTTGAGCTTGGGTGGCAGTCCATAGGAAAATCACACGGTAACCCCGGGATCTCCAAAAATAAAACAGGAAATCACTGGATACCCCAGGTGCCTCAATCCACCCAGATGTGTATTAAAGTTGCCACCTTAAGTAAACCATTAATTGAAATCTCACATCTAACATGGAAACACTCAAACCCAATCCACGTCTACGAGCATAGCATGGCAAGATAAGCATAACATAGAAGTAACTCCCAAGGGTTTGATAATAAACAGGGCAATAGGTTCTACCTCAGCAACTACTTCCCAATACCCACATATTAAAGGCATCCTAGTCATGCAATGTTTGAGGATTGAAACTAATGCATAAAACTGGGTATGAAAAGAGTATGATCAATGTGTTACTTGCCTTGCTGACAATCCGTGAATCCTAGAGACTCGTAGTAACACGCTTCGCACTCCGGGAATTCTATCGCAAGCAAACAATAACATACATAAGCAACAATCAAAGGTGCACAAGTAGAACTCCAAATAAAAGAGTTTGACCGGAGAGTTCAACTTAAGAACTCCGGTTTTGCAAAAAGAATCAAATCAAACGGAGCAACGAAACTCAAACGAAAAAAGAAACAAGATCCGTTAACTAATCTGGACTAGGGTCAAATTTTACAGAGATAAAAACTTGTTTGAGTTGATTATTCGGAAAGAGGGTTTCCAGACGAAACTCCAGGCGCTTGAATCGCCTGATTCCGATAAACGCGCGAAAAGATAAACAGGTTTGAACATCGGATCAGAAATCGCGATCAGAAAAATCGCGGAATAAATCCGATAAAAAGAAAAACGACGAACGGCTAAACGAATGAACGTTCGTTAACAGAAACTAAACGATGAACGCGTTCGTTAGAACGAACGGACGAGCGAACGCCCGCTAAGTAAATAAACCAAAAAAAATAAAACCGATCTATATAAAAAAAATGAACTAGGGTTTTTCTAAAAAAACCGAAGGGTTTATAAAAAAACCGGCGGCGAGGGGGTGTGGCTACCTCCGGCGAGGTCGTCCGGCGGGGCGGGCGGCTCCGGCGGTTTGGCGAGGGGCGGCGGGGCTTGGGGAGGGCGCGGGGTGGCGGCGAGAGGCGGCGGCGGCGCTAGGGCGGCGGCGACTCAGCGGCGGCGGCTCGGGGCTCGGCTCCAGGCTCCGGGAGGCGGCGGCGGCGGTGGTGGTGGTTAGAGGGGGCGGGGCTGCGCTATATAAAGGGGGCGGGGTGGGCGGCTTGGAGGAGGGGGCAAGGCGTGGCGGCGGAGTCCGGCTCGGACTCCGGAGTCCGGGTCGGCGGCGGCGGCGCGTGCGCGTGTAGGAGGCGGCGGCAGTGGCTCGGCTGGGCCGGCCTGCTCGGCTGGGCCTTTGGCCCAGTCGGGCGCGGGGCTTTTTTAAAAAAAAACATTCCGCCGATTAGAAAAATCCTAGAAAAATAAATAAAAATCTAAAAATTCCAAAATAAGTTTTCTGTCACATCCCTAGCTTCTGGTATTGCACTAGGCTAGCTTCATGTGTGCATCATATTTAAATTTTGCTTAATTTTGAAATGGGGATTGCTCAAACCCTAGCATTAAAGGAAATCACAATGTTCACCTAAAATATTTTCAGTAAGTCCAAATGGCTTTAAGAAATGTTCATGATTTTTAACAAAGGTGAAAACCTCTACCAAAAATGATGCCAATATTTTTGGGCCATTCTGGATTTTTGAATAATCCATATTGTATTTGAATTGGGGCATTTAAATACTATTAATATTTTTAAATGCTCCAGCAATTCTGAAAATAGTTAAGGGCCTCTGTAATAATTCATTTAATGCCCACAATTATTTTCAGGATTTATTAAAATGATTTGGGCTATAAACTAAATCAGAAACAAAACTACAGAAATAGAAAAGAAAACAAAATAGAAAAAAAGGGGAGAGAGGCTTACCTGGGCCACTTACCAGCTGGCCTAGCAGTTCGGCCAAGCTGACTGGCCATGCCAGTCGTCCCTCTCCTCTCGCCAGGAGGACAGCGCGCGCGGCTGACGCGCGCGAGCACGCGCCTCGCCAGCTCCTGCTTGCCGCCGAGGGTCTGGATGCCTCTCCCGAGCGCCACGCAACCCTCTAGCCCTCCTACTCTTCCCGTGCCCCTCTCCTCTCTCCCTAGACCTCTCTCCCTCCTCTGCTCTCTCCCTACTATGCCACCGAACCCGCCCATCGCCACCGTTCGCCGTTGCCGCGACCACCGCCGTCCCGACGACACCCCGAGCAGTCTACCAGCTCCGCCCCGATGCCCTCTTCCTCCTAACCGATCCTCAAGACGCCGGAAGCCCCTGGACGCCGCCAACATCGCCGTTTCCCTCGTCGGCCACCGGAGATCGCCGCCGCCCGTACGTCGCCTCCGACGCCTCCCCGAGCATACTTCGACGGTCGTCGCAACCGCCGTGAGCCACTGACTCTTCTCCCTCAATCTGCTTTTCCTCTCGCACGCCGTAGCCGCCGCGCCACTTGCGCCCGAACGCCGGCCGCCGCTCCGAGCTCGTTTCCGACGAGCTCCGGTCTCCCTAGCCGCTGCTGCTTGCTGCGCTGGATGCGGGCGAGCTCCGGCTCCCCGTGGGTGCTCTCCGCCGCTAATTTGGGCTCCGGGGGAGCGAGCCCGAGCCCTCCGCCGCGCGTGTTGCCACCGGCGACGAGTCGCCGGCTGGTTAGGCCCTGTTGACCAGGGGTTTGACCTCCCCTCGGTCAATGACAGGTGTGGCCAGCCCCCTGTTAATTAGTTTAATTTATTCTAACTTAATTAACCACTGTTTCACTGACACGTGGGTCCCAATGTTTAATTAACCGACTAATTAATTAATTAGGTTAATTAGGCTCTGTTAAATCGCCCTGCAGCTGACACACGGGTCCCACGCGACAGGTTTGACTTTGGCCGACCCAGTTGACCTACTGACGTCATACCTATGTCATGCTGACGTAGTAACTTATTTTCTGGATTTATTCTTATATAGAAAATTCCAGAAAATGTTGCAAACTTCAAAAATTCATAGTAATTCAACCGTAACTCCAAATTAAACAAGTTATATATGAAAAATTATCAGAAAAATCCAATCTATCCATCTGTACTAGTTTCATGCATGTTTAAGCAAGTTAACCTGCTGTTTAGTGCAGAACAAGATAAAGCACTAATGATGACCATGCATGAGCTTGAAACTTGAATCTTTGATTCAAAATGGTTCAAACCCATCTGGTTGTAGTTGCATCAGGCCAACACACTCATATTGCCATGTCATAGCATGCGTCATATTGTGCATTGCATTGATTGTGTTTCTTCTCTGTTTGCCGGTGTTGTTCCCCCTCGGTAGACGTTGTACCGACGTTGTGATCATTGACACTGATGAAGACTAAATGCTATCTTCAGAAGTGCCAGGCAAGCAAAACCCCCTTGTTCATTCCGATACAATCCCACTCTCTCGCTTCTGCTCTCTTTTACTGCATTAGGACAACACCGATTCAACTGTTATTTGCTGCGGTAGCTGAACCCCTTTATCCTCTGCATGACCTGTCATTGCCACAGTAAATAGATGAAACCCACTAGCATGAGTAGGAGTTGTTTGAGCCCAGATGTGCCTACTCATTCATGTTTGTTTGTCATGCCTGCTACTGCTTAGAGTTGAGTCAGGTCTGATTCATCGGGGATGAATTGGAGGTGTGTAAACATGTCCTACTGTGTGTGAGCTAAGTGTGTGAACACGATTTGGTAAAGGTAGCGGTGAGAGGCCATGTAGGAGTACATGGTGGGTTGTCTCATTGCAGCCGTCCTCAGGAACTGAGTTCTGTGTTTGTGATCCATGAACAGCTACTACCACACATTGGGTTCCGGTAACTCGGCCCCTCTCGGCTTATTAATCAACTTGATCTCTGTCCAGGAGTTGCAACTAGTTTCTGGTGTTTGTAGGTAGTGTTAGTAGTCTACCAAGTGGCACCCGGTATAGGTGGGCTTGGGACAGACTAGGCACAGTGGCCCGGTGTACCAAGTGGCACCCGGTTGGTGGGCTTGGGAACCCTGCACACATCGTTTGGGGCCGTGAGCGACACCCCGGCCGGATCTCCTTGCGGATGGAACCCGAATAGGCGATAAACCTAGACTAGAGACTTGTGTGGTTAGTCAGGTCATGGCCGACTCCCTCGCCAGGCTTCCGCTTGAAGGTTGCCGAGATACACGAGATGTACATGGCGGTAAGTGGCGAGAGCGTGTGTGAAGAAGTACACCCCTGCAGGGTTAACATTATCTATTCGAATAGCCGTGTCCGCGGAAAAGGACTTCTGCGTTGCCTGTACAGTTCGTAGACAAGTGAAAGTGGATACTCTAAAATACGCAAGATAAGCGTGAGTGCTATGGATGGCGTTCTCGTATGGAGACGGGAGCGGATCCATAGTGGTGTATTGATATGGTGAATATGTGGACTCGTGTGCGCCACCCCAAAAGAGTTACTTGCAGTCGTAGTTTAGGATAGCCACCGAGTCAAAGCTGGCTTGCTGTAGTTAAACCCCACCATCCCTTTGTTGATAATGATGCATATGTAGATAGTTCTGATGTAAGTCTTGCTAGGTACATTTGTACTCACGTTTGCCTATTTTACGTTTTTGCAGAGACTTCCGTCTCACTAGTAGTTCCGCGTGGACTTCGACGTTTAGCTTGTACCTCATCTACGATCTTGTGACCTCGGCAGGATCTAGTAGATAGTCAGGCTTCTCAGCCTTTTTCATTTGTAGTTGTCTGTACTCAGACATGTTAAGCTTCCGCATGTGCTTTGACTTGTATGCTCTGAATGCTGGGTCATGAGACACATGTTTGTAATATCTCGCTCCTCGGAGCCTATTGAATAAAATACTTGAGTTGTAGAGTCATGTTGTGATGTCATGTTGTATTTGCACATATCGAGCATATTGTGTGTATGTTATTGAAATGCTTGGTATGTGTGGGATCTGACTATCTAGTTGTTTATCCTTAGTAGCCTCTCTTACCGGGAAATGTCTCCTAGTGCTTCCACTGAGCCATGGTAGCTTGCTACTGCTCCGGAACACTTAGGCTGGCCGGCATGTGTCCTTCTTCGTTCCTGTGTCTGTCCCTTCGGGGAAATGTCACGCGATGAATACTGGAGTCCTGTTAGCCCGCTACAGCCCGATTCACCGGAGTCCTGCTAGCCTAGAGCTACAGCCTGGATTCACTAGCTGATGACCGACACGTTCGATGCTGGGTCATGGATGCCTGTCCCTGTAAGTTTGTGCCACTTTGGGTTTACGACTAGCCATGTCAGCCCGGGCTCCTTATCATATGGATGCTAGCGACACTATCATATACGTGTGCCAAAAGGCGCAAACGGTCCCGGGCAAAGGTAAGGCGACACCCGTGGGAATACCGTGCGTGAGACCGCAAAGTGATATGAGGTGTTACATGCTAGATCGATGTGGCATTGAGTCGGGGTCCTGACAGCTTTGGTATCAGAGCTTGACTGCCTGTAGGATTACCAAGCCAAACTGGTCGAAGTTGAGTCTAGAAATTCTTTAGTTATATGTAGGGGAATTGATTGTGGGATGGAACGTAAGGCTCTTTTTACTCCTTTACCTCATGCCTTCTGATCTGAGTCATCTTATCTTTCTTACGGGGTTAAGGAACTAGGCCTTCTCTTCTTTCTATCAGGATCACGTGTTACTAATTCGTAGACTTATAGGATTGATGGATTTAAGCTTCAGTTCAGTTCCTACTACTTCCGTATGTTAACTGTTGATCTCGAAATCTTGATATTGTGCTTCTGAGTGGCTATGCCACCATTTTTGTAGCATGTCTCAAATCTTTCTGAGCATTTACAGCCGTTATGCTGTCCGAGTCATCCCAGGTTTCTAAATAGTCTGATGCATTTGCAAATATCTTCTTACCGTTCCGATGTTCCTTTGGCCAGATTAACCACACCAACTGGTGAGTTGAGGTACTTCATTGCCTCGGTAGATATGTTGGAGCTAGTATTATGACCCTAGGTGTCTTAGAGTACCACCTAGTAAGCTAGCCATGATTTGTGTTCCCAGTGTGATGATTCTGGCCTTTATTCTCGAAAGCATCCCGTGATGCCACTTAGTAGTAGGTATTCTACTCCCTGGGTTTTGAACCCAAGATTCACCCTACTTACCTCATGTTGATAGTGTTTGCCAGTTCCTTTAGGATATTAGTAACCTTTGCGATAGTCCTCGAGGTCCGTGGTATATCGTTCTTCCAAATACCATGAACCATTCTTGGCAGGAGTTCTTTTGAACCCAAAGATCACAACCAGAGTGCTCTTGATGAGTTCTCCATTCTATATTGTGAATCTGCCAGTCCTACCTTCTCTGCATGGGTTATCTCGAAGAAACCTGTTGAACTTGGTTTGACATACTAATCTATGCATCCACAACTCAGAAAGATATATGTTCCTTTGAGTTGTCCCTCTTCAGTCGTATTCCGATCTTCGTCTATCAATTGATAGTCAGGAGTAATTGTGCATTCGTGTTATCGATGCTTATTATTCGTGTGGTCCGTCAAGCCATTCTATTCCAGAATGACTAGGAGAAACAAACTCCAGTACCTTATCCATTTCCAGGATTGGGTCAAAGTAGTTGTATTCCGCAGATCAAAATGCCAATCCAGCTTTTGTTCTGTTCTACCTTGAAGTGTTACCCTCTTTATGTCAGGATTGTCATGAGAATTGCACCACCTCTTATGAGTTCTTGACGCAGTGATACTTTTCGCCATCATTTTCATTTCTCGGTTCCGTGTTGTTGCAACCGGAATGCCGACAGGTGAATCGTGATGTGTGGAATCTATACACCTAGCAACTCTGTTGCTTGGTAGTTAAATGGACGATAACCTCATTCTTAGCATGTTGATTATTGAATCATCACCATTCTAAGTTTGATTGTGCTACCTAGTCCTTATTCCCGGTGCACTCTTCGATCGATGAGTTAGGATTATTTCAAATCTTCGCTCTATTGATCATATCGTCTTGCCCTGAAAAGCAAGATTGTTCTCGAGCTTAGTAACATATCGGTGGTTCGTGATGTTCCGAATATCTTCTCGGAAATATTACCAGGTTGTCACCTGACCGCTATGTTGAGTTCGTGATCATGTTGGTTTTCCTCCAAACCACCCATTCTCCAAGAACCTGTGTTGGATACCCCTGAGCTAGTTGGTTAAGCCAAACAATAACTTGGAGAGTTGGAAGATAAAAGCTTGTCCGACTTTGTTCATTTTAAGGGATATCTTGTATGTGTGTTGGAGAAAGTTGATATTTTCATCGACTGACCATCGTGATCAGTTAATGGACCTATCATTTTATCCAACCTTTGATTTGAGTGTGGGCTATCCTCAAATCAAATCAGAACCAACGATATTCGTAATGTTGTCTTACTCATGGTTGATTCCTCGAGCATACACCATTACATCTTTTGGTCTGACCAACACTATCACCATGTTCACATGATGGCGGAAGTCCAGTGATATGGAAATTCCGATGAGTTGTTGTTGAGCCCATCAGCAGCATTTTGTCTCCCCCATGACACATGTTGAACATCAAGTTAGTGTTGGAAAACTTTTGTAAGGAATGCCTTTGTGTTCCGTTCATGAAGCTTATGCTTGGATGAAAGAAGTGACTTCCTCTAATTCATGTGCATTTGATGCAAGTTGCCGCCGTGAATTCGAGAAATTATATTTTTACCTCCTCTGGAATCATCCCAAGTCAGTTATGCTCGTGCGAAGTATTCTGTGGTATATTAGACTGATCATCTTCATTCCATATGAATTCCGTAGCACACCAAGCCACTGACTGATTTGTTCAAGTAAAAGGAGTTGTTGTGCAAATACTAGTTCATGCACAAGATTTCGATATCCTAAATGATGGTTCCCAACCTGAACTCGATAGAGTTTTACTATAAGACTACTACGTGGTCATGCTTGTCTGGGACAGCGAGTCACATGTGTGTAGCAGAACCAGCTCATGTTTTGGAGCTTGCTATCGTAGTTCATTCCCCGTGAATCTCGCAACATTATCTCGTCGGTTTGTGTTGCATACTTTCTTTTCCAGACATGTTGTCTGAAATATTTTGTTACCAACCGGATCTGAATCTCAGGCAGATATGATGGTTGGAACCTCTTCCAAGAACTATGATATAGGTTCCAGTGAAGTGGACGCACCTAGCTGGAAGCACTATTGTTGTAGTATCTTGATTAAGCCGTTTGGTCACCTCTCATGAGGATCTCGCATGACTTATTCTAGAAATTGATCCTTATGGATTTTGTGCTCCTGAAGTCCGACCTTTACTTGATGACCATGTCGATGCTTTTAAGCATGATCATGGTAGCTAGAACATCAAGGAGAACATTAGAAGCGGAGTGCTAAATGTCTCTCGGTCGATCATCCAGATTTCGTTTCCTTGGTCTCGCTAAGGTGAAATCTGAGAAGGTGTTATCTTCCTTTGCATCTGCATCATCCATCACTATTCATCATGGTAGTGTGTTGTGTTGCCAGGATCCTTGACCCGGAAATTGGTAAAACCTTGATGAATATGGAAATGCTCAAGTTCTTGAGAGCACACACAAGCGCTAGGTGTTATCATCGGCACTAACTGGGATTGCTCTCAGTTTCCTCGGTTATGCTATAACTTTTCAAACAGTGGACTCACTCTCTACTGTTGAGCTTCTCCCCAGTTACTAAAATCATCCCTTGTGTTGTTTTCAACAAAGTAATCCACATCATCCATTCTAATCCGGGTATGCCATTCTACTGAACCCCTCTAAACGATCAATTGTAAATTGCCTTAGGCTGGTGAGAAGAGTTTCGATGATCTCTGAATCAAAGGTAATTATTTTTGCCACTTAAGGGATATTCCTACGAGTCACCTTCCCTAAGGTGCCCCGTTATGCTATCATGGCATTTCAACTCCTCGCTATGTTGACAACCGATCACCACATTCTTAAGTCTGGAATTGTTGCCTACCTAGCGAGCCTTCGTCATCTGTCTCACTCCATTTCTTCAGATGTATGCTTCATGTCTCAGCTCGAGAGATGTGTCAATGTCTCATCCCATGAGCTGATCCTGAGTTGTTCGGTATTTAAGAAGATCGATTCTTCTAGAGTTTTTCCTTTCCTCTTCTTGTCATGTTAGTTGGAGTTCTCAGAGGAAGACATCGGGTCAAAGACGGTGATCGATTCAAACGTTTTGATGAAGTGCCACTTGGATCATGAAGATTATGTTAGTTTGTGTTCCCCCTTCATCCTACCCTACGCTTGAATCTCGGGACAAGATTCTTGTTTAGTGGGGGCGAGTTGTCACATCCCTAGCTTCTGGTATTGCACTAGGCTAGCTTCATGTGTGCATCATATTTAAATTTTGCTTAATTTTGAAATGGGGATTGCTCAAACCCTAGCATTAAAGGAAATCACTAGGTTCACCTAAAGTATTTTCAGTAAGTCCAAATGGCTTTAAAAAATGTTCATGATTTTTGACAAAGGTGAAAACCTCTACCAAAAATGATGCCAATATTTTTGGGCCATTCTGGATTTTTGAATAATCCATATTATATTTGAATTGGGGCATTTAAATACTATTAATATTTTTAAATGCTCCAGCAATTCTGAAAATAGTTAAGGGCCTCTGTAATAATTCATTTAATGCCCACAATTATTTTCAGGATTTATTAAAATGATTTGGCTATAAACTAAATCAGAAACAAAACTACAGAAATAGAAAAGAAAACAAAATAGAAAAAAGGGGAGAGAGGCTTACCTGGGCCACTTACCAGCTGGCCCAGCAGTTCGGCCAAGCTGACTGGCCACGCCAGTCTTCCCTCTCCTCTCGCCAGGAGGACAGCGCACGCGGCCGACGCGCGCGAGCACGCGCCTCGCCAGCTCCTGCTTGCCGCCGAGGGTCTGGATGCCTCTCCCGAGCGCCACGCAACCCTCTAGCCCTCCTACTCTCCCCGTGCCCCTCTCCTCTCTCCCTGGACCTCTCTCCCTCCTCTGCTCTCTCCCTACTACGCCACCGAACCCGCCCATCGCCGCCGTTCACCGTTGCCGCGACCACCGCCGTCCCAACGACACCCCGAGCAGTCTACCAGCTCCGCCCCGATGCCCTCTTCCTCCTAACCGATCCTCAAGACGCCGGAAGCCCCTGGACGCCGCTAACATCGCCGTTTCCCTCGTCGGCCACCGGAGATCGCCGCCGCCCGTACGTCGCCTCCGACGCCTCCCCGAGCATACTTCGACGGCCATCGCAACAGCCGTGAGCCACTGACTCTTCTCCCTCCATCTGTTTTTCCTCTCGCACGCCGTAGCCGCCGCGCCACTTGCGCCCGAACGCTGGCCGCCACCCCGAGCTCGTTTCCGACGAGCTCCGGCCTCCCTAGCCGCTGCTGCTTGCTGCGCTGGATGCGGGCGAGCTCCGGCTCCCCGTGGGTGCTCTCCGCCGCTAATTTGGGCGCCGGGGGAGCGAGCCCGAGCCCTCCGCCGCGTGTGTTGCCACCGGCGACGAGTCGCCGGCTGGTTAGGCCCTGTTGACCAGGGGTTTGACCTCCCCTCGGTCAATGACAGGTGGGGCCAGCCCCCTGTTAATTAGTTTAGTTTATTCTAACTTAATTAACCACTGTTTCACTGACACGTGGGTCCCAATGTTTAATTAACCGACTAATTAATTAATTAGGTTAATTAAGCTCTGTTAAATCGCCCTGCAGCTGACACACGGGTCCCACGCGACAGGTTTGACTTTGGACGACCCAGTTGACCTGCTGACGTCATACCTATGTCATGCTGACGCAGTAACTTATTTTCTGGATTTATTCTTACATAGAAAATTCCAGAAAATGTTGCAAACTTCAAAAATTCATAGTAATTCAACCGTAACTCCAAATTAAACAAGTTATATATGAAAAATTATCAGAAAAATCCAATCTATCCATCTGTACTAGTTTTATGCATGTTTAAGCAAGTTAACCTGCTGTTTAGTGCAGAACAAGATAAAGCACTAATGATGACCATGCATGAGCTTGAAACTTGAATCTTTGATTCAAAATGGTTCAAACCCATCTGGTTGTAGTTGCATCAGGCCAACACACTCATATTGCCATGTCATAGCATGCGTCATATTATGCATTGCATTGATTGTGTTTCTTCTCTGTTTGCCGGTGTTGTTCCCCCTCGGTAGACGTTGTACCGACGTTGTGACCGTTGACACTGATGAAGACTCAATGCTATCTTCAGAAGTGCCACGCAAGCAAAAACCCCTTGTTCATTCCGATACAATCCCACTCTCTCGCTTCTGCTCTCTTTTACTGCATTAGGACAACACCGATTCAACTGTTATTTGCTGCGGTAGCTGAACCCCTTTATCCTCTGCATGACCTGTCATTGCCACAGTAAATAGATGAAACCCACTAGCATGAGTAGGAGTTGTTTGAGCCCTGATGTGCCTACTCATTCATGTTTGTTTGTCATGCCTGCTACTGCTTAGAGTTGAGTCAGGTCTGATTCATCGGGGATGAATTGGAGGTGTGTAAACATGTCCTACTGTGTGTGAGCTAAGTGTGTGAACACGATTTGGTAAAGGTAGCGGTGAGAGGCCATGTAGGAGTACATGGTGGGTTGTCTCATTGCAGCCGTCCTCAGGAACTGAGTTCTGTGTTTGTGATCCATGAACAGCTACTACCACACATTGGGTTCCGGTAACTCGGCCCCTCTCGGCTTATTAATCAACTTGATCTCTGTCCAGGAGTTGCAACTAGTTTCTGGTGTTTGTAGGTAGTGTTAGTAGTCTACCAAGTGGCACCCGGTACAGGTGGGCTTGGGACAGACTAGGCACAGTGGCCCGGTGTACCAAGTGGCACCCGGTTGGTGGGCTTGGGAACCCTGCACACATCGTTTGGGGCCGTGAGCGACACCCCGGCCGGATCTCCTTGCGGATGGAACCCGAATAGGCGATAAACCTGGACTAGAGACTTGTGTGGTTAGTCAGGTCGTGGCCGACTCCCTCGCCAGGCTTCCGCTTGAAGGTTGCCAAGATACACGAGATGTACATGGCGGTAAGTGGCGAGAGCGTGCCTGAAGAAGTACACCCCTGCAGGGTTAACATTATCTATTCGAATAGCCGTGTCCGCGGAAAAGGACTTCTGCGTTGCCTGTACAGTTCATAGACAAGTGAAAGTGGATACTCTAAAATACGCAAGATAAGCGTGAGTGCTATGGATGGCGTTCTCGTAGGGAGACGGGAGCGGATCCATAGTGGTGTATTGATATGGTGAATATGTGGACTCGTGTGCGCCACCCCAAAAGAGTTACATTGCAGTCGTAGTTTAGGATAGCCACTGAGTCAAAGCTGGCTTGCTGTAGTTAAACCCCACCATCCCTTTGTTGATAATGATGCATATGTAGATAGTTCTGATGTAAGTCTTGCTAGGTACATTTGTACTCACGTTTGCCTATTTTACGTTTTTGCAGAGACTTCCGTCTCACTAGTAGTTCCGCGTGGACTTCGACGTTTAGCTTGTACCTCCGATCTTGTGCCCTCGGCAGGATCTAGTAGATAGTCAGGCTTCTCAGCCTTTTTCATTTGTAGTTGTCTGTACTCAAACATGTTAAGCTTCCGCATGTGCTTTGACTTGTATGCTCTGAATGCTGGGTCATGAGACCCATGTTTGTAATATCTCGCTCCTCGGAGCCTATTGAATAAAATACTTGAGTTGTAGAGTCATGTTGTGATGCCATGTTGTATTTGCACATATCGAGCATATTGTGTGTATGTTATTGAAATGCTTGGTATGTGTGGGATCTGACTATCTAGTTGTTTATCCTTAGTAGCCTCTCTTACCAAGAAATGTCTCCTAGTGCTTCCACTGAGCCATGGTAGCTTGCTACTGCTCTGGAACACTTAGGCTGGCCGGCATGTGTCCTTCTTCGTTCCTGTGCCTGTCCCTTCGGGGAAATGTCACGCGATGAATACCGGAGTCCTGTTAGCCCGCTACAGCCCGGTTCACCGGAGTCCTGCTAGCCCAGAGCTACAGCCTGGATTCACTCGCTGATGACCGACACGTTCGATGCTGGGTCATGGATGCCTGTCCCTGTAAGTTTGTGCCACTTTGGGTTTACGACTAGCCATGTCAGCCCGGGCTCCTTATCATATGGATGCTAGCGACACTATCATATACGTGTGCCAAAAGGCGCAAACGGTCCTGGGCAAAGGTAAGGCGACACCCGTGGGAATACCGTGCGTGAGACCGCAAAGTGATATGAGGTGTTACATGCTAGATCGATGTGGCATTGAGTTGGGGTCCTGACATTTTCTCCGTCTAAATAAAATATTTCGAACAAGATGAACTTTTCTTGGCCCCTAAAATGCAATTTTTAAAAACATGCAAATTTTTCTAGGGCAAATAAAATTCCGAATAAACTCAAATAAAATCCAAATAATGATTTTAACATTTTTCCTCCATATTTCAATTGTTTTGGAGAAGTCATATTATCTCCCCTCATTTATTACTTTAAAATGAAATATTTTCTGGAGAGAAAATAATTAAAATCAAAATCCTCGTCTTCACTATTTGATAAAATGCAAATATGAAAATTGTAAAATCCCCAACTCTCTCCAAGGGTCCTTGAGTTACTTAGGATTTCGAGGATTGCAAACGAAAAAGCAATAAAATATGATATGCATGGATGACCTATGTATAACATGCCAAATTGGAAATTTGGGATGTTACAAACCTACCCCCCTTAAGATGAATCTCGCCCTCGAGATTCGGGTTGGCTAGAAAATAGGTGCGGATGATCCTTGCGAATATCCTCTTCTCGCTCCCAGGTGGCTTCCTCCTCAGTATGATGACTCCACTGAACTTTGCAAAACTTGATCACCTTGTTGCGAGTGACTCGACTATCAAACTCAAGAATCTTTACTGGCTTCTCCTCATAGGTCAGATTATTATCCAGCTGAATCGCCTCCAAAGGTACTGTATCATTCAACGGTATATCGGCCATCTCAGCATGACACTTCTTCAGCTGTGATACGTGAAACACATCGTGAACTCCTGACAACCCTTCAGCTAACTCCAGCTTGTAGGCAACTTCTCCCATCCGTTCTAGAATACGATACGATCCTACAAATCCCGGGGCTAACTTTCCCTTAACTCCAAAACGTTTTATTCCCCTCAAGGGTGATACTCGTAAATAAGCTCTGTCTCCAATTTCATAGGTTACTTCCTTGCGTTTTGAATCTGCATAACTCTTCTGTCTGGACTGAGCAATCTTTAGTCTGTCTCTGATCAATTTAACCTTCTCTTCTGATTCCTTGATCAAATCTGGTCCAAACAACTGACGGTCTCCTACCAAATCCCACATCAATGGTGTTCTACATCTGCATCCATACAGAGCTTCGAATGGTACCATCTTCAAACTGGCCTGGTAGCTGTTGTTATAAGAGAACTCCGCGTACGGAAAATTGTCATCCCAACTAGATCCATAATCTAGCGCACAGGCTCTTAGCATGTCCTCTAGAATCTGATTGACTCTTTCTGTCTGTCCATCTGTCTGAGGGTGAAAAGCGGTACTGAATTCCAATTGGGTACCCAAAGTCTGGTGTAACTGATGCCAAAACTTTGAAGTAAACTGGGTTCCTCTATCTGACACGATGCTCCTCGGAACTCCATGTAAACATACGATCCTGGACATATATATCTTGGCCAACTTGGCACTTGTATACGTCGTTTTCACCGGGATGAAGTGAGCTACTTAAGTTAATCGATCCACAACTACCCATATAGAATCATATCCTGCCTTGGTTCTGGGTAATCCGGTAATAAAGTCCATACCAAGTTTGTCCCACTTCCATTCGGGTATTGGCATAGGCTGTAACAGTCCTGCTGGTTTCTGATGCTCTGCCTTCACTCTCTGACATACATCACATACGGCTACATACTAGGCAATATCCTTCTTCATACCAGTCCACCAGAAACGTTCCTTCAAGTCCAAATACATCTTGGTGTTTCCGGGATGAATCGAGTATGGTGAGTCATGGGCCTCCTGAAGTATCAACTTCCTGATTCCGAATTGTTGGGCACATAAATCCGGTCCTCAAACCACAAGGTATCGTGCTCATCCTCGCGAAAACCTTTGGCTTTACCTTCGCCCATCTTCTCTCTTATCTCAGCAATCTCTTTGTCCTCCTTCTGAGCTTCTCGAATCTTGTCCAACAACGTCGACTGAACCTCCATTGCTGCAAGAAAGCCTTTTGGAACAATCTCCAACCGAAGTTCCATGATCTCCGCAGCTAACTCTTTTGGCATTCCTTTGCTCACAAGAACATTAGCATAACTCTTCCGGCTCAAAGCGTCTGCTACGACGTTGGCTTTTCCTGGATGATAGTGTAGCTTCATATCGTAATCCTTTATAAGTTCCAACCATCTCCTCTGTCTAAAGTTCAACTCCTTCTATGTGAAAATGTACTTCAAGCTCTTATGATCCGTGTACACATCACAACGGTTTCCAATAAGATAATGCCTCCAGGTCTTCAGCGCATGTACTACGACTGCTAACTCCAGATCATGTGTGGCATCGTTCAACTCGTGTGGCTTCAGTTGTCGTGAGGCATACGAAACAACTTTTCCTTCCTGCATAAGCACACATCCAAGTCCCAAGCGAGAGGCGTCACAATACACTTGAAACTCCTTACGTATATCTGGTAAGGTCAGTACTGGGGCTTTAGTCAATCGTTCCTTCAGCTCTTGAAAACTTGTCTCGCAATCCTCCGTCCATTTGAACTTAGTATCCTTCTTTAACAATTCAGTCATTGGTTTAGCAATCATGGAAAAATTCTCAATGAATCTCCGATAATATCCTGCCAGTCCATGGAAACTGCGGATCTCGCCAACTGAAGTGGGTGCCAACCATTCAGTGACCGACTGAACCTTACTGGGATCCACTGCTATACCCTCTCCTGATATAACATGCCCAAGAAATCCAACTTCTCTCAACCAAAACTCGCACTTGCTGAATTTGGCATATAACTGGTGTTCCCTGAGTTTCTCGAGAACCAAACGCAAGTGTTCCCAGTGCTCCTCTTTGTTCTTCGAGTATATCATAATATCATCAATAAATACCCCAACAAACTTGTCCAAATACTCCATGAACACCTTGTTTATCATACTCATGAAATAGGCAGGGGCGTTTAGTCAGTCCAAATGACATGACTGTGTACTCATATAATCCATACCACGTGGTAAACGTTGTCTTTGGTATATCCTTCTCTCGGATCTTCAACTGACGGTGTCCTGATTGTAGATCAATCTTTGAAAACACCTTAGCTCCTTGTAACTGATCAAACAGATCATTTATCATCGGTAAGGGATACTTGTTCTTTATCATTACTTCATTCAGAGCTCGGTAATCAACAACCATCTTAAGGATTTATCCTTCTTCTCCACCAAAAGTACTGGGGCTCCCCAAGGTGATGAACTTCTACGAATGTAACCTTTCTCCAACAACTCTTTGATCTGCTTCTTAATTTCCTCCAGGTCATTTGCTGGCATCCGATAGGGTCTCTTGGATATCGGCCCTGTACCTGGCAATAGCTCCATCAAAAACTCGATGTCTCTATCCGGTGGCATACATGGTAACTCTTCGGGGAAAACATCCGGAAAATCCTTTACTACAGGTACTTCCTCTTGTACAACTCCCGTGAGGGCGTTTACTTGGCTCCTCCTAGGCACATGCCTAGATACATACTTAATCCTTTTTCCCTCCGGGGTGGTTAGATAAATTGACTTACTAGCACAGTCAATACTTCCTCCATACTTTGACATCCAGTCCATACCTAATATCACATCCAATCCTTGCGACTCCAAGATAATTAGGTCAGACGGAAATACATGTGTGCCAATGATTAGGGGTATCTGGGTGCACCATCTGCTAGCCATGTACTCTGCTCCAGGCGAGCTCACTAAAAGAGGTGTCCTAAGGGTTTGGATTGGTAACTTGAACTTTTCCACATATCCCCTTGATATGTATGAATGCGATGCACTAGTATCGAAAAAAACAATAGCGGTAAATGACTGAACCAAAAACTTACCTATTACCGCGTCTGGCTGCTCTTCAACTTCCTCTACGTTAACGTGGTTCACTTGTCCTTTGTTGAATGGATTGGGCTTCTTCCCTGCGCTCCCATTTCCGTTTCCATTCTTTCCTTCAGAGCGGTCATTGGCATAGTGCCCTGTCTTCCCGCACTTGTAGCAAACAACTTGGCTTAAGTCCCTCTTTGCGGGTGTAGACGGGTTAGAGCGATTCTGATTATGTTGGCTCCATTCCCATTCCCGTTCTTCGCACCATTATGGTAATGCGATCCTCCTCCAGCATGGTTATGACCTCCATGGTTATGAACAAGTCATCCCGAGTTCGGGGTTAAGCGAGGCTTCTGTTGAGCTCTTGAGTTTCATTTCCCTTATCCATACTTCCTCTTACGATTATCAATCTGCTGCTGCTTTCCTTCAATCATTAGGGCCTTATCCACCAACTCCTGATAGTTGTTGAAGGTTGCTACCATCAACTGCATACTCATCTCATCATTCAGCCCTTCCATAAACTTCTCCTATTTCGCGGCATCGTGGCCACATCATCAGGGGCATAACGTGATAACTTACTAAACTCATCCACGTACTGGCCAACAGTACGGTTACCCTGGCGTAGATTGCGAAACTCACGCTTCTTCATCTGCATAGCTCCAGTCGAGACATGGGCAGTACGAAAAGCCTGCTGAAACTGAGCCCATGTGACAGTGTCGATAGGATAGGTGGCGGTGAAATTCTCCCACCATACTGCTGCAGGTCCATCCAGTTGGTGTGCGGCAAAACGCACCTTCTCAGCATCTGTGCATCCTGCGGTGGTTAACTCCCTTCCAATACGACGTAGCCAATCATCTGCAACTATTGGCTCGATGCTACTCGAGAACACCGGGCTGTAACCTTAAGAAACGGGCGAGGTTATCCACTGGCGGCGGGTTGTTGTTGGCATTTGTTATTGGCATTGCCCTGGTTCTGAACTAGCAATTGCATCAAGGCATTCTGCTGCTAGATCAACTGGGTGATCTCCGGTGGGAAAACAAAATCGGGGTCTCTTCTCGGAGGCATCTGATGGGTTTTAGATGGAAGAGATTAGAATAGAAAAAGATCTAGGGCAGAAACACTACCCATAGGTATATGAGGCAAACACAAGCATTCATTCAATCAAGCAAGCAAGGGCATACAAAACGGTCTAGGACTATCGCAAAAAGTGCTCACTACTTCTAGTTACATGGGGGAGTACTATTATTATATGGTGGTCATCTAGAAATTTTGATCGGTCGAAGGCTCCATGATGTCTGCTCCAGCTTCATCTTTGTAGTCATCATCACTTGAATCTGAATCGGTGTCGTTGATGATGATGTAGTTGTCCGGACGAATGGGGTCTCCGTCATCTTCTCTTGGAACTGGTCCTCCCATGAAAATTCCGATCTTCTCGACTAGGTCCTCATTCTTCTCCAATAGGGTCTTGATTTCCTCCTCATATCCATCACGTGTGAACTTAAGTTCTTCCTCCAGCTCGATGATCCTAGTTTTCGCCTTCTTCAACTCGATCATGTCTGCGCACATCTGGTTTTTCTGACGTCGAATGTGCTGGTTTTGCTCCTGGATAAAGGCTGCGACAGATCTATCCTTCCTGGTGCTGATCATCTCCCATTGTTCATCTTGGCTCCCACATATTTGATAGGTGGTATCCTCAAGTTCCTTGTTGTAGATTTCTCCAATGCGTCCCATGGTAATATGAGCTGCCATACTCTTGCCAAGGCTCCAAGTGGGGCTTCGAAAGAAAACTCTATGGGTTTAGAATTTGGCGAGAACGTTCTTCCTGGAACTCGTACTTGAATCATCCAGCGCTCTTCTTCCGGTAGAGTGGCGTTGTACGTCCCGGTGAAGCTTGGTATTCCAATATTCAAGTACCTAGTGACTTCCTTCAAGTGGCGTCCAAAGGGTGTGTCTTCATCCGGTTGTGAAAACTTGTTCTTCATCTCCTTCATCCTAAAGAGTGGAAAATGGAGAGGAGTCAGAAATGAGAAGAGAAGAGTGACCTATGGTTTATCTTAGTGGTCGTGTCCTACACTCAGCGTGTGCTCTGATACCATCTTGTAGCGACCCGACCTCAGATGGTCAACTCTCTGTGCTTCCGTGTCATCCCTGGATCGGTAATGCTGACACACAGAGTACTCGAAGGATTTATAACAGAGTAGCAATCACACACTTATTACATCGTATGTCTCAAAAGAGAACTTATTACAATAATATGGCTTAAGGCCATCTAATGCGATAACAGCGGAAGGCTTGGAAGATAAAGTGAGTCCATCAACTCCAACGGCATAGCTGAGCTGCACGGCAATGACCTACGAACCTTACTCCTCGTCTGAAAAGTCTGCAACATAATACGCTGCAGCCCGAGAACGGGTCAGCACATGGAATATGCTGGCAATGTAACACAAAAGAGCAATAACAGAATAATGCTACCACTACATGCATATTTGGCTGGTGGAAAGCTCTATGGTTACAATTTTGCGAAAAGCCAATTTTTCCCTAATACAAAGGAATACATTTTAATTTAACTATCATGGTGGTTGAAACATCATTTGAGAAGGTAACCCCAACTCAATGATCCCAATTAAAATAGTTATCAACCTAGCAAGATTAATTAAGAGTGTTGAGATACATGTGAATACTCAAGTACTAGATACTCAGAATTGTCCATAACCGGGGACACGGCTAACCATGATTAGATTGTACACTCTGTAGAGGTTTGCGAACTTTTCCCCACAAGACTCGATTGCCTCCATTGGTTTTCTTGCACTACATGGTGTTTGAGAAACGGATAACCGAGACACAGTCTTTCAGAAATATTAACTCTCTACTCCGGGCAGACCATACCAAACCTACAAACCCACTACCTACTGATCCACCTCTTCAAGAGCTTCATGTAACTTACTCAACTATGCTAGAGCCCATAATAGCTTGTGGCTGCACACGGAAGTTTCTAACATGAATAGACTCGGTTCCCTTTGAGCCTGGATGGCGGTCCATAGGAAAATCACACGGTAACCTCGGGATCTCCAAAAATAAAACAGGCAATCACTGGATACCCCAGGTGCCTCAATCCAACCAGATGTGTATTAAAGTTGCCACCTTAAGTAAACCATTAATTAAAATCTCACATCTGTCATGGAAACACTCAAACCCAATCCACATCTACGAGCATAGCATGGCAAGATAAGCATAACGTAGAAGTAACTCCCAAGGGTTTGATAATAAACAGGGCAATAGGTACTACCTCAGCAACTACTTCCCAATACCCACATATTAAAGGCATCCTAGTCATGCAATGTTTGAGGATTGAAACTAATGCATAAAACTGGGTATGAAAATAGTATGATCAATGTGTTACTTGCCTTGCTGACGATCCGTGAATCCTAGAGACTCGTAGTAACACGCTTCGCACTCCGGGAATTCTATCGCAAGCAAACAATAACATACATAAGCAACAATCAAAGGTGCACAAGTAGAACTCCAAATAAAAGAGTTTGACCGGAGAGTTCAACTTAAGAACTCCGGTTTTGCAAAAAGAATCAAATCAAACGGAGCAACGAAACTCAAACGGCAAAAGAAACAAGATCCGTTAACTAATCTGGACTAGGGTCAAATTTTACAGAGATAAAAACTTGTTTGAGTTGATTATTCAGAAAGAGGGTTTCGAGACGAAACTCCAGGCGCTTGAATCGCCTGATTCCGATAAACGAGCGAAAAGATAAACAGGTTTGAACATCAGATCAGAAATCGCGATCAGAAAAATCGCGGAATAAATCCGATAAAAAGAAAAACGACGAACGGCTAAACGAATGAACGTTCGTTAACAGAAACTAAACGATGAACGCGTTCGTTAGAACGAACGGACGAGCGAACGCTCGCTAAGTAAATAAACCAAAAAAAATAAAACCGATCTATCTACAAAATGAACTAGGGTTTTTTTTAAAAAACCGAAGGGTTTATAAAAAAACCGGCGGCGAGGGGGTGTGGCTACCTCCGGCGAGGTCGTCCGGCAGGGCGGACGGCTCCGGCGGCTCGGCGAGGGGCGGCGGGGCTTGGGGAAGGCGCGGGGTGGCGGCGAGAGGCGGCGGCGGCGCTAGGGCAGCGGCGACTCGGCGGCGGCGGCTCAGGGCTCGACTCTAGGCTCCGGGAGGCGGCGGCGGTGGTGGTGGTGGTTAGAGGGGGCGGGGCGGCGCTATATAAAGGGGGCGGGTGGGGTGGCTTGGAGGAGGGGGCAAGGCGCGGCGGCGGAGTCTCGCTCGGACTCCGGAGACCGGGTCGGCGGCGGCGGCGCGCGCGCGCAGGAGGCGGCGGCGGTGGCTCGGCTGGGCCTTTGGCCCAGTCGGGCGCGGGGCTTTTTTTTAAAACATTCCGCCGATTAGAAAAATCCTAGAAAAATAAATAAAAATCTAAAAATTCCAAAATAAGTTTTCTCCGTCTAAAGAAAATATTTAGAAGAAGATGAACTTTTCTTGGCCCCTAAAATGCAATTTTTAAAAACATGCAAATTTTTCTAGGGCAAATAAAATTCCGAATAAACTCAAATAAAATCCAAATAATGATTTTAACATTTTTCCTCCGATATTTCAATTGTTTTGGAGAAGTCATATTATCTCCCCTCATTTATTATTTTAAAATGAAATATTTTCCGGAGAGAAAATAATTAAAATCAAAATCCTCGTCTTCACTATTTGATAAAATTCAAATATGAAAATTGGAAAATCCCCAACTCTCTCCGAGGGTCCTTGAGTTGCTTAGGATTTCGAGGATTGCAAACGAAAAAGCAATAAAATATGATATGCATGGATGACCTATGTATAACATGGCAAATTGGAAATTTGGGATGTTACAAACCTACCCCCCTTAAGATGAATCTCGCCCTCGAGATTCGGGTTGGCTAGAAAATAGGTGCGGATGATCCTTGCGAATATCCTCTTCTCGCTCCCAGGTGGCTTCCTCCTCAGTATGATGACTCCACTGAACTTTGCAAAACTTGATCACCTTGTTGCGAGTGACTCGACTATCAAACTCAAGAATCTTTACTGGCTTCTCCTCATAGGTCAGATTATTATCCAGCTGAATCGCCTCCAAAGGTACTGTATCATTCAACGGTATATCGGCCATCTCAGCATGGCACTTCTTCAGTTGTGATACGTGAAACACATTGTGAACTCCTGACAACCCTTCAGGTAACTCCAGCTTGTAGGCAACTTCTCCCATCCGTTCTAGAATACGATACGATCCTACAAATCTCGGGCTAACTTTCCCTTAACTCCAAAACGTTTTACTCCCCTCAAGGGTGATACTCGTAAATAAGCTCTGTCTCCAATTTCATAGGTTACTTCCTTGCGTTTTGAATCTGCATAACTCTTCTGTCTGGACTGAGCAATCTTTAGTCTGTCTCTGATCAATTTAACCTTCTCTTCTGATTCCTTGATCAAATCTGGTCCAAACAACTGACGGTCTCCTACCTCATCCCACATCAATGGTGTTCTACATCTTCATCCATGCAGAGCTTCGAACGGTGCCATCTTCAAACTGGCCTGGTAGCTGTTGTTATAAGAGAACTCCGCGTACGGCAAATTGTCATCCCAACTAGATCCATAATCTAGCGCACAGGCTCTTAGCATGTCCTCTAGAATCTGATTGACTCTTTCTGTCTGTCCATCTGTCTGAGGGTGAAAAGCGGTACTGAATTCCAATCGGGTAGCCAAAGTCTGGTGTAACTGATGCCAAAACTTTGAAGTAAACTGGGTTCCTCTCTCTGACACGATGCTCCTCGGAACTCCATGTAAACATACGATCCTGGACATATATATCTTGGCCAACTTGGCACTTGTATACATCGTTTTGACCGGGATGAAGTGAGCTACTTTAGTTAATCGATCCACAACTACCCATATAGAATCATATCCTGCCTTGGTTCTGGGTAATCCGGTAATAAAGTCCATACCAAGTTTGTCCCACTTCCATTCGGGTATTGGCATAGGCTGTAACAGTCCTGCTGGTTTCTGATGCTCTGCCTTCACTCTCTGACATACATCACATACGGCTACATACTCGGCAATATCCTTCTTCATACCAGTCCACCAGAAACGTTCCTTCAAGTCCAAATACATCTTGGTGTTTCCGGGATGAATCGAGTATGGTGAGTCATGGGCGTCCTGAAGTATCAACTTCCTGATTTCCGAATTGTTGGGCACATAAATCCGGTCCTCAAACCACAAGGTATCGTGCTCATCCTCGCGAAAACCTTTGGCTTTACCTTCGCCCATCTTCTCTCTTATCTCAGCAATCTCTTTGTCCTCCTTCTGAGCTTCTCGAATCTTGTCCAACAACATCGACTGAACCTCCATTGCTGCAAGAAAGCCTTTTGGAACAATCTCCAACCGAAGTTCCATGATCTCCGCAGCTAACTCTTTTGGCATTCCTTTGCTCACAAGAACATTAGCATAACTCTTCCGGCTCAAAGCGTCTGCTACGACGTTGGCTTTTCCTGGATGATAGTGTAGCTTCATATCGTAATCCTTTATAAGTTCCAACCATCTCCTCTGTCTAAAGTTCAACTCCTTCTATGTGAAAATGTACTTCAAGATCTTATGATCCGTGTACACATCACAACGGTTTCCAATAAGATAATGCCTCCAGGTCTTCAGCGCATGTACTACGGCTGCTAACTCCAGATCATGTGTGGCATCGTTCAACTCGTGTGGCTTCAGTTGTCATGAGGCATACGAAACAACTTTTCCTTCCTGCATAAGCACACATCCAAGTCCCAAGCGAGAGGCGTCACAATACACTTGAAACTCCTTACGTATATCTGGTAAGGTCAGTACTGGGGCTGTAGTCAATCGTTCCTTCAGCTCTTGAAAACTTGTCTCGCAATCCTCCGTCCATTTGAACTTAGTATCCTTATTTAACAATTCAGTCATTGGTTTAGCAATCTTGGAAAAATTCTCAATGAATCTCCGATAATATCCTGCCAGTCCATGGAAACTGCGGATCTCGCCAACTGAAGTGGGTGCCAACCATTCAGTGACCGACTGAACCTTACTGGGATCCACTGCTATACCCTCTCCTGATATAACATGCCCAAGAAATCCAACTTCTTTCAACCAAAACTCGCACTTGCTAAATTTGGCATATAACTGCTGTTCCCTGAGTTTCTCGAGAACCAAACGCAAGTGTTCCGCGTGCTCCTCTTCGTTCTTCGAGTATATCATAATATCATCAATAAATACCCCAACAAACTTGTCCAAATACTCCATGAACACCTTGTTTATCATACTCATGAAATAGGCAGGGGCGTTTAGTCAGTCCAAATGACATGACCGTGTACTCATATAATACATACCGTGTGGTAAACGTTGTCTTTGGTATATCCTTCTCTCGGATCTTCAACTGATGGTATCCTGATCGTAGATCAATCTTTGAAAACACCTTAGCTCCTTGTAACTGATCAAATAGATCATTTATCATCGGTAAGGGATACTTGTTCTTTATCGTTACTTCATTCAGAGCTCGGTAATCAACAACCATCCTCAGGGATTTATCCTTCTTCTCCACCAAAAGTACTGGGGCTCCCCAAGGTGATGAACTTCTACGAATGTAACCTTTCTCCAACAACTCTTTGATCTGCTTCTTAATTTCCTCCAGGTCATTTGCTGGCATCCGATAGGGTCTCTTGGATATCGGCCCTGTACCTGGCAATAGCTCTATCAAAAACTCGATGTCTCTATCCGGTGGCGTACCTGGTAACTCTTCGGGGAAAACATCCGGAAAATCCTTTACTACAGGTACTTCCTCTTGTACAACTCCCATGAGGGCGTTTACTTGGCTCCTCCTAGGCACATGCCTAGATACATACTTAATCCTTTTTCCCTCTAGGGTGGTTAGATAAATTGACTTACTAGCACAGTCAGTACTTCCTCCATACTTTGACATCCAGTCCATACCTAATATCACATCCAATCCTTGCGACTCCAAGATAATTAGGTCAGACGGAAATACATGTGTGCCAATGATTAGGGGTATCTGGGTGCACCATCTGCTAGCCATGTACTCTGCTCCAGGTGAGCTCACTAAAAGAGGTGTCCTAAGGGTTTGGGTTGGTAACTTGAACTTTTCCACATATCCCCTTGATATGTATGAATGCGATGCACCAGTATCGAAAAGAACAATAGCGGTAAATGACTGAACCAAAAACTTACCTATTACCGCGTCTGGCTGCTCTTCAACTTCCTCTACGTTAACGCGGTTCACTTGTCCTTTGTTGAATGGATTGGGCTTCTTCCCTGCGCTCCCATTTCCGTTTCCATTCTTTCCTTCAGAGCAGTCATTGGCATAGTGCCCTGTCTTCCCGCACTTGTAGCAAACAACTTGGCTTAAGTCCCTCTTTGCGGGTGTAGACGGGTTAGAGCAATTCTGATTATGTTGGCTCCATTCCCATTCCCGTTCTTCGCACCATTATGGTAATGCGATCCTCCTCCAGCATGGTTATGACCTCCATGGTTATGAACAAGTCCTCCCGAGTTCGGGGTTAAGCGAGGCTTCTGGTGAGCTCTTGAGTTGTATTTCCCTTGTCCATACTTCCTCTTACAATTATCAATCTGCTGCTGCTTTCCTTCAATCATTAGGGCCTTATCCACCAACTCCTGATAGTTGTTGAAGGTTGCTACCATCAACTGCATACTCATCTCATCATTCAGCCCTTCCATAAACTTCTCCTATTTCGCGGCATCTGTGGCCACATCATCAGGGGCATAACGTGATAACTTACTAAACTCATCCACGTACTGGCCAACAGTACGGTTACCCTGGCGTAGATTGCGAAACTCACGCTTCTTCATCTGCATAGCTCCAGTCGAGACATGGGCAGTACGAAAAGCCTGCTGAAACTGAGCCCATGTGACAGTGTCGATAGGATAGGTGGCGGTGAAATTCTCCCACCATACTGCTGCATGTCCATCCAGTTGGTGTGTGGCAAAACGCACCTTCTCAGAATCTGTGCATCCTGCGGTGGTTAACTCCCTTCCAATACGACGTAGCCAATCATCTGCAACTATTGGCTCGATGCTACTCGAGAACACCGGGCTGTAACCTTAAGAAACGGGCGAGGTTATCCACTGGCGGCGGGTTGTTGTTGGCATTGTTGTTATTGGCATTGCCCTGGTTCTGAACTAGCAATTGCATCAAGGCATTCTGCTGCTAGATCAACTGGGTGATCTCCGGTGGGAAAACAAAATCGGGGTCTCTTCTCGGAGGCATCTGATGGGTTTTAGATGGAAGAGATTAGAATAGAAAAAGATCTAGGGGAGAAACACTACCCATAGGTATATGAGGCAAACACAAGCATTCATTCAATCAAGCAAGCAAGGGCATACAAAACGGTCTAGGACTATCGCAAAAAGTGCTCACTACTTCTAGTTACATGGGGGAATACTATTATTATATGGTGGTCATCTAGAAATTTTGATCGGTCGAAGACTCCATGATGTCTGCTCCAGCTTCATCTTTGTAGTCATCATCACTTGAATCTGAATTGGTGTCGTCGATGATGATGTAGTTGTCCGGACGAATGGGGTCTCCCTCATATTCTCTTGGAACTGGTCCTCCCATGAAAATTCCGATCTTCTCGACTAGGTCGTCATTCTTCTCCAATAGGGTCTTGATTTCCTCCTCATATCCATCACGTGTGAACTTAAGTTCTTCCTCCAACTCGATGATCCTAGTTTTCGCCTTCTTCAACTCGATCATGTCTGCGCACATCTGGTTTTCCTGACGTCGAATGTGCTGGTTTTGCTCCTGGATAAAGGCTGCGACAGATCTATCCTTCCTGGTGCTGATCATCTCCCATTGTTCATCTCGGCTCCCACATATTTGATAGGTGGTATCCTCAAGTTCCTTGTTGTAGATTTCTCCAATGCGTCCCATGGTAATATGAGCTGCCATACTCTTGCCAAGGCTCCAAGTGGGGCTTCGAAAGAAAACTCTATGGGTTTAGAATTTGGCGAGAACGTTCTTCCTGGAACTCGTACTTGAATCATCCAGCGCTCTTCTTCCGGTAGAGTGGCGTTGTACGTCCCGGTGAAGCTTGGTATTCCAATATTCAAGTACCTAGTGACTTCCTTCAAGTGGCGTCCAAAAGGTGTGTCTTCATCCGGTTGTGAAAACTTGTTCTTCATCTCCTTCATCCTAAAGAGTGGAAAATGGAGAGGAGTCAGAAATGAGAAGAGAAGGGTGACCTATGGTTTATCTTAGTGGTCGTGTCCTAAACTCAACAACAACAACAACAACAACAACAACAACAACAACAACAACAACAACAACAACAACAACAACAACAACAACAACAACAACAACAACAACAACAACAACAACGGCAACAACAACAACGGCAACAACAACAACGGCAACAACAACAACAACAACAACAACAACAACAACAACAACAACAACAACAACAACAACAACAACAACAACAGCAACAACAACAACAACAACAACAACAACAACAACAACAACAACAACAACAACAACAACAACAACAACAACAACAACAACAACAACAACAACAACAACAACAACAACGTCAACAACAACAACGTCAACAACAACAACAACGGCAACACCAACACTGTAGCGTCGGTATGCTGACACACTCAGTACTCGAGGATTTATAACAGAAGTAAATCACATGTATAAAGTAACGTAAATACTATTACCTCAATCCAAAATAGTGGAAGTAACAAGGTCGTGGATTCCCATCAACACCAACGGCAAAGTTGAGTGTAGAAATCGTAACCCTAACTTATCACTTACTCGTCGTAAGATTCCTGCAACATGAGATGTGGTAGCCACAAAGGGTCAATACCTTGAATGTACTGGCAAATTCACACCAGAGGATAATGATGAATAATATCTATCACTACATGCATATTTGGCTGGTGGAAAAGCTCTATGGTTAAAGGCTTTTTGCGAAAAGCCAATTTTTCCCTACTTCAAAGGAATAAATTTTATTTAACTATCATGGTGGTTGTTAAACATTGAGAATGGTTGACAGCGTTCTCAATCCCAATTAAGTAACATCAATAAAACCGAACAATATTAAGTAACATGATGAGATTCACATGATAATCCAAGTACTAGATACTCAAGCTGCCCATAACCGGGGACACGGCTAACCATGATTAGTTTATATACTCTGCAGAGGTTTGCGCACTTTTCCCCGCAAGACTCGATCTCCTCCGTTGGAACTCTCGCACTACATGATGTTTGAGAAACGGATGACCGAGACATAGTCTTTCAGAAGCGCTAGCACCTTACGATCGGGTAGACAGTACCAACCTACATCCCCTACATCTGCTAGTCTACCACTGTAAAAGTTCGCACGACTTAGTTAACTATGCTAGAGCCCATAGTAGCATGTGGCTGCACACGGAAGTTTCTAGCATGAATAATCTCATGATCCCTTTGAGCCTGGGTGGCGGTCCAAAAGAAACAGGCAATCGCTGGAATACCCAGGTGCCTCAATCCACCCAGATGTGTGTTAAAGTTGCCACCTTAAATAAACTATTAAATAACAATCTCACATCTGTCATGGATACACTCACCCAATCCACGTCTACTAGCATAGCATAGCAATATAAGCATAATGTTGAAGTAACTCCCAAGGGTTTGGTAATAACAGGGCAATAGGTTCCTACCTCATCAACTACTTCCCAATACCCACATGTTATCAATCCTACTCATGCAATGTTTGAGGGTTGAAACTAATGCATAAAAACTGGGTATGAAAAGGTATATGATCAAAGTGTGAACTTGCTTGTACTGTTGATGAAGATGATTCGCACTCAAAACTCTTGATAGTTCTACTTGTCACACTCCTGTCAATCTATCGTCAGCAACCAATAGTAACCACACATAAGCAATCACTCAAAAAGAATCAAAGAAAAGATCTCAAAAAAACTCGAAAACACGCAAACAACTCTTGCAACATAAAATAATTTCTAATAGTACCAAAATTATGTGAATTTGGCCTTATCAGAAAGTTTGGGTCAAGAGCTTCGATTTGCAAAAAGAATCAACTCAAACGGAGTTACGAAACTCAAGCTACAGACGAAACAAGATCGAATACTTACCTAAATTAAACTCAATTTTTAAATTTTCAAAAACATGTTTAAGTTGTTTATCGGGATAGAGGGGATCATAACGAAGAAGTGGGCATTGGTTTTCTTGGATTTGGACCAACGAGCTAAAAGTTGTGAGTGTTTAAAGTCTAGTGGCTAAACTGTAAATAAAACATCTACAAAGAAGTCCCTGACTAAAAAAACAGAAAAGGAAAAAGCCTATCGAGCGAACGCTCGCTAACAGTATATAAATAACGAAATCGTTCGCTGTGAAGACCTAACCAGCGAACGTTTTCTAATTAGACCTAACTAAAAGAAAAACCGACTTAAGCTGAAAAACCCGAAGAAAACCGGTTCAGGTTTTGCGCGGGTTTTACCGGTTCACGAAGAAAAACCCGCGGCGGCGGATCGGCCGGCTCCGACAGATCGGGCGGCGGTGGCGGCTCCGGCGTTCTTGGGGGCGGTGGTGGTGGAGTGCGGCGGAGCAGCGGCTTCGGCGGCGAAGTTTGTCGGCGGCGGCGGTTGGCGTTGTGCGGCAGGGGGCGGCGGCTTGCGGCGATGTGCGTGGTGAGGAGGCAGCGAGATGCGGCGCGGGAGAAGAGGGAGGCGGGGCTGGGCCGAGGCTTTTATAGGGGAGGGGCGGCGAACCTCGAAAAGCGGAGTCCCGAGCGCTCACGGCGGTGCGGCGCCTCTCCGAGCGGAGTCCCGCACGTGGACGATGGGCGAGGCGGCGCGGAGTTGGTCCGTGGCCTGGCAGGGGCTGGGCCGGCCCAGTCGGGGAGACGAAGTTTTTTTTTAATAAACATTTTCCAGACAAACAAAAATAATAAAATAAAATAAATAAAAAATATTATGTAGGCATATAATATATCAAAATTTTCAGAAAAAGATTTCCACGACTTGAACATTATTCTAGCTTAAAATAAAATCCTCAAAATTTTAAATAAAGCAAAGAGTGCTTCTGCTACAATAAAACCTCATAAAAATCATTTTAAAAAATACCAAAATGATTTCAAATTTATTTCTCTCCAATTTTCTGATGTAGGGAATCATGTTACCCTATTTTCCATATATTTTATTTTTGGAGAAAAATAATTTGAATAAAACTCAAATAACTCCAAATTGAAAATAAATTCAAAAGGACTTTGAATTTAATTCTTTTAAAACTTCCAACTCATATTTCATATATTTTGAAGAAGTCATATTATCTTCTCTCGTGAAAATCATTGAGTTGCTTAAAGTTTCTGAATATGAAATATTTCCAAATAAGATTCAAATCTTTTCAAATCCCTTTTCATTTATTTAATAAAAATGGAAGAAGTCATGTTATCTTCTCTCCAGGGTTTTGTGATGAAAATAATTTGAATTCAAGGAGACCACGAATGCAAAATGAAAGTTTGGGAAAGTCCTTTTATTCCCTCTCATTTAACTTTCAAAAGTTTCGAATTTCACTCAATTTCAGTCAATCAATCAAATCTATCTATTTAATATAACATTCCAAAATTTAGAATTTTGGGATGTTACAAACCTACCACCCTTAAAATGAATCTCGTCCTCGAGATTCGAAGAGGCTAGCAAGAAATAGGTTAGGGTAGGGGGTCTTCAGAATCCATCGATCATCTCCCGAGTCTCGGGTGCTACCACCCTTAGAAGCATTGTTACGGTTCCATCAAAACTCATATACTCCATCCTTATTCCTGACAGTGTTGGTCTTCTCAGATCTCGGGAAAATTCCTTCTCTGGGCTCTTCTCGTAGTGGCATAACTTATCCTCAATACTTTTGTCCTTTCATCTTGGTACGGTTATTCCGAGACTGGGTCTTCTTAGCTGACGGGTCTGGCGCCAATACTAAACAACTATCGATATCTCATGGTGGTCAACAATTTATGGTTTCTCCTGCAGGAAATGGGTCTGGGTCGAACCTCACCGTATATCCTACGATTGGCAACAGCTGCCGTGTACAAGGGAAAATACTTATACTATTCTAAGGTTCAAACAAGGTTTTGATCGTCGTCTCTCTACTATAGGTAAGCCATTCAGATTTACCATCCCATATAGCAAGGTGAATAATATGAGTAAGTCGTTATGGTGATCAATCCATCCCGCACCCAAATCATTATCTTGTATATGGTTTAGCGAATCTCGCATTCTAACACTCGGTCATCCTCACAAGCATTGCAGAATTTCTCTTGTCAACAAACCAAGTTCGAATAAATCCATAGATTCTGCAAGCCAAACAAACAACTATCGTTCCTTCACAACTCTCAGGTTTTGCGTTACTCCTATAAGATCGTGTGTGGGTAAGGTCGTATCTTCTTCCAGGGTTTTGCCTTCAGCAAGAATGAGCTTGCTTCTTGGCAGGTCTTGGGGCCTGTGGGTTATGGCCCATCTCATCACTTGTAAACCTTTGAACTCATTCTCTGGGCAACTGATCGTTATTCAACTTCCATCTTCCTAGCATACTTAAAATCCATCCAATTGTAATGTCTTTCTTCCTTCTATCACTTTGGTCAAGCGAATCAACTACTACCCAGATAGAATCATATCCCGATCGGGTTCTAGGAAAAACCGGTAATGAAATCCATGCCAAGATTATCCCACTTCCATTCGGGTATCGGCATAGGCTGTAGAAATCTGGCTGGCTTTTGATGCTCTGCCTTTACTCTCTGGCATACATCACCTAAGACTACATACTTCGTAATATCCTTCTTCATACCAGTCCACCAGAAACACTCCTTCAAATCCAAATACATCTTGGTGTTTCCAGGGCGAATCGAGTATGGTGAGTCATGAGCCTCCTGAAGTATTTACTTCCTGATCTTTGCATTATTGGGAACATATACACGGTCCTCGAACCATAAGATGTCGTGCTCATCCTTATGAAAACCTTTGGCCTTTCCTTTGCTCATCCTCTCTTTTACCTCAGCAATCTCTTTGTCATCCTTCTGAGCTTCACGAGTCTTTCCCAATAATGTAAACTGAACTTCCATTGCTGCAACAAAACCTTTGGGAACAATCTCCAACCGAAGTTCCCTGAGATCCTCTGCTAACTCCTTTGGAAATCCTCCACTTATGAGGGTATTCATCCTTGTTTTCTTTATGGTTGTGTCCTATTTCTCCACAAAGCTTGTATGCACAAGATTTCTTCATATCCTTTCCATAAGGCCTCAACTTCTGGGACACAAGACGAGATCTTTGCAGAGTCAACTTAAATTCTTCCCAAGTGGTTACTCTTTGCCATCCATTGATGGTTTGGTACGTCCTCCACTAAGTAGCAGCACCTCCTTCAAAGCACTGAAGAGCATGCTGGATCATATCCTTTCTGGCTATAGTGTCACTCTCCATATGATCCTCCATGTTCTGAATTCATTGGTCCATCTCCAATTGACTCATCGGTCCAGAAAATATAAGCTCATCTACATTCATCCTCTATTGGGTCAATGGGTTTGGGGTGGGATAAGAGAGATCGAGAGGGATGCACATAGTACAAACAATAGTTTTGAAAAGACAGGTTTTATTGTGGCTGTCAGAAAAACAACAAACAAATGACAGCTCACAATTGTTGCATCTAACGTAAGTATATAACAGGGGTTGGGTCTTCTAATGGTCTATAGATCTCAACGTCATCAAACTCTTCAAGTCTTGTTCATGTCTCTGATAGCTTCTTCTGATCATGCTTGTCCTTCTCAAGTTCTTTCGCCAGATCATCTCTTTTGACGAGAAGTCTCTCATGACGTCCTTTAATATTTCTGGAGTTGCATTCCAAACTTCTGGTTTCAACATCCTTGACATGATCCATGGTCATATTGTCCTTCAGTTCCTGACGAATCTTTGATGTCTCAAGGTTTGACTCCTCTAGCTTGGCTACTTTCAGCTTCTGGGTCCTGGGTTGCTCACGAACTGCTTCCTTATCAAATACAGCTTCCTGAAGGTCCATCTTAAACTTCCTGATGTAATACTCCAGATCCTGGTGATACACCGGCTAAGGTTAAAACTTCATCTTTTGCTGGCGGATGCTCCATCAGCCTTCAACCATCCAATCTTTCCATGCATCTGCATGCTTAACTCCGCGTGGTGACAATAGCATAGGCGAACGATAACATCATGAATGTCCATGTTTTTGCTCTTGTCATTTCCATGAGCTATCGTTCCATAGTTGATATCTCCTGCCTTAGGGTTTTCTTGACAAAACTTTGAGTTCTAATGCTCCATGTTCCGGTCTTTCTCCGATATACCTTGATCTCGGGTATTGACAGCTTCCATAGTCTGCCAAGTTCCATAAGGGGTGCCTTTGTAGGTCATACTAATCTGGAAATTCTTCAAATCCTTCAAAGTCTCCTAGTCTTCGGAGTCTTCGCCGTTGTAGTTTCCGTCATTGTAATGCACGGTAAAAATCCTCTTTATTCCAAGGTGGTCTTTGTTGTCCGATATCTTGTACTTCTTGGAGTGGTCTCATCAGTCGAATCTTCGTGGTAAAAAGGGGAAAAGGGGTATAGTCAAACTAAAAGGGAATATTTGAATAAGCTCAGAAGAGAAAAGAGGTAACAGATCCTTTTGAAAAGAAGGTTGTAGAGAAGAAATCTTTTCCTATGGGTTTGCCAGTTTCTAGGGTCACGTCCTACAGTCAACATGTGCTCTGATACCATCTTGTAGTGACCCGACCCGAATGGATCAAGTCTTTGTGCTTAAGTGTCATCCCTGGATCGGTATGCTGACACACTCAGTACTTGAGGATTTATAACAGAAGTAAATCACATGTATAAAGTAACGTAAATACTATTAGCTCAATCCAAAATAGCGGAAGTAACAAGGTCGTGGATTCCCATCAACACCAACAGCAAAGTTGAGTGTAGAAATCGTAACACTAACGTATCACTTACTCGTCGTAAGATTCCTGCAACATGAGACGTTGCAGCCACAAAGGGTCAGTACATTGAATGTACTGGCAAATTCACACCAGAGGATAATGATGAATAATATCTATCACTACATGCATATTTGGCTGGTGGAAAAGCTCTATGGTTAAAAGGTTTTTTGCGAAAAGCCAATTTTTCCCTACTTCAAAGGAATAAATTTTATTTAACTATCATGGTGGTTGTTAAACATTGAGAATGGTTGACAGCATTCTCAATCCCAATTAAGTAACATCAAAACCCAACAATATTAATTAAAGTAACATGATGAGATTCACATGATAATCCAAGTACTAGATACTCAAGCTGTCCATAACCGGGGACACGGCTAACCATGATTAGTTTATATACTCTGCAGAGGTTTGCGCACTTTTTCCCACAAGACTCGATCTCCTCCGTTGGAATTCTCGCACTACATGATGTTTGAGAAACGGATGACCGAGACATAGTCTTTCAGAAGCGCTAGCACCTTACGATTGGGTAGACAGTACCAACCTACATCCCCTACATCTGCTAGTCTACCACTGTAAGAGTTCGCACGACTTAGTCAACTATGCTAGAGCCCGTAGTAGCTTGTGGCTGCACACGGAAGTTTCTAGCATGAATAATCTCATGATCCCTTTGAGCCTGGGTGGCGGTCCAAAAGAAACAGGCAATCGCTGGAATACCCAGGTGCCTCAATCCACCCAGATGCGTGTTAAAGTTGCCACCTTAAATAAACCATTAAATAACAATCCCACATTTGTCATGGATACACTCACCCAATCCACGTCTACTAGCATAGCATAGCAATATAAGCATAACGTTGAAGTAACTCCCAAGGGTTTGGTAATAACAGGGCAATAGGTTCCTACCTCATCAACTACTTCCCAATACCCACATGTTATCAATCCTACTCATGCAATGTTTGAGGGTTGAAACTAATGCATAAAAACTGGGTATGAAAAGGGATATGATCAAAGTGTGAACTTGCATGTACTGTTGATGAAGATGATTCACACTCAAAACTCTTGATAGTTCTACTTGTCACACTCCGGTCAATCTATCGTGAGCAACCAATAGTAACCACACAAGCAATCACTCAAAAAGAATCGAAGAAAAGATCTCGAAAAAACTCGAAAACAAGCAAACAACTCTTGCAACATAAAACAATTTCTAACAGTACCAAAATTATGTGAATTTGGCCTTATCAGAAAGTTTGGGTCAAGAGCTTTGATTTGCAAAAAGAATCAACTCAAACGGAGTTACGAAACTTAAGTTACAAACGAAACAAGTTCGAATACTAATCTAAACTAAACTCAATTTTTAAATTGTCAAAAACATGTTTAAGTTGTTTATCGAGATAGAGGGGATCATAACAAAGAAGTGGGCGTTGGTTTCGTTGGATTTGGACCAACGAGCGAAAAGTTGTGAGTGTTTGAAGTCCAGGGGCTAAACTGTAAATAAAACATCTACAAAGAAGTCCCTGACTAAAAAACAGAAAAGGAAAAAGCCTATCGAGCGAACGCTCGCTAACAGTAAATAAATAACGAAACCGTTCGCTGTGAAGACCTAACCAACGAACGTTTTCTAATTAGATCTAACTAAAAGAAAAACCGACTTAAGCTGAAAAAACCCCGAAGAAAAGCGGTTTGGGTTTTGCGCGGGTTTTACCGGTTCGCGAAGAAAAACCCGTGGCGGCAGATCGGCTGGCTCCGACAGATCGGGCGGCGGCGGCGGCGGCGGCGTTCTTGGGGGCGGTGGTGGCGGAGTGCGGCGGAGCAGCGGCTTCGGCGGCGAAGTTCGTCGGCGGCAGCGGCGGTTGGCGTTGTGCAGCAGAGGGCGGCGGCTTGCGGCGATGCGCGAGGCGAGGAGGCGGCGAGATGCGGCGTGGGAGAAGAGGGAGGCGGGGCCGGGCCGAGGCTTTTATAGGGGAGGGGCGGCGAACCTCGGGAAGCGGAGTCCCGAGCGCTCACGGCGGTGCGGCGCCTCTCCGAGCGGAGTCCCGCACGGGGACGATGGGCGAGGCGGCGCGGAGCTGGGCCGCGGCCTGGCAGGGGCTGGGCCGGCCCAGTCGGGGAGACGAAGTTTTTTTTTAATAAACATTTTCCAGACAAACAAAAATAATAAAATAAAATAAATAAAAAATATTGTATAGGCATATAATATATCAAAATTTTCAGAAAAAGATTTTCTACGACTTGAACATTATTCTAGCTTAAAATAAAATCCTCAGAATTTTAAATAAAGCAAAGAGTGCTTCTGCTACAATAAAACCTCATAAAAATCATTTTAAAAAATACCAAAATGATTTCAAATTTATTTCTCTCCAATTTTCTGATGTAGGGAATCATGTTACCCTATTTTCCATATATTTTATTTTTGGAGAAAAATAATTTGAATAAAACTCAAATAACTCCAAATTGAAAATAAATTCAAAAGGACTTTGAATTTAATTCTTTTAAAACTTCCAACTCATATTTCATATATTTTGAAGAAGGGTCTGAATCTCTCCAGCACACCAGGAGCTGGGCCTAGCAATCCAGCAGGAGTAAACCGGACCGAGGCACCGGGGCGACGCCGGATCAGCCACGGGCGATGGACCCGCCTCGTCGAACGGACAACCCGCCACAGTATGTCACAATGCCGCCGGGTCACTTTTCCAGTCCTTTGGACAACATGATTGCAGCAGCGTCACGTTTGGCGGCTATTCCGATGGAGGGTGATTCCTTAGCAGCGATCGAGACTCAGCGAGCCAGGGATCTTCTTCAAACCGCCGTTGTTCAGCAACAGGCTTATTCCTACAGCCGAGACAGAATACATTCAACCCCCCGTCCGAGAAAATTTATAGCAGGAACATGGACGAGCCGGTCGTGTCAAGCAGTGCGCGGCGTCGAGATGCGCCTCGAGGGGCTAATCCGGCGAACGGTGGTCGGAATGCTCAGGACGTAGTGGATAATGGCAGAGCACGAAGGGAGGCCGCTTTAGCGGTGCAGTACGCGGGTCATCATCAACCCGCCCTGGTTCAGCCAACAGCATCCATAGAGCGAGGGACAGGGCTTGCCTTCAGCTCTTGGGGAGTGTCGTGTCTCATCCCGGCTCTCCGTAATGTGCGGCTGCCCAAGGATTTCAAAGGGCCGCGCAAGGTGTCTAATTACGCCGCTGATCAGCCCCCCGAAGCATGGGTTGAAAGTTATGAGATGGCAATGGATATGCTGGATGTAGATGAAGCGGCATGTGCAAAATACTTCACCATGATGTTGGAAGGAACGGCCCGCACTTGGTTAAAAAGCTTGCCTACCAACTCCATCGGATCATGGGACCAATTGAAGGCCAAGTTCATAGCAAACTTCAAAGATACGTGCAAACAACCTATGTCTATTGTGGATTTAGATGCCTGTGTCCAAGGAGAGAACGAGTCAACGACTCATTGGGTGCACCGGGTTTCAGAAGTTTTGCATTCGTCGGACCGTATCAATGCTGACACGGCGATCGTAACATTGGAGCGTAATTGCCGGTTTAAGTCATTGAAAATGAAGTTGGGACAACTCAAGCGCCACTGCAATGATATGGGAACACTTATGGTGGCTCTGGTTAAGTATGCTGATTCTGATAACACCAAAGACCCTGATTCTGATGAAGAGAAACAGGAGAAGGGAAAGAAGAATGCAGGCTCAAAAGGACAGCATAATCAGGCAAGCCAAGGAAACAGTGGTAAGCGTAAAGCGGATAATTCTGATTTTGTGGCTAACACCAACGTGCAGGGTAATATGCAGCGTCGTAGGGGTAAACCGCCCCAGCGCGATGGAGGAATGAATCTGGAACGCCTGTTAAACCAGCCCTGCCCGAAGCACGGGACAAAGGGGGCTCTGGCCACACACCTTTGGAAGGATTGCCACATCATGAGGGAGTTCAAAAATTCTGATCTTTTTCGGTATGTGTCACATCCCTAGTCCTGGTATGCACTAGGCTAGCCCTTCATGTGTGCATCATGTTTAAATTTTCAAATGAACTTGAAATGGGGGATGTTCAAACCCTAGCATAAAAAGGAATCCACCAGGTTCAACTAAAATATTTTTCAATAATTCCAAATGGCTTTAAAAAATGTTCATCATTTCTGGAAAATGCTAGATACAATAACCAGAGGTGTTGAACATTTTTCTATGACATATTTGGGCTCTGAATTAAATCATATAGTATTTGCATTTGGGCATTTAAATGCTATTAAATATTTTAAATGCTCAAATAATCATAAAGTAAAATGTTTTCTGTTGGTTATATTTCTAACAGTGGCATTGAGAAGTTTTATGATTTTTGGATCTGTCTAGGTATTTTTAATAAAGCCCTAAAGACTACAGAATAATAGAAAATAGAATTAAAGAAAGGAGAGAGAAGGACTAACCTGGCAGCCCAGAGGCCCAGCACTGTGCAGCCCAGGAGCTGGCCCAACCCACCACCGCTGCCAGTTGTCTCCCACCTCGCGCCAGAAGGACACGAGGCGTGTGTTCGCCGCACGCCGGCACGCGCCCGTACCTCATCCCCGATGCGCCTAGGCGTTGCCACGCATCCCCTTGACCCCCTCCCACTCTCCTCCATGCTCGTTCCCTCTTCTGGCTCCCTTTCTCTCTACCACCGAACACCCCCGTCGTCGCCGCTCGCTGTTGCCGCGCCCACCGCCACGGCCTTGCCTCTCTGACGAGTCCAAAAGCTCCACGCCGTAGCCCTCGTCCTCCCCGCCAAGCCGTGCATCTCCGGACGCCTAGTGGAGCCACCATCACCGTCGTCTTCAACCTCCAGCACCGGAGATCACCGTCGCTGTTCTACCTGCGTTGGACCTTCCCCGAGCTTGATGATGCCTCCGCCGGATCCTCTGTGAGCACCACCGTCGTTTCCCCCTCTTCGTTTCGTCGTTCACTGCCGTAGCCAAGTCAGCCGCCGAGGCCGAGACCTCACCGCCGCCGGCCATGTCGCCGTCGTCGCTCTAGCCACCGCAGCTCCCGCCCGCGTATACCAACAAGCTCATAAGCCTCCCAGAAGGCCAATGCCGCCGCCCGAAGCTCCTGTCGTGCACCGCAGCACCCCGCGCGCACCTGGCCGTGCTCCGGCCGCCGCCCCGAGCTCGTTCCCGGCGAGCTCAGGCCACCCTAGCTTCCCCCCTTTGCTCCACTAGATGCGCGCAAACACCAGCTCACCGTAGGGCCAAACCGCGTCGCAAATGGCTGCCTGTAGCGCGAGCCCGAGCAACTCCGGCGAGCCTCTACCGCGAGATATGGTCGTCGGCGCTTAATCCGGCGACGATGACGTGGCTCCTTCATTAGAGGCTAATCCCTTAATTAGCCACCTCACAACCACTGACAGTGGGCCCCAGGCCTGGTCAAACCCCAGTCGGCATAGGGTTTGACCGGGATTAGCCCTGTGTCGCTGACGTGTGGTCCCCGCACGTCAGGTTTGACCCGGGTCAACCCAGTTGACTGCTGACGCAGGCATGACACAGTGCTGATGCAATTAATGATTTTTTTGGTTTTAAAAAATAATCAGGAAATTCCAGAAAATGCTCAAAACTTCTAAAAATCATAGAAAATAAACTGTAACTCCAAATGCAAAGATTTATATATGAAAAATGATCAAAAAAATCCAATCTATCCATATGTACCATTTTCATGCATGTTAGAACAACTTATAGCTGCTGTTTAGGACAAATCATATAAATGGCATTTAAATATCCACATATGGAGTTTGAATTTGAATCTTGGATTCGAACCAACTTCATTTAATCTGGTTGCTAGTTGCATTAGCTCAAACCACATCATATTGCCATGTCATGATCATGTATCATATTGTTGCATAGCATTGATTGTGTTCTTCCTTGTTTGCTGGTATTTGTCCCCTCTCGGTAGACGTTGTTCTGACGATGAGTTCGATGACACCGATGAAGAACTATTACTATCTTCACAAGTGCCAGGCAAGCAAAAACCCCTTGTTCATTCTGATACAATCCCACTCTCTCGCTCCTGCTCTCTTTTACCGCATTAGGACAACAATGATTCATCTATTACTTGCTGCGGTAGTTGAACCCCTTATCCTCTGCATGACCTGTCATTGCCACAGTAAATAGATGAAACCCACTAGCATGAGTAGGAGTTGTTTGAGCCCTGATGTGTGACGCCTGGGTAATTAAGCTACAGTAATCCCATGCTAATGGTGCCACGTTGCCTCCGTTACTGTTGCTAATCTATCGTTAGATCAAAACCGGTCCAAAATTCAAATTCAAATTTTGGTAAATAATAAAAGTTTTCAAACATTAAAATAAAAATGTTTGATTTGTACTAAATATTACATAGATAATTGTGGTGTAGAAGACACAGTTTAATAGAATGCATAAATATTTTAAATTGAATTAAAATAGAACAGAAAATAAATAAAAGAAAGAAAATACAAAAAAGGAAAAGAAACCCCCCTGGGGCTCCGGCCCAGCAGGCCACCGGCCCAACTGGGCCACGACCCACCAGGCCGGCCCATCCCCGCACCCCCATAACCTCCCCCACTCCTCCCACTCGCCCACCGACACCCACACTCCCCCTCGAAATATCTCCCCCCTTCCCCGATTGGATCGGGATCGAGGAGGGGAACCGCACACCGCCATCGCCCGCCGCCGCCCGTCTCCGCCGGCGCCTCCTCCACACACAGCCTCCTCAACCCTCCTCCCTGACCGGCCTCCTGGCGCCTCTGCTTCCTCCCGGCGCCGCCCCATCATCGCCGCCTCGACCCCAACTCCGTCGCCCGAAGCCGTCCCGGAGCGCCTTCGCTGGACCTCCCCGCCGGACTGCCTCCCCACCGTCGCTCGTCCCCGTCCTCCTCCCCACGGGTCGCCCCCGAGCCTCGACGCCCATGTGCCCCTGCAAACGCCGGTGAGGCCCTCGGCCTCGGCCTCCCCTCTTCCCTTCCTTTCGTCCGCGGTCACCGCGCTCGTCCACCCGCGCCCGCCCGCGCGATGCGCGCGTGCCCCGCGCACCCCATTGTGCGCCTTGTAGCACTCGCCCACGCCCCACAGCCACCCTGCTCGCGCCCCGTTTAACCCTGCTCGCCCCTGGAGTGCACCCACGCACTCCCGTGCCTCCGCGCCGGATCCGGTCCCTGCCTCCGGCCACGCCCTTGGCCGGCCAACGCCTCCTTGCCTGATCCACCTCCACCGCCCGCCTCTGCCCCCCAGCACTCCCCGGCTACAGCTCGCCGGAGCACTACGGTGACGCGCCGGCGCCATCTCCCACCAGGCGCACCCAACGCCCAAGTCGGGTGCACCCCTGCGGGCCAGCGCCCATTCGGGTGTGCCTGATGCCCGACCCGCTATGGCCCCTAGGGCCTATGACATGTGGGGCCGCCCTCTCTGAAACGTTAAAAAAATGATGAAAATAAAAATATTAAAAATTAATTAATTAGGATAATTAATTAACTTAATTAACTATGTTTAGTTATCTATCTAAATCTAATTAACTTGCTAATTAAAATGCTATTTGATAATTAGTGAACAACCTATGACATGCGGGACCCACACGTCAGGTTGACCAGTCAACCTTGTTGACTGCTGACATCAGCATGATGTCATAAATACATTTCGAATTAAATTAAATAATTAATTAAATTCCAGAAATTATTAAAATCTTTAGAAAATCATATCTTTTAATCCGTAACTCGGATTAAATTATTTTCAACATGAAAGTTGCTCAGAACGACGAGACGGATTCGGATACGCAGCTCGTTCATCCGCCACGCGTCCCTAGCATAGTGAACCTGCAACATTTCACCTCCGGTTCATCTGTCCGAAAACACGGAACACCGGGGATACTTTCCCGGATGTTTCCCCCCTTCACTGGTATCACCTCATACCGCGATAGAACACGTCTAGCTCTGCTTGTTGTCCTGTTATGCACTTGCTTGCTATGTATTTACTATTTCTCCCCCCTCTTCTCTCCGGTAGACCCCGTGACGATGTTGATGCCCCTACGGTCGACTACGTCACCGACGACCCCTCCTTGTCTGAGCAACCAGGCAAGCCCCCCCTTGATCACCAAATATCGCCTATTCTCCTCTATACTGCTTGCATTAGAGTAGTGTAGCATGTTACTGCTTTCCTTTAATCCTATTCTGATGCATAGCTTGACATTGTTGCTACATCTGTTGATACCTTACCCGCAATCCTAAATGCTTAGTATAGGATGCTAGTTTATCATCATTGGCCCTACATTCTTGTCAGTCTGCCTTGCTATACTATTGGGCCGTGATCACTCGGGAGGTGATCACGGGTATATACTATACATATATACATACTACAGATGGTGACTAAAGTCGGGTCCGCTCGAAGAGTACCCGCGAGTGATTCACGGATTGGGGGCTGAAAGGACCTTTGTCCCGACGGCCCTCTGTGTGGATCTTTGTGGCGGAGCGACAGGGCAGGTTGAGACCACCTAGGAGAGAGGTGGGCCTGGCCCTGGTCGGCGTCCGCGGTTGCTTCATAATAACATGCTTAACGAGATCTTGGTATTTGATCTGAGTTTGGCCATTTGGTCTATACGCACTAAACATCTACGCGGGAGTAGTTATGGGTATCCTGGCGTCGTGGTATCAGCCGAAGCCTTCATGACGTCAGCGACTGAGTGGCGCGCGCCGGATTGGACTGGAACGCCACTAGGCTAGGTCTGCTTCCGGCCGCGTTCGCAACGTGCAGGTGTGCAAAGGGCGATGGGCCCAGACCCCTGCGACATAGGAGTTAGACCGGCGTGCTGACCTCTCTGTTGTGCCTAGGTGGGGCTGCGACATGTTGATCTTCCGAGGCCGGGCATGACCCAGGAAAGTGTGTCCGGTCAAATGGGATCGAGCGTGTTGGGTTATGTGGTGCACCCCTGCAGGGAATTTATCTATTCGAATAGCCGTGTCCCTCGATAAAAGAACGACCCGGAGTTGTACCTTGACCTTATGACAACTAGAACCGGATACTTAATAAAACACACCCTTCCAAGTGCCAGATACAACCCGGTGATCGCTTTTCTACAGGGCAACGAGGAGAGAATCGCCGGGTAGGATTATGCTATGTGATGCTACTGGAGATGCTACTTGGAGATGCTACTTGGAGGACTTCAATCTACTCTCTTCTACATGCTGCAAGACGGAGGCTGCCAGAAGCGTAGTCTTCGACGGGATTAGCTATCCCCCTCTTATTCTGGCATTCTGCAGTTCAGTCCACTGATATGGCCCTTTACAAGTATACCCATGCATATGTAGTGTAGCTCCTTGCTTGCGAGTACTTTGGATGAGTACTCACGGTTGCCTTCTCCCCCCTTTTTCCCCTTTCCTTCTTTCTGGTTGTCGCAACCAGATGCTGGAGCCTAGAAGCCAGACGCCACCGTCGACGACGACTACTACACTGGAGGTGCCTACTACTACGTGCAGGCTGCTGACGACGACCAGGAGTAGTTAGGAGGATCCCAGGCAGGAGGCCTGCGCCTCTTTCGATCTGTATCCCAGTTTGTGCTAGCCATCTTATGGCAACTTGTTTAACTTATGTCTGTACTCAGATATTGTTGCTTCCGCTGACTCGTCTATGATCGAGCACTTGTATTCGAGCCCTCGAGGCCCCTGGCTTTTATTATGATGCTTGTATGACTTATTTATGTTTTTAGAGTTGTGTTGTGATATCTTCCCGTGAGTCCCTGATCTTGATCGTACACATTTGCGTGCATGATTAGTGTACGATTGAATCGGGGGCGTCACAAGTTGGTATCAGAGCCGACTGCCTGTAGGAATCCCCCTTCCACACTCCTTGGCCGAAGTCGAGTCTAGACGTTGCAAAAACTTTTACTAACATGGCTGTGTGTCTTACGGGCACACGTCGCCATTGGGTGGTAGTAGGATCTTTTATTCCTTGACCTATACTCTGGGACTCTGACATCTCTTCTATTCGGGTTAAACGATTTTATTAACTCGGACTCTAGGTTCTCGATAATACTTTCTCCCGGAGAGCCCCTTCAGTCCAGCTGATCGCCGGCTGCACCAGAAGATTTCAAAAATAACTCTCTGATTTTCTCTCGAGACCTTGTGCCCGTTGCTTTTGCAATTCCCTTCCACCGAAATATCCCTATGGATAAATACTTACACATGTCGTGCTTACTTTTATTCCCAGTCGATCTTGTTATTACAAGATACCTTGAAATTCTCTCTAATGTTCCGAGAATACTTTGTGCCTAGTGCCTTGCAGTTCTTTGCTACACGAATACCACTACGGATAATTTCTCGCACTTACCGAGTATCCACTCATCCCCAGTTGATTCATGTATGTCACCAATCCTCGAAATATCATTCGATCTTCCCAAAATCTTGAGCATCCCATTGCTCTCGAAATTCTTGATTGCTTGCATTATGGTTAATCCCATAAGTCTAGTAATCTTGTTGACATCCATTGTCATTGTCATTTTGAGTCCGTTGATTCAATATGTTGCGAATGCACGCAATCATCAGTTGATTCTTATAAGGTATCTTTCCGGCTTAGACGTCTTTCAAACATGAGCTGGTTCTCGGCCAATCAGATTGCCATCGATTGTACCCCTAAGTCTATTCAACTTATCCATCCTTGATCAGAGTGTTTGCTCCTGATCCTTGATTTGAAAATCATAATTCCTTTGTTATTTAAATGTTGAATTATTCAGATGTTCTATAAACCGATGCATTTGCATTCTTTCTTCCTCTGATTGGGTATCGATACTCACATCAACTCCATTTTGGATCGCCATATCCACTGTTGGATTATTATCCGACAGTGTCCTTCATAATTAATCACCTTGTGAGTTCTTTCTTCGATACATAATGCCTTTGGTAAATTGTATCCTCTCCTTTTGCCAACCATGCTCTGCTTTCGAGCTGGTGATATTTACTCTTGAAGCTTGTGGTATATGTTCCTAAGATGCCCTGATGGGTTGAACCTATGCCTTCCTTACTATGTGTGAACTCGGAAGTTTTCACGGGTCATACTCATCTGGTATTTCACCAGGTAAAACTTTCAACACTAATGCCATTATCGAAACGAGAAGTGAATGGAAGGTTATACATTGAAGAAGTGGGAGTCGACCTTGAACTTTGTGTTCATGCCCATGGACACGATGTAGATCCTATCATGAAAGCTTCTTGTAATAATAACTATTTCCTTGTTATAATATCATTTGGAATCTATGAATTGATTCTTTGCAATCATGGATCCGACCATATTTTCTACTTGATTCCATTTCTCGGACAAGTTAAACCACTTGTCCTCTACAGATCAATGCACCCATCCAACCTCTATTTTGATCTACCTTTGAGTACTAACCCCCTAGTATCTCGAGGATATCAACCGATTGCCTACATCTTATGCATTTCTGATGAAGTAGTGCCTTTCCCCGTCATAGTCACTCCACAGGTTCTGGGTTGTCGTCAACCGAGAACACCAATTAGTAAATCGAATCGCCCGTGTGATTCGGTACTCCTAGTACATTCTGGTTGAGAAGTTTAATACTCCATCACGTCATTCCTAGCCTGATCGGCTATATCATTTTGTGCTAAATTTTAACTTTGCTACCTGGTCCTTTCTTCCTGGAGCACAATTTTTGACGATGAGCTAAGCTTACGTCGATTTTCCTCGTCATATCCTTTCACCTTAAACAACAAGCTTGAGTTCGAGTTTGTGTCGTAACTATGGTTCCCATAACCTCTTGCTTCGTCATTCCTTTGACTTGATGTCGTCACTGATTGATTACATCTTCATGAAATCTCTCGACAAATGTGTCATGATCATCATCAACCTTATGAGCTCTTCCAGGATATCAACCGGATTCATGAAGAGAAATACCATCCTTGCCCTCGATGAGTTGTGTTATCATAGGCCACTTTATTGCCTTCCCTCCAACACAAACTTGTTCGTGTTTTGTGTTATACCTTGAGATCCTTACTATCCATCATCTGTTCTTCTTTACCTTGGAGTATTACCATCTTTTATGTCAAGGATGTCATGAGAAATTCACCAACCTTAAGAATTCTTGATACTAGTGATACTTATTAACATCACCATTCTTTTCTTGGTCCCCGTGTTGTTTCTAACCGGAATACCGACAAATGGTCTATGATGTGTAAATTCTAAACTTCGAGCAACCCTCTTGCTTTGAAGTTATTGGTCTATAGTTTCATTCTACGTCTATGGCTTATTGAATCACCCTTCTGACATTGGTCGTGCAACCCGACCCATATTTTGGGCGCACCTTTCAACCAATGTTTAATTGTGTATGTTTTCCTCGAGCATACTTCCTTATATCATTTGATCTGACAAATGTTAACTCCTTGTTCACTTAACTGTGGGAATCCATCTTTTGGAAATCTCGATGAATTGCCGTTGAGTTCACCAGACACCTCCTTGTCCTCTCCTTGGGTTAATGATGAACTCTTGTTAATGGAAATCACTTCATAATTCATTTCTCGAGAATCTTACATTGTCATCTCGTCAATTGTGTTGCACCTTTTCTTCTCAGGCATACTAAGTCGGAGGTATCCTGACACCAATCGGATCTGAACCTCAGTCAGATATGATGGTTGGAACATATTTCCAAGAGTTATAACATCGGTCTTTATATGACTCGGTAAGGTGTTGTCATGCCTAGCACACCTGGCCGAAGGGCCTATTGTTATAGTCTCCTTTTTAACAAGGTTAACCAATTTTCCATGAGGAACTTGAATGCCTTGTTTAATAAGTTACCCTGATGGATCCTTTGTGAATCCAAAGTCCGACCTTTGCTTGAAGACCATGTCAATGCTATCTCGAAGCATGTCTGTGGCACTCCGATCTTCAGTAAGAACATTTGAAGCACAATGCAAAAATTTCCTTATCAATTATCCAAACACTGTTGTATGGGTAATGCCATGAAATTTCTCTTCCCTACCCAAAGAGTTTTCTACATTATATCCTGTCATGGATATCATGCTCTGCTTGTCCTTGGGAATGATATACCCCTGAAATATGTGTTCAAACACATTTTCCTTTCCATTAATTTGTTTAACCTTCCTTGTGATCCATATGATCTAAGCAGTAATGTTCTTCTGCTTATGTAAACACCTTGGTGTACAACCGTGTCAGTAAGACCCTGTTGCGTTTGTCGATGACATTCCGGTAACCACCGATGGATGAGAACTTTGCCTATTGGTCCGCCTCGTTCAACGAGCGGGAAAATGGTTCTCTTCGTCCCTCGCCCTTGGTACCAACGTTGTTGCCAACATAACTGACCGGCTATCCTATGACATACCTTGCTATTTTAACCATGCAAGATGTCACCGCTCTTTCTACTTTTAAAACCACATGGTGGGCCCATAACCCACAGGTCCACTGGATCGAAACCTGACTATTCTTTACAACCCGGATTCTAATGTATCCTTTGCACCTGGCTTCGTATGTGATTCATGAGCTGAATGCTATACCATCATTCATCGTGGAATCAAACACCATGTTATTCTCGTTATTCAAACCCCCATTCCAGCTTCTGTCTAGTCATCGAATGTTTGCCTACCCTTTTGAAACTTTGGTACCATCGTATATTGCACTCAACGAATTCACTGAAATACAACTCGTGGGGTACCTTGTGTATTTCCCATTGAGTTCACCGTTAGATGCCCAGCCTTGTGGAGATGCGTTCTTCCAGAGTTTTTCCCCTTGGTCGCGTTCGTAGGACGATGGAGATCCCGAAGAAAGGATGATGACTTGATCATGGTGACTTGAAGCAGAGAAATGAAGACATCAACGAAGGAGATCAACCTCTTCGAAAGGGCAACCAAGACCGAGAAGACTCGTTAGGTTTTTCGCTACCAGCACGTCCCCCCCTTACTCCACCGCTTAAATCTCGGGACAAGATTTCTTGTAGTGGAGGAGAATTGTGACGCCCGGGTAATTAAGCTATAGTAATCCCATGCTAATGGTGCCACGTTGCCTCCGTTACTGTTGCTAATCTATCGTTAGATCAAAACCGGTCCAAAATTCAAATTCAAATTTTGGTAAATAATAAAAGTTTTCAAACATTAAAATAAAAATGTTCAATTTGTACTAAATATTACATAGATAATTGTGGTGTAGAAGACACAGTTTTATAGAATGCATAAATATTTTAAATTGAATTAAAATAGAAGAGAAAATAAACAAAAGAAAGAAAATACAAAAAAAGGAAAAGAAACCCCCAAGGGGCTCCGGCCCAGCAGGCCACCGGCCCAACTGGGCCACGACCCACCAGGCCGGCCCATCCCCGCACCCCCATAACCTCCCCCACTCCTCCCACTCGCCCACCGACACCCACACTCCCCCTCGAAATATCTCCCCCCTTCCCCGATTGGATCGGGATCGAAGAGGGGAACCGCACACCGCCATCGCCCGCCGCCGCCCGTCTCCACCGGCGCCTCCTCCCCACACAGCCTCCTCAACCCTCCTCCCCGACCGGCTTCCTGGCGCCTCTGCTTCCTCCCGGCGCCGCCCCGTCATCGCCGCCTCGACCCCAACTCCGTCGCCCGAAGCCGTCCCGGAGCGCCTTCGCTGGACCTCCCCGCCGGACTGCCTCCCCACCGTCGCTCGTCCCCGTCCTCCTCCCCACGGGTCGCCCCCGAGCCTCGACGCCCATGTGCCCCTGCAAACGCCGGTGAGGCCCTCGGCCTCGGCCTCCCCTCTTCCCTTCCTCTCGTCCGTGGTCATCGCGCTCGTCCACCCGCGCCCGCCCGCGCGAAGTGCGCGTGCCCCGCGCACCCCATTGTGCGCCTTGTAGCACTCGCCCACGCCCCACAGCCACCCTGCTCGCGCCCCATTTAACCCTGCTCACCCCCGGAGCGCACCCACGCACTCCCGTGCGTCCGCGCCGGATCCGGTCCCTGCCTCCGGCCACGCCCTTGGCCGGCCAACGCCTCCTTGCCTGATCCACCTCCACCGCCCGCCTCTGCCCCCCAGCTCTCCCCGGCTACAGCTCGCCGGAGCACTACGATGACGCGCCGGCGCCATCTCCCACCAGGCGCACCCAACGCCCAAATCGGGTGCACCCCTGCGGGCCAGCGCCCATTTGGGTGTGCCTGATGCCCGACCCGCTATGGCCCCTAGGGCCTATGACATGTGGGGCCGCCCTCTCTGAAAAGTAAAAAAAATGATGAAAATAAAAATATTAACTCTGTTTAGTTATCTATCTAAATCTAATTAACTTGCTAATTAAAATGCTAGTTGACAATTAGTGAACAACCTATGACATGCGGGACCCACACGTCAGGTTGACCAGTCAACCCTGTTGACTGTTGACGTCAGCATGACATCATGCTGATGTCATAAATACATTTCGAATTAAATTAAATAATTAATTAAATTCCAGAAATTATTAAAATCTTTAGAAAATCATATCTTTTGATCCGTAACTCGGATTAAATTATTTTCAACATGAAAGTTGCTCAGAACGACGAGACGGATCCGGATACGCAGCTTGTTCATCCGCCACGCGTCCCTAGCATAGTGAACCTGCAACATTTCACCTCCGGTTCATCTGTCCGAAAACATGGAACACCGGGGATACTTTCCCGGATGTTTCCCCCCTTCTCCGGTATCACCTCATACCGCGATAGAACACGTCTAGCTCTGCTTGTTGTCCTGTTATGCACTTGCTTGCTATGTATTTACTGTTTCTCCCCCCTCTTCTCTCCGGTAGACCCCGTGACGATGCTGATGCCCCTGTGGTCGACTACGTCACCAACGACCCCTCCTTGTCTGAGCAACCAGGCAAGCCCCCCCTTGATCACCAGATATCGCCTATTCTCATCTATACTGCTTGCATTAGAGTAGTGTAGCATGTTACTGCTTTCCTTTAATCCTATTCTGATGCATAGCCTGACATTGTTGCTACATCTGTTGATACCTTACCCGCAATCCTAAATGCTTAGTATAGGATGCTAGTTTATCATCATTGGCCCTACATTCTTGTCAGTCTACCTTGCTATACTATTGGGCCGTGATCACTCGGGAGGTGATCACGGGTATATACTATACATATATACATACTACAGATGGTGACTAAAGTCGGGTCCGCTCGAAGAGTACCCGCGAGTGATTCACGGATTGGGGGCTGAAAGGACCTTTGTCCCGACGGCCCTCTGTGTGGATCTTTGTGGCGGAGCGACAGGGCAGGTTGAGACCACCTAGGCGAGAGGTGGGCCTGGCCCTGGTCGGCGTCCGCGGTTGCTTCATAATAACACGCTTAACGAGATCTTGGTATTTGATCTGAGTCTGGCCATTTGGTCTATACGCAGAGTAGTTATGGGTATCCCGGCGTCGTGGTATCAGCCGAAGCCTTCGTGACGTCAGCGACTGAGTGGCGCGCGCCGGATTGGACTGGAACGCCACTAGGCTAGGTCTGCTTCCGGCCGCGTTCGCAACGTGCAGGTGTGCAAAGGGCAATGGGCCCAGACCCCTGCGCCATAGGAGTTAGACCGGCGTGCTGACCTCTCTGTTGTGCCTAGGTGGGGCTGCGATGTGTTGATCTTCCGAGGCCGGGCATGACCCAGGAAAGTGTGTCCGGCCAAATGGGATCGAGCGTGTTGGGTTATGTGGTGCACCCCTGCAGGGAAGTTTATCTATTCGAATAGCCGTGTCCCTCGGTAAAAGGACGACCCGGAGTTGTACCTTGACCTTATGACAACTAGAACCGGATACTTAATAAAACACACCCTTCCAAGTGCCAGATACAACCCGGTGATCGCTTTTCTACAGGGCGACGAGGAGAGAATCGCCGGGTAGGATTATGCTATGCGATGCTACTGGAGATGCTACTTGGAGATGCTACTTGGAGATGCTACTTGGAGGACTTCAATCTACTCTCTTCTACATGCTGCAAGACGGAGGCTGCCAGAAGCGTAGTCTTCGACAGGATTAGCTATCCCCCTCTTATTCTGGCATTCTGCAGTTCAGTCCACTGATATGGCCCTTTACATGTATACCCATGCATATGTAGTGTAGCTCCTTGCTTGCGAGTACTTTGGATGAGTACTCACGGTTGCCTTCTCCCCCCTTTTTCCCCTTTCCTTCTTTCTAGTTGTCGCAACCAGATGCTGGAGCCCAGAAGCCAGACGCCACCGTCGACGACGACTACTACACTGGAGGTGCCTACTACTACGTGCAGGCTGCTGACGACGACCGGGAGTAGTTAGGAGGATCCCAGGCTGGAGGCCTGCGCCTCTTTCGATCTGTATCCCAGTTTGTGCTAGCCATCTTATGGCAACTTGTTTAACTTATGTCTGTACTCAGATATTGTTGCTTCCGCTGACTCGTCTATGATCGAGCACTTGTATTCGAGCCCTCGAGGCCCCTAGCTTGTATTATGATGCTTGTATGACTTATTTATGTTTTTAGAGTTGTGTTGTGATATCTTCCCGTGAGTCCCTGATCTTGATCGTACACGCTTGCGTGCATGATTAGTGTACGATTGAATCGGGGGCGTCACATGATGTGCCTACTCATTCATGCTTGTTTGTCATGCCTGCTATTGCTTAGAGTTGAGTCAGGTCTGATTCATCGGGGATGAATTGGAATGTTGTGAAACATGTCCTACTGTGTGTGAGCTAAGTGGTAAAGGTAGTGGTGAGAGGCCATATAGGAGTACATGGTGGGTTGTCTCATTGAAACCGTCCTCAGGAACTGAGTTCTATGTTTGTGATCCATGAACAGCTACTACCACACACTGGGTTCCGGTAACTCGGCTCCTCTCGACTTATTAATCAACCTGATCTCTGTCCAGGAGTTGCAACTAGTTTTTGGTGTTTGTAGGTAGTCTACCAAGTGGCACCCGGTACAGGTGGGCTTGGGACAGACTAGGCACCGTGGCACGGTGTACCAAGCGTAGATCCACCCGTCGAGGTGGGCTTGGGAACCCTGCTCACATCGTTTGGGGCCATGAGCGACACCCCGGCCGGATCTCCTTGCGGATGAACCCGAATAGGTGATAAACCTAGACGAGAGACTTGTGTGGTTAGTCAGGTCGTGGCCGACACCCTCGCCAGGCTTCCGCTTGAAGGTTGCCGAGATACATGACGTGTACATGGCGGTAAGTGGCGAGAGCATGTGTGAAGAAGTACACCCCTGCAGGGTTAATATGATCTATTCGAATAGCTGTGTCCGTGATAAAGGACTTCTGGGTTGCCTATATAGTTCATAGACAAGTGAAAGTGGATACTCTAAAATGCACAAGATAAGTGTGAGTGCTATGGATGGCGTTCTCATAGGGAGACGGGAGCGGATCCATAGTAGTGTATTGGTTGGTGAATATGTGGACTCGTGTGCACCACCTCAAAGAGTTACATTGCAGTCGTAGTTCAGGATAGCCACCGAGTCAAAGCTGCCTTGCTGCAGTTAAACCCCACCATCCCCTTTGTTGATAATGATGCATATGTAGTTAGTTCTGATGTAAGTCTTGCTGGGTACATTTGTACTCACGTTTGCCTATTTTACGTTTTTGTAGAGACTTCCGTCTCACTAGTATTCCGCATGGACTTCGACGTTTAGCTTGTTACCTCAGCTACGATCTTGTGCCCACAGCAGGATCTGGCAGATAGTCAGGCTTCTCAGCCTTTTTCATTTGTAGATGTCTGTACTCAGACATGTTAAGCTTCCGCTTGTGCTTTGACTTGTGTGCTCTGAATGTTGGGTCATGAGACCCATGTTTGTAATATCTCGCTCCTCGGAGCCTATTGAATAAAATACTTGAGTTGTAGAGTCATGTTGTGATGCCATGTTGTATTTGCACATATCGAGCATATTGTGTGTATGTTATTGAAATGCTTGGTATGTGTGGGATCTGACAACCTAGTTGTTTATCCTTGGTAGCCTCTCTTACTGGGAAATGTCTCCTAGTGCTTCCACTGAGCCATGGAAGCTTGCTACTGCTCCGGAACACCTAGGCTGGCCGGCATGTGTCCTTCTTCGTTCCTGTGTCTGTCCCTTCGGGGAAATGTCACGCGGTGTCTACCGGAGTCCTGTTAGCCTGCTACAGCCCAGATTCTCTGGAGTCTTGCTAGCCCAGCTGCTACAGCCCGGATTCACTCGCTGTTGACCGACACGTTCGTTGTTGGGTCATGTATGCCTGTCCCTGTAAGTTAGCGCCACTTTGGGTTCACGACTAGTCATGTCAGCTCGGGTTCTCTGTCATATGGATGCTAGCGAAACTATCATATACGTGAGCCAAAAGGCGCGAACGGTCTTGGGCCAGGTAAGGTGGCACCCGTGGGAATACCATGCGTGAGGCCGCAAAGTGATATGATGTGTTACATGCTAGATCGGTGTGACTTAGGATCGGGGTCCTGACAGTATGATCAGGGTCCATCTGGTGGCTCCGGTCCAGGATTCCATGGGCTGGGTTACGGTGGTGGGGTTCAAGCTCGGGGTTTCAGAATAATCAGGGCAGTCAGAACAACCAAGGTGGTAACCATCAACAGGGTAATCAGGGGATTCAACAGCAGTCGGGTTATCAGAGCAACCCAAAGCAGTTAAACGGCGGACAGTATCATGTCTTCACTACTAGCCTGTGCAAGTGAGATCAGAAGCTCCATAAAAGGGCAGTGAACTCTATTGAACCGGCGGTGCCCCGTTATCTACGCTGGTCTGATCAGCCTATTGTCTAGAGCAGGGAGGATCACCCACCCCGGGTTGACAATCCGGGTCACCTAGCTTTGGTGGTTGCACCTCATGTGGGAGGTTATAAGTTTACCGAGGTACTCATGGACGGAGGGAGCAGTATCAATATTTTGTACTATGAAACCTTCCAGCGTATGGGGTTTGACAGATAAGAATCTTAGATCGTCAAACACCGTTTTTCACGGAGTGGTGCCTGGTAAATTGGCTTACCCAATTGGTAAGATAGCCCTGGAGGTGGTGTTTGGAGATGATCATGATTCAAGGTCCGAGACGCTGACCTTTGAAGTGGTTAAAATAAGAAGTCCGTGCCATGCTTTATTTGGACGGCCGGTTTATGCTAAATTCATGGCAAGGCCGTGTTATGTTTATCTACAACTCAAGATGCCGGGTCACAAAGGGACCATTACAGTTCATGGCAGTCGTAAGATTGCTCTGGAGTGTGAGGAAGGTGATGCGGCATATGCTGAATCGGTTTGTGCAACGGAGGAGTTAAAGTTCTATAAGGACAATGTTGATCCGGCAGACATGACTTCCTTGAAGAAGCCCTCTACAGAACATGATCCGACCCTGAAGTTCAAACCGGCTGATGAAACTAAACTTGTTGATTTTGTTCCTGGCGATTCATCCAAACAGTTTAGTATCAGCACATATCTGAATCCGAAATAGGAAAGCGCGCTCATCGAGTTCTTCCGTGAGAACCGGGACATTTTTGCATGGAAGCCTTCTGACATGCCAGGTGTACCGAGGGAACTCGCTGAGCACACTCTCAATATTGATCCCAAGTTTAAACCGGTAAAACAGTTCCTTCGCCGCTTCAACGAGGAACGACGTAAGGCCATTGGAGAAGAGGTAGCTCGGTTGTTGGCTGCTGGTTTTATCATTGAAGTGTTTCACCCAGAGTGGTTGGCTAATTCGGTGCTGGTACTTAAGAAAAACGGCACTTGGCGTATGTGTGTGGATTACACAGATTTTAATAAAGCTTGCCCAGCTGATCCCTTCGCCCTCCCTCGTATTGATCAAATCATTGATGCTACGGCGGGTTGTGAGCATTTGAGTTTTTTGGATGCTTATTCGGGTTACCATCAGATCAAAATGGCAGTTAAGGACCAGGAGAAGACAGCTTTCATTACTCCCTTTGGAGCCTTCTGCTATGTATCTATGCCCTTTGGGCTCAAGAGTGCCCAGGCAACTTATCAACTTTGTGTGCAGAATTGTCTTCATACTCAGATTGGGCGCAATGTTCATGCCTATGTGGACGATATTGTGGTCAAGTCCAGGAAAGCAGAGACACTCATATCTGATTTACGAGTGACCTTTCATGCGAGAGACCTTTGAGAATCTGAGAGTTTATAAAATGATGCTCAATCCAGCTAAGTGTGTTTTTGGTGTTCCGGCAGGCAAGCTCTTGGGCTTTCTGGTGTCTAATAGAGGCATTGAGGCTAATCCGGAAAATATCAAGGCAATTACATCCTTGGCTAAACCGGCGTGTATCAATGATGTTCAGCGACTGGCGGGTCATATTGCGGCTTTGAGCCGGTTTATCAGCCGTTTGGGAGAAAAGGCAATTCCTCTGTATCAGATGTTGAAGAAAACAGACAATTTTGTCTGGAGTGATGCAGCTGATGCGGCGTTTGAGGACTTGAAGCGGCAGTTCGCTGAACCGCCAGTTCTTGCTGCTCCCGTTGATAAGGAGCCACTACTGTTGTATATTGCTGCTAATGCCCGGGCTGTCAGTATTGCCATTGTGGTAGAGCGCAAGGAGGCTGGGAAGGAGTACCCGGTTCAAAGGCCGGTTTACTATATCAGAGAAGTGCTCATTGAGTCAAAGCAAAGATATCCGCATTGGCAGAAGCTGGTGTATGGGGTGTTTATGGCAAGTCGGAAACTTAAGCAGTACTTTCAAGGTCATCCCATCATAGTGGTCAGTTCTGCTCCTTTGGAAGATATAATTTAGAACAGGGAGGCAATTGGCCGGGTTGCTAAGTGGGCTATTGAGCTTGGGCCACACGGTTTGAAGTATATGCGTCGCACAGCCATCAAATCCCAGGCTCTTGTGGATTTCATCAATGGCTGGACCGAGTTGCAGGCACCAGAAGACAAACCGGACAGTACATACTGGACTATTCACTTTGACGGGTCCAGGCAGTTGGAGGGCTCGGGGGCTGGAGTTGTCCTTACTTCCCCTCGAGGTGATAAAATTCGTTATGTTCTTCGCTTAATGTCGTGGTTTTGTCACGGCAGATGTCCTTAGTGTCAGGACTTAGTCGCGAGGCCAACGCATCTATGTGGTAGCTTGAGAGGGGTTGAGCGGAATCGAGAGACGCAACACAAGACAAGGGTTTAGACAGCTTCGGGCCCCGGGAAACACCATGCGGAATAGCCCTACATGCTGTTTGTGGCTAGGTCTCATTATGCTCATGAGGGAGTCATCGTAAACCGGCTCCCCCTTTGTGTCTAGCCCTAAATATTGTTTCTTGTTGCTTGTAGCTTGTAGCTTGTCCCTCTTTGGGGAGCCCTGCCCCTCCTTATATATGTTGAAGGGGCGGTTTACATGACTAGTCCTAGTTGGATTAGGATTACTCTATTACAAGTGGAGTCCTAGTCTTGCTTCCTTTGTATGAGAATAGTCCTCATGCTTTCCCCATAAACCGGCCCACCATTAAACGTGAACCGGCCTTCTGGGCCATGGGCCTCGTCATCCATCTGACCCGCCCACCGGGTTACTAATGAACCGCCAAGACCGGGCGGGTAGCCCGTGAACCGCCAAGCTCCAGGCGGGTTACCAGTGAGTCGTCCAGTCCGGCCGGGTTATACTTCTGGCCGGTTTACGCCACGGGGTATATCCCCGACATTAGCCCCCAGTTTAATTTGGATTTATCCATGTTAAACTGATCCTGTAAAATAAACACAAGAACAAACTTGACAGGTTGTGCTCCGGGTTAAGAATTCTTGTAAACCGGCACCTGATCATCCTTAAGTCCTTGTCATTTCCTCCTTCTAGAAAATCCAGGTCAATAAGCCGGCGTCATACTCAATTTGCTGACATTGGTTTCTCACAGAAAAATATTGTGAAGAATAATCCACTTGAGTCGGCTTCCAAAGCGCCGGTTTAAGAAATATTGGTCTTGAAATATTCATCTGATATTCAGCCGGTTTGAAGATGTAAAAACTTGCCGGTTTAACATTACCATAATGGTCGGGTTATAAAAACTGATGATCCCAGATTATGATCGTTTATAGACGTCGGGTTATGATTGTTGCCAACACCGGATCACATAATTAATCTTCCTGATTTGCCAAAATTGAGAATTTGAAGATGTTCCTCCTTTATATGCATATTACCTATAGCCCCCAAGGGCCGGCTCAGTAAGATAATACTGAGCTGGGACTTGATATATACTTCAATGAAAATAACATCATATGATGTAACCCCCATCATGGGACTTGAATCCACGTCCACAAGGTTAGGAGCCTTGTGCTTTACCAACTGAGCAGTAGACCCTTCAATATAATGAATAAAAAGGTTTGTACCTTGAATTGTTGACGGGAGCAATTGGTAGCCCCCAAGGGCCGGCTCATTATAATGTGATGAGTCAGGTCTTCAATAAGATAAGCAAAAAATGACTTTGCATTAGCCCCCAAGTGTCATGGTGCATGCTTGCAGCGACATGAGACTTGCATATTTGATGTAATCTCAACTTAAATAATGTAGCCCCCAAGTGCCGGGTCGTAAGCTTGCAGCGACTTGGGACTACTTCCTCCATTGTAGAATAAATCATATCCATTGATAAAATAATAACCATTGCACCGAAAGCGACTTTGAAAACCTCAATCATAATATTGGTTATTGATAACCATAATAAAAATCCAGCCATGTTGGCTATTTGAATAATATAATCCGATGATTTATAAGCGCATGATTCCAATGGCGCAATCCAAATATATACTGGCGACTTATAGTCCAAAGCCAAGCCGGTTTAATAAACACCGGACAATTTCTCATCATATACTGGCGACTTATCGTATTAAAGCCAGGCCGGTTTAATAAACGCCGGTGATTTATAATCATGCTTTATTCAACCTGTTTCTGCATACAACAAGTTTAAGATGTCCTGGCGGTTTACCGCCGGACGGGTCATAATGCCCAACATATAACCCAGGTTTATAACCAAGGCTGCACTTAAGAATAATCAAATATGAAATACATCATACCTGTGACATTGAATCACATCATTGGTTTACCAACTTTTTGTAGTATAGGTAATAACCCAAATTTTGAGTACTGATAACTCCTTCCATATTGTGCCGGTTTATGATAAACCGTACCGGGTTGTGATAAATGCCGGATTAACCATATATAATGTTGGCGACTTATAGTCGAAACCAGACCGGGTTAATAATCGCCGGATCATAATTAGTCATGTACTGACAACTTGTAGTTGAAAGTCAAGCCGGGTTAATGAACACCGGTTTACTCCATAATAAAATGGTAACATAAAATCAAACCGGGCAGATAGTCTCCGGATTATGATTTAATCGTGTTCCGTCAATTTATAACTGACAGTTGAACCGGATTTAATAATGCTTGTCGGTTCAAAAAAAACGCAACAAAAACAATAGTCATTTAAGAAAAAGACTGAAGCAAAAGGCAACGATAAAACCGTTTGCAAAAAAGATGCTTTATTGAGCTGATCAGATAGTGTTACCATGGTCAGACAGGACCAAGCCCCCTAATAGGTGTGGCGATGGTTCAAGTCAGACAGGTCCCCAAATGAAACCGTGGCATTTATGCCGATCAAAAGGCATGGCAATGGTTCGGGTTCGACCAAGCCCCCAAGTGATTCTGTGGCCTTAGGCCGATCAAGAGGCGTAACTGGTTCAGACTTGACGATGTCCCCAAGTGATCTGGTGGCTTTCGCCTATCAAAAGGTGTTGCATTGGTTCAGACACGACCAAAGCCCCCAAGTGATACTATGGCATTGCGCCGATCAAGAGGTGTGACTATGGTTCAGACATGACCAAGTCCCCAAGTGATCAATAAATGATAAGCCAATAAGGCATGATACCCATGTTTGAACCGCGCATCAAGGCAGCAGGTCCTCTTTGGCACCCTTTAACTTTTTGCAAGAGATAAATCCTTCTTGAGCCGGACGTTAAACCGGATATTGAGAGCTTCAAAGCTTTGTGGGAGACATCTTTCCCTTGAACCGGATTTTAAACCGGAATCTTCATTTTCAGTCGGCAATTTTCTTACGGCCTTTAAACTCGAACTTGCGAGAAGTTAATCCCTTTTTGAACCGGACATTTTTATACCGTATTTGAGAGCTTCAGTGAGACTGGCTTCCCTTGAGCCGGATTTTAAACCGGATTCTTTTCTGATGACCCGGAACTTCTTCATTGGGCCGGGATTTTGTAATTGTCATATACTTTCTAAGCCGGAAATTTCCTGACGGCCTTCAAATAATAGTAGCCTCCGGGACCGGGTTATCTTTCCCTCCATTGTCCTAGGGTTTTTAAATTTGCTGAAACTGGCAAGACTTGTTGCGTCATATCATCGTAGCCGCCGAGTCTCAAGGTGACTCGAAAAGTTGGCTTGAGATTCTCCATATTTGACCGTCATATAAACCGGCATAACTTGTATATCATTGGTGTTGATAGCATGATGTGAATCCACAGAAGGTTGAGGTGACTGCGGCGGGTTATAAATGATCCCGTATGAGCCGTGTCAGCAACTCGGCCAATGGTTCCTTCCAACTGGTGATTTGAAGCTAACCAAGTTGTAGTGGCGACGACTTGTGTGCCTGTCCATTGAGCCATCCAGTGCAGACGGCGGTTGATAGTATATGATAATTTGCCTCCTATTTGTTGAAAGAAAACCGGGCTACCCAAGCACTGACTTGCTCATACTCAATAAATAGCTCATGCAGACAGGCGCGGCCCGGTGTGTTGATGTAGACCAGGCCGTAAGAGTTGGGCGGAAAAGACGACCGCAACATCAAAGGCGATATAGATAAATGAGTCAGACACGGTGTTGTAGGCCGGTGCAGTCTGGTGAACCGGCCTTGGTGTTGTAAGACGGCGTGGACGGGCGAGTCAACACGTTGTTCTGATGTAGTGAACAATTGTCCTGCATCACAAAGCATCATAGGCCAGAGTAATTGTTTTTTGGCAAAAGGAATATGTTCCAAATCTATATTTAAAAGGATATCACCTGATTCGCCCGAACAACAGGTGAATCGGCGTGGACGGAAGAGTCGGCCACGGGGTCGGACGGGTAAATCGCCCATAGTGTTGTAAACCGCCACGGACGGGCGAGTTGTCTTCCATGTTGTAAGCTGGCGCGGACACGTGAACTGGCCGCGAGAGCGGACGGGCGAGTCGTCCATGGCGTTGTAAGCAGGCGCGGGCGGGCGACTCGGCCACAGGCGCGGACAGATGTAAACCGAACAGCGGGGCGACGACTTGCACGCGTATCCGTCGAGCAACATGACACGGATGAACGCCAGTGCAGAGTTATGCTGGTTCGCGCTCCATATCCGCTGTATAACACCTTTGTCGTGAATGACTATCCTGCGTAAAAATATTACATGACAAAATATTTGTTCTCACAAATTAATATGTGCTATTAAAACAGACTGGACGATCACCTGATGTTTAAACGAGAGAATATCTGGTCATGTCGCCATAAACAGTAAACCATAGTCCTGTTTTTCTTGGACAAAAGAGGACTTGTGCGTACGTCCGCCAGGACGCACACTGACAAAGGCAACAGTAGCGGGTCACGGCACAGGGGCGAGTTGGTAGTGCGGTTGCTTGTTTCAGCCGCGGAGGCAGCAGGCGCTCGCGGCGAGGTGACGGAGCGACGCGTCGGCCATGGCAGAGCCGCAGCAGTGGGGGAGCGGCCGGGTCGACCCAGGCGGGTTTGACCCAGTTGCGGTGGCCGTGGATGTAGTACGTGGACCTAGCACTGGTGGTCCTCCGTAAGATGTGCTAGTATGGTAACTAGACTTCTGGATTTGTTGGATGCATGTAGATGTAGCACTGATGGTCTTCCCGTGAGTTGTGTTGCTAGATTCCCCTGTGTCGTTGTTTACATGGCGTGCCAGAACCGGCCAGAAGTGAAAAATCTGAGTACCGGTACTCCCTAACCATGGTCCTCACGTGGATACCAATAAGCACCTTAGTCCCACTTGGGTAGCCTGAAGTACCACTTAGAACTAGTCAAACCAATGGAACTACTGTCCGGCCAATTTTTGCATGAATATTAATGGCATCTTGCTCTGATTCTTGCGTGCAGATGATGATTTGCAATTTAACAATAACGGGACCAGCGGCTCAATGGCGGCGGCTCCCCCTTTGCTGTTGAAGTGGGCGGTCGGCTTACATGCAAAAACCGCGACTCGTGCACGGCGTGCTGCAGCAGAGGAAGAGAAACGGCCGGCGAGGCGGAGACGAACCCGGTCGGCGGTTCGTCGGCACAGCTGTGGTAAAGGCGCGGCGGAGGCGTAGTACCGAGATGGCTCAGCATGACGCGATGAAACAGCAGTGGCTGTGGAGGCAAGGACCACAGACGGCGGCAGCTCAGGCAGAGGCCGCGGCAAGGGGAGCCATGGCGGCTCAGGACATGCGCGAGGGGCGCCGACGGTTTGAAGCACTGCTGTGAGTCTCGTCGATCTCGAACCAAGATTTTGGCCGCAAGTAGATTAAAATCAGTCAAACTCTGAACGATGGGTGCATTGGGCCACCTGCTGCAGTATCTCCAATCAATAGTACCCAGAATGACTGGATTTTTGTCTCCGGTGAATAATACAGACCCTGTTGGTCCTTTGTATAGTAGTAGTCATTACGGTTGATGGATACGACTCGGAAGTAGCACTAGCAGTAGCGACAAAACACCTCGGGATTGGGCACGCTGGTGAAAACGTGCTGCAACAGGAAACCATGGTTTCGGCGACTTGATCCTTGCAATAATGGATCGCAGATACGCCCTCAGCTTGCCGCGGCGACATCGCAGCCGGCACAGCCTCACTTTCCTTGATTTTTAAATCTTCCAAACTATGAACTCATACCGATAAGCTATGGCTCGGCGTCGGCGAATCCGTATCATGGTCGTTGATTTTCCAATCATAACTGTCTCCGTTCCTGGTCTTGGCCCTTCTCGTGCGTCGCATAAAAAAGAACTCCTTCTAATATTTCTGATGAACCATTACGGGATTTAATCCTTTATGATCAACCGCTGATCTCTTACGCGATAATAATCGGACCTTGGTGGATCCGTAGCCGAGAATACCATCAATTATAAATCTGGACTGATGCACTTGAAGTTGATGCAGATCTTTCAAAACCGGCTCTTCTTTATTCGGAAAGCCACGAACTTCTCGATCCCTAGGAGAGATCCCTCCAAGAACTCAACACCACCGTGCGCAAGCCCCACGGTGGGCGCCAACTGTCGTGGTTTTGTCACGGCAGATGTCCTTAGTGTCAGGACTTAGTCGCGAGGCCAACGCATCTATGTGGTAGCTTGAGAGGGGTTGAGCGGAATCGAGAGACGCAACACAAGACAAGGGTTTAGACAGCTTCGGGCCCCAGGAAACACTATCCGGAATAGCCCTACATGTTGTTTGTGGCTAGGTCTCATTATGCTCATGAGGGAGTCGTCGTAAACCGGCTCCCCGTTTGTGTCTAGCCCTAGATATTGTTTCTTGTTGCTTGTAGCTTCTAGCTTGTCCCTCTTTGGGGAGCCCTGCCCCTCCTTATATATGTTGAAGGGGCGGTTTACATGATTAGTCCTAGTTGGATTAGGATTACTCTATTACAAGTGGAGTCCTAGTCTTGCTTCCTTTGTAGGAGAATAGTCCTTATGCTTTCCTCATAAACCGGCCCACCACTAAACGTGAACCGGCCTTCTGGGCCATGGGCCTCGTCATCCATCTGACCCGCCCACCGGGTTACTAATGAACCGCCAAGACCGGGCGGGTAGCCCGTGAACCGCCAAGCTCCAGGCGGGTTACCAGTGAGTCGTCCAGTCTGGCCGGGTTATACTTCCGGCCGGTTTACGCCACGGGGTATATCCTCGACACTTAATGTTCCCTTGTACTAACAATGCAGCTGAATATGAGGCTTTACTCCATGGTCTTCGAGTGGCTAAGGAGATGAACTTAAGACGTGTACGGTGTTTCGGCGATTCAGATCTGGTAGCCCAGCAAGTTTCAGGTACTTGGGGATTCCAAGGATCCGCTCATGGCGGCTTACCAGCGCGAGGTGGACATTGTGGCTGGTCACTTTAAGGGATATCAAGTGGAGCACATTGATCAGCGCAAAAACGAGGCAGCTGACGCTTTAAGCCGGCTAGGATCTCAGCGTAAACCGGTGCCGCCCAATACCTTTTTGGACGTCTTGCATAACCCGTCGGTTCAACTACCTACAAAGGAGGACCTCGCTATTCCTGATCTGGAGGCACAGTTGGTGGCCGCTTTACATATCATTCCGGACTGGACGGTTCCATACTTGGCATATATGAATTGGGGCGAGTTACCAGATGATGAAATTTTGGCCAGACAGATAGTCCGGCGGTCCAAGTCCATGGTTGTTCACAACGGCGAGTTACACTGCTGTAGTGTTTCTGGTGCGTTCCAGCGCTGTTTTTCTCCTGAAGAAGGCCGTGAGATTTTACGTGAGATCCACGAAGGAGACTATGGTCATCACCCCGGTTCAAAATCCTTGGTTTCCAAAGCTTTTCGTCATGGCTTTTATTGGTTGATGGCTCACGCTGATGCTGAGTACTTGGTCAGACGGTGCAACGGCTGTCAGAAATTCTCAAGGTGAGCTCACGTTCCGGCTCAGGAGCTACGGATGATTCCTATCACCTAGCCATTTGCCACTTGGGGGCTTGACATGGTAGGGCCTTTCAAGCGATCAAAAGATAAGAAGACCCACCTGTTGGTGGCGGTTGACAAGTTCACTAAATGGGTTGAAGCGGAGCCAGTAAGCAAGTGTGATGCAGCCACGGCGGTTCAGTTCATCAAAAAGGTGATCTTCCGTTTCGGTTTTCCACATAGCATTATTACAGATAATGGCACGAACCTATCTAAAGGCGAGATGGAGGATTTTTGTCAACGAGAGCACATCCGGCTTGATGTAGCATTTGTGGCTCATCCCCAATCCAATGGTCAAGCTGAGCGAGCTAATCAGGAAATTCTAAAGGGTATAAAGCCCCGGCTTATGGTCCCTTTGAAGCGGACACCGGGTTGCTGGGTGGAAGAACTACCATCTGTGTTATGGAGCATAAACACCACCCCAAACCGATCTACAGGTTATACGCCTTTCTTCATGGTTTACGGAGCAGAGGCGGTACTTCCCAGTGATATTCGTCATGACTCGCCTCGGGTTGCCAATTATGTTGAAGCGGACAACGAGCAAGCACGTCAAGAAGCACTCGACCTGTTAGATGAGAAGCGAGATATGGCTTTGGCACATTCGGCGGTTTACCAACAAGACCTGCGGCGTTATCACAGCCGCCGGGTTAAAACAAGAACCTTTCAAGAAGGCAACTTAGTGCTCCGGCTCATCCAGGATCAGACCGATATGCACAAGTTATCCCCACCTTGGGAAGGGCCCTTTGTGGTCAGCAAGAATCTGCACAACGGATCATACTACCTCATTGACGTTCGAGAAGACTCGCGCACTTCTGAGGAGGAGAACCGGCGGCCGTGGAACATAGCTCTCCTTCAGCCTTACTACACCTGAGTTATAGGCTCTTCTTATGTACATATTATGACAATGTATATATTATGATCAATATAATAAACCGGCATCCTTGCTACAAGCAGGGCCTCTGCCGTTCTTCCAATATTTCTTGGTTACAAGGGGGCTTCTGCTTTCAAAGCGATGAGTCATCTTGTCCATTAAACCGGCTATTATGCCGTCATACAGCTTGGGAGCTTCACACCCAAGGGGCCAAAGAGAGATATGTTGCTACTAGCACGACTCAAACATAGGCACCCATTGAGCACAACTCACAAAGTTACTTGGGGGCTCTTTGTGTAAAGTAACAAAGAGTTTTAAAGGACCCTTGTAACCGGGTATCGACCCACGGCTTGGAAGCCTGGTGTATTCACCTAAAACCCCGGGTTAACCTGCCTTCATCAAGTAAGCCACTCCTATCCAGGTAATCCTAGCATGACCCGCCGAACGTTTGACAGTTACTCTCATTGAGACCCTGAACTTGTCAAAGTTAAAACGACGATTGGTTAGTTGGAGGCCCATCTTAAAAGGCTTTGTCAAATGGTTTAACTCAGCGGCCTGGCAGCCTACGAAAAGCCTCGAATTTTGGCCTGGCAGCCCTCGAAAAGCCTCGACTACAAGTTTTTATTTGCTTTGTTTTTGCAAGTTTTATCCTTATTTGGTCACCTTTTAAGGTAAACCGACATCTCTTGATCCGGCTAGGCTATATGTCTGCATCTCAATCCGGTGTTTTTTAACCCGGTGTGGCTTACAGTTATCATCTGTTCAAGCATATAAACAATGGTGAACCGGCATCTTTCAATCCGGTCTGGCTTTGACTACCTGTCGCCAGTATGATCTTCTGGTGTTCATCACAACCCGGTTTTACTTCATACATACCAGCACTACATGGTGGAAGTTGGGCATTCACCCTTACTACAAATAAGTTGGTAAACCAACAGCATAATTTCATATCACAGGTATGATTTATTTTTGCTATTTTTTACAACCCTGGTTGACTACCAGGTTGTGTGTTGGGCGTTTTGACCCGTCCAGCGGTAAACCGCCCGAACAGATCTTTTTATGCAGACACAGGGATTGCATAATATTATGAAGGTATATATGCCAGCAGTGACATTCTCATGGCGGATCAAATAAAGTCATATCGCAGTGCACGATGGCAGCAGATCAAAGTATTTCAACTAGCCTATTACAAGGCGCTTTAAAGCCCAAAATAAGGGATTGTTCTTTCCGCAGAACAAAGTTTATGAAACATCAACCCGATTGCCGGATCAAGACTCATCACCATGTTGACGTGAAGTTGATGGATCATCTGGCGTCGGTTCAGCCTCCTCCTCCCCATCCAGTGGCTGGAAATCAACGGTGGTCCAGTCAATCCGGGTTAAAGCTTGAAAGACAGCCTCTTCGCATATAAGTTCGGACAGATCAACGTCAGGAGCGTAAGTGTGCTTACGGATTGGTGGGATAAGATTTTGCACTTCCTTCACGGCAGTGTCAATCCGTTGGTTGTTGGCATCATAGAAGGACCGGTGAACAGTCAAGTTAGCTTCTTCCGCCAATTGACTTGCCAGAGGACGCATTGTAACACCCCCAGTGTCATACTACAGTAACCCTCTGTGATTAAACTAATCATTTTTCCAAACAGTGCTTAATCACCTTTGTTCAATATCCCATTTGAAATTCCAGTCAATTCAAATTCAAGTGAAGTTTGAAGTTGCTCAAAAGTTGCTGGAAAAATGTTCATCATTTGTCAAAAATTCTGTAAAAATTATTTGTTAAGGAACACAACGTCACTTTTGTGCAAACATGAGCATTAGCAATTATAACAGCACCGATTCAGCATTTTTAAATGCTATCCTATTTATGAAAATACCAAATGAATTCTTCTGGTCTCCAAAATATTTGTGGCACTGTCTAAGATCACCATGGAATAAAAGGGGCACTTCCCATATTTTTCCTAAGTAAATAGCATGCCCAATATTTTCTTACCCATCTCTGTTTATTAAAAAAGCAGAAAGCAAAGAAAGGAAAAGAAGAAGAGAGCCCCCTGCCTCACCTGGACTTCAGCCCACCCGAGCCAGCTGGCCCAGCTAGGCCGGCCCACTCCTCCTCCCCGGTCATCCCTCTCCTCTCTGTTCACGTGACCGAGCCCCTCCCCCCAGCTCGTTCCCACCGAACCAGGCGCAGCGCCCCGCGCTGCCACGTCGGCAGCGAGGGGATAAGGGCGGCCCCTACGCCTCGGGCTCCCTTGCCACTCGCCCACTCCACCTAGCTCTTCCTCTCCGCCTTCCCCTCTCCCCACCAGATCCCCTTACACCCCTCCCCCAACGTCTTCGTCGCCGCCCGCCGTCGTCCACACAGCCACTGACCGCCTCTCATCTCGCCGGTGTGTCCAGGAGCATCCTCGTCCTTGCCTACGTTGTCTACATCGACCCGTTCAAGCTCAACATCGCCACCACGTGGATCGGCCCCGTCTTCCTCGTCTTCGCCCGCTGGCCGCCGTCATCGACCACCTTCTTCAACCTCTGCCGTCGGCGATCTCCTTCGATCCGCTGCCGTTCGTCCACCCAGGCGTCCACGAGCCGTCCGCACGACCTCACGGTGAGCACTGTTAGAAGGGAGAGAGGGATTTGGTGGAATAGTTGTTGTATTGCTTGAGCCTCGTGGGCATATATATAGGAGTACAATGACCAACTTGGAGTACAAGACAAGCCGGAATAAATCCTAGTCTATCTCGTCTTTCCTAATACAATCACGTTACTCAACATCCCCCCGCAGTCACAACGGTAGCGACGCAGACGGTGAGACTGGAGAAGAATCCAAAGGCAAGCCGACGGACACCCCCCCACAGTCGTAACGGTCGACGCATCGCGGAGTCGTGGCTGGAGTGGAAACCAACGAGGTTGCTCAAGCAGGCGGTAGCCCTTTGTGCCGTTTGTCGATGTAGCCGAGAGCGTGTGTGGTGGAGCCGTGGTCGAGGTAGCCGTGCGAAGAATGCCGTGGTCGATGTCGAGTCGGGGTGGCCGGTGTCGAGGAAGTCGCCGTGGAGCCGCGGGCGCAAGGGGGCGCCGAGTTAGTCGTGGGCGGAGTGGTGTCGAAGTAGTGGTGCGCCAGGAAGAAGATGTTGTTGACGACGCGTCGTGGCGGGCTTGCCAAGCCCGGGGACACATCGTGGACGAAGGCACACACCGGCGTTGCCAGCACCGGGCATGCGTAGACGGACGAAGACGAAGTTGATGAAGCGCCGACCAGGCTTGCCAGGCCGGGGACACGTCGTGGATGAAGGCACGCATCGGTGTTGCCAGCACCGGGCATGCATAGACGAGGGACCTGCACGAGCTGTACGCCATGTCGGAGAAGTCGGAGGGGCCAGCGGAGAAGAACTCGACGACGATTGCGGCGTCCATCGGCGCGGGGCCGATGTCACTAACGGTGGTCGAAGTAGACGAAGTGGTCGGGGTAGATGACGGCGACGCTGGCGACGGGCTGGTGCTTGGACGAAGATGAAGGGGGTGGACGGGCGGCGGCGGCGGCTACGAAGGTAGAGGCCGCGGCGGCCAAAGAAGAGTCGTGGCGGCGGCCTGACGGCGGCGGCGGCGGCTAGGTTAGGAGTGCGGCGGCGGTGCTCGAAGTAGGCGAAGAACCCTGACAGCGTGACGAAGACCGACGCGGATGGTGGTGTTCCCGCGTCAAGGGAGACGGCACGGCGCATACCACGGGAGATCGACGCGCGGTGACGTAAGAGTGGACCGCGAGCCACGGCGCTACGGCCCAAAGGGGCGACGCAGCGGCGGCAGGCGGGTCGGGGCGACGGCGGGAAGACCTCGGGGCGGCGGCGGAGACCGCGGGCCGCGACGCTGCGGCCCGAAGGGGCGACGCAATGGCGGTTCGCGAGTCGGTGCAACCGCAGGGACGGCCTCGGGACGGCGGCGTGGACCGCGTGCCACGCTCGCTACGGCCCGACGGGGCGACGCAGCGGCGGCGCGAGGGTCGATGCAGCCACGGGACGGCCTAGAGCAGACGCCCACGGGGCGGCGGGGGACCGCGGGCCGCGGCACTACGGCCCGAAGGGGCGACGCAGCGGTGATGCAGGTCGGTGCAGCCGGGAGAAGAACCACGGGGCGGCGGCGCTGCGGCCCGACGGGGCGACGCAGCGGCAGCACGATGCTCGATCGCTGGAGAGGCGCGCTGAACTCGGGGACGATCTACACGGGACCTGCGGAGGCGCGCGTAACCGACGGGCCAGGTCGATCGCGCGGCGTAGATGAGGCGGATCGCGGCGGCGAGTGGGTGATCAAGCCGATCGCGCGCGAGGTCGGGGACACCGCTCGGTGGAGGCGTGGTGGCGGCGGAGTCCGAGATGAAGCCGGCGGCGACGGGCGGCAGGGCGACTATGGTTGGCCGCCGCATGGCGCGAGGCCGCCGGGTCGGGGTGATGCAGGAGTCCCAGTCGGAGCAGGGCGATCACGGCCGGCGTAGATCGACGGGCGGGCCGTCACGCGAACGGCGGCGGTGAAGGGCCGCCGCATGACGTGAGGCCGCCGGGTCGGGGCGACCGGCGGGCCGACGCGCGGACGACGCGCGAGGCCGCCAAGTCGGGGCGACCGGCGGGCAGACGCGCGGACGACGCGCGAGGCTGCCGGGTCGGTGAAGAAGCCGGCCAATCGCGCCGGTGTTGGAGTAGAGGCGCACGGGGTCGACGGCGGCGGTGGGCGACGCAAACCGGATCACATATACCGGAAAACCAAAAAGTAGACGCCGATCAAGGCGACCGGCGAGAGAGAGAAAACCCGGATGAAAGGATCGGGAAAAAAGACTCTCTAGGGCAGCCGGCCAACACGGCCAGCGGACGAACCCTAGGTACGGGCGGCGCGGCCACCGGCGGCGGTCATGGAAGCCGACCGTCCCGGGGGCGGCGCGCGCGTGCGGAAGCGGCGGCGGCTAGGGTTTAGGATCGACTTGCGATAGATACCATGTTAGAAGGGAGAGAGGGATTTGATGAAATAGTTGTTGTATTGCTTGAGCTTCGTGGCATATATATAGGAGTACAATGACTAACTTGGAGTACAAGACAAGCCGGAATAAATCCTAGTCTATCTCGTCTTTCCTAATACAATCATGTTACTCAACAAGCACCACAGCAAAAGCCCCATGTTTCCCGTTCGATTCCTCCCCGTAGCTGCCATCCCCACTTGTAGCGTTGACCCCGTCCATCCCATGCTCCGGCCGTTGTCGTTTAGTCGCAATAGATGGGAGTTCGCCCCGTCCATGCACACGCTTGACCGTCCACACACGGACGCGCTCGCGCACTCAGTCGCGCCGTGCCTACCGCCGCTCCCCTGCCTCGGTTGGCCGCGCTCGTCGCGAGCTCCTAGCCGCCCCGGCCGCGCGTGCTGCGTTGTCACGCACGCCCGGGTCGTGCCCCGCGCGCAGCTGCTGCGCTACGGCCGTGCTACTCGCCTGCTGCATTGCTGCTTGCCTCACCGCTGCTGCTGCCCTTGCTGTTGGCGCCTGCTACTGCACTACTGCTGCTCCGGTTGCTGCTCTTCTAGTGCTGCTTACTACTGCTCTATCTTCCTGCTACTACGTTGTTGCTTGTTGCTGCTAATGACCATGGCCGCCGTGGTTCTGCCCCATGAGTGTTGGCCGTGGCACAGCCACTAGATGTGAGAATGGCCTTGTCCAATTAGTTTAGTGTTAATCACTAGTTAGGTTAGTTACTAGCCTATGGCAAGTGGACCCCATTTAGTTAAGTTAGATTTTATTTATTTTGTTTAGGTTTAGTCTATGCCATGTGGGCCATGCCTTCCTTTTTGACCAGTCAAATTGACTTGGTCAATTCGGATTAATTAAATGCAGAAATTTTAGAATATTTGTTAAACTTTGAATTATCATTTTAAATTCAACCCTAAGTCAGATGAAAATGTTTTCTACATGAAAGTTGGTCTGAACGACGAGAAAATCCGAATACGCGGTCCGTTTGTCTGCCACACGTCCCTAGCATAGCGAACATGCAACCTTTCCTCCCCGTTTCATCGGTCCGAAAATGCCAAACTTCGGGGAAACATTCCCGGATGTTATCCCCTTCGCCGGTAACGTATAGCACCGCGTTAGAACACGTCTAGCTATGTCTGTTGTCCTGTTATACACTTGCTTGCTTTGTATTTACTGTTTCTTTCCCCTCTTCTCTTCGGTAGACCCCGAGACCGATGATGCCCCTGTGATCGACTACGTCGACGACGACCCCTCCTTGCCAGAGCAACCAGGCAAGCCCCCCTTTTGATCATCTCGATATCGCCCATCCCATTCTCTCATGCTTGCATTAGATTTTGCTATTGTTATTGTTTGCTCCTATTCTGATGCATAGCCTGCTTTTGTATCATGCTTATTGTTACCTTACCTGCTTATCCTAAACTGCTTATTATAGGTTGGTTTGTGATCCATCAGTGACCCCCACCTTGTCCTTGTTGCCCCTGCTTCATCATTGAAGACCCGATCAACGGGATCGAAGACCAGGCCCCGGCACCGCACATCACTTTCCCCTTAGTTTCTCGACACTGCTGGGTTACTATCGAGTGCCGAGGGTGAGACCTCTACAGCACTTCTGATGTTAACCCTGTAGTGTAGTTATTCGGTCGTGGTCATCGAGGGTGATTCCGCCTTAACCACTTCCGATACGACTTTGTCGTGCAACCCCTCAAGTGTGAACCTCGGGGGTGATTTCTCTTACGTTCACCTTGATGATTACATCGAGTGGAATTCACCGGGGGTGATTGCTTGTGTTTTTCCCCTTGATGTTTAGACACACAGTTACTATGATTACTATGACTTTACACTGAACCCTGTTACTAAAGACGGGTCGACCCTGAGGGGTACCCGCGCGAGCATAATTGCGAGTGATGTGGAGTCGGGTTGACCTGGAAGGTGCCCGTGAGATAATTACGAGGCGTGGCCGGGCATTCTTAGCCCTTGCCGCAAGTCCTAGAGACGGGGCAACGGGGTCACATCTTTCGTGAGTCTCTGCTTGTTACCGCGCGTTCCTAATCCACTACGATTTGGATATTTGATCCGAGGGGACTCTGGCCTGATAGCACTAACCATCACGTGGGCATAGTATGGGCGTTATGCGTCGTATGCATAAGCCGAAGCTTAATAGACGTCAGCGACTGAGCGGCGCGCGCCGGGTTGGACTGGTAAGCACCTACCTTTTTTAAGGAGGTAGTTAGGTCTACTCACTGGCCGCGTACGCAACGTGCAGGAGTTCCCGGGGAGATGGCCCATGACCCCTGGGGGCATAGGTTTAGTCCGGCGTGCTTGACCTCTCTATTAAGCCTAGGTCGGGTTGCGGCGTATTGTTTGACCGAGGCTGGGCATGACCCAGGAAAGTGTGTCCGGCCGGAGTTAATCGAGTGTGGTGGGTAAGTTGGTGCACCCTTGCAGGGAAGAAAACATCTATCGATAGCCTGTTCTACGGTAATGGACACTCGGAGTTGTATCCCGATCGTTACAACTAGAACTGGATACTTGTGATGAGAATTGGATGGTGATGAGAATTGGATTGTGATGACAATTGGATAGTATGGCTCTGGGATTTCTTTCTCGCAGGGAGTCAAGAAAGGATCTCTGGCCGAGGTTGATAACACTACTACTACTTTACTTTATGCTACTCTACTCCCTCCTGTTTGCTGCAAGGTGGTGGTTTCTAGAAGATGCTAGTCTTCGATAGGACTAGGCCTTGTCTCTATTCTGGCATTTGTGCAGCCCAGTCCACATATACAGCCTTCCTTTGATAATGTTGCATATGTAGTGTAGATCCTTGCTTGCGAGTACTTTGGATGAGTACTCACGGTTGCTTTGCTCCCCCTTTCCCCCCTTCTTTCTTCTTTCTAGTTGTTGCAACCAGATGGTGGAGTCCAGGAGCCAGATGCCACCTTCGACGACTGCTGCTACCCAGAGGGTGCCTACTACCACGTGACGGACACCGATGACCAGGAGTAGTTAGGAGGCTCCCAGGCAGGAGGCCTTGCCTTTTCGATCGATGTTGTTTTTGTGCTAGCCTTCTTAAGGCAAACTTGTCTAACTTATGGCTGTTCTCAGATATCGTTGCTTCCGCTGACTCTTGTGTATTCGATCTTATGTATTCGAGCCCTCGAGGCCCATGGCTTGTAATATAAAGCTTGTATAATTTTATTTGTGTCTAGAGTTGTGTTGTGATATCTTTCCGTGAGTCCTTGATCTTGATCGTACACCTTTATGTGTATGATTAGTGTACGATTGAATCGAGGGCGTCACAAGTTGGTATCAGAGCCGACTACCTGTAGGTAGCCCCCTTTCCAACTCCTTGGCCGAAGTCGAGTCTAGTCATTGGAAAACTTTTACTAACATGGCTGCGTGGCTTACGGGCCCACGTCGCCATTGGGTGGTATTAGGATCTTTTATTCCTCGTCTATACTCTGGGATTCTAATATCTCTTCTATTCGGGTTAAATGATTTTGCTAAATTCTAACTTTAGGTTCTCGAAATTACTTTCTCTCGGAGACCCCCTTCAGTCCAGATGATCGCTTGCTGCACTAGAAGATTTCGAAGATACTCTCCGATGTTTCCCCGAAACCCTTGTGCCTTCGGCGTTGCAATTCCATATCACCGATAAATCCTTACGGGTAGCTGCATACACTTGTCGTCCATACCTTCTTTTCTTTTCCAATTGTTCTTGATATTACAAGATACCCTGAAATACCTTGGATATTCCGAGAATCCTTTGTGCCTGCTGCCTTGCAGCTCCTTTTCTGCATGAATACATGTATGAATAATTTCTCACACTTACCGGGGATTCGTTCATCCTCAATGGTTCATGCGTTTCACAAATGTCTTGGAAACGCTATTCAATCTTCCAAAAAATCCTCAGCAACCTATTGCTCTGGGTAGTTTTACCTGCTTGCATTATGGTTAATTTCATATGTATAGCAATATTCATTAAAATCCTTTGTCGTTGTCATTCCGAGCCTTTGATTCAACATGTGTGAATTACTCACAGTCTTCAATTGATCTTTAGAAATTTTACTTTTGGCTCAGACGATATTTTAAATAGGAGCTGGTTCTCGGCAAATCAAACCTTAGTTGAATGTCATTCTAATTCTATTCAACTTACCCATCATTTAATCAGAGCGTCTGGTTCTGATCCTTCACTTTGGAAATCATAATTCCTTTGTTAATTAAACTTTGAATTAGTCAGTTGTTTCTACAATCTCATCTCCTTGCATTCTTTCTTTGTTTGATTGGGTACCGACGCCCACATCAGCTCTGTTATGGGTCATCAGATCCTTTGTTGGACTACCATCCGACAGTGTCCTTCATATTTAATCACCTTGTGAAGTTCTTTCCTAGATACATAATGCCTTTGGTAATTGTATCCTCTCTTTTTTGTCAACCATGCTCTGCTTTCGAGCTCGTGTTGTTTACTTCTGAAGTTTGTGGAATAGGTTCCTAAGATGCCCCTCTGGGTTGAACCTATGCCTCCCATAATCCGTTTGAACTTGAGAGTTTTCACGAGTCATACTCTTCTGGTGTTTTGCTAGATAACATTTCAACACTACAACTTCATCGAAAACGAGAAGTAAATGAAATTATATGCATTGAAGAAGTGGGAGTCGACCTTGAACTTTGTGTTCATGCCCATGGACACGATGTAGATCTTATCATGAAAGCTTCTCTTAAAATTAATTATCCCCTTGGTACAAGATCATCTTATATCTAGGATTTGATCCTTTGCAACCATGGTTCTGACCATAATTGTTCCCCTTTGATTCCATTTCTCGGACAAGTTAAAGCACTTGACTTCTGTAGATAAATGCATCTTCGCAATCTCTATTTTGATCTTCCACCGAGTATTACCCTCTGGTATCTTGAGAATAACAAAGAACCGTGTTGCTTCCTACGAGTCTTCATCTGGTATTGCTTCTCATTGATTTCAGATTTCCCCGGGTTTTGAGTTGGTAGTCACTCGAGAACGCCGATAAGTGAATCGATTCCACACTCCGATTCTATAACTGCAAGTAATTTTTGTTGCTTATGAATTTAATAATCCTTCAAGTCATTCCTAGCCTAATCGGCTATATCTTTACCGTGGTAACTTTTAACTGTGCTACCTGGTCCTTCTTCCCGGAGCATAATTTTCGACGAGAGCTAACCTTATGTTGATCTTCCTCGTTATACCATTTCGCCATGAACAACAAATTTGCTTTCGAGTTTGTGTCGTACCCATGGTACCAATAACCTTTCGCTTCATCATTCCTTTGACTTGATGTCATCTCCGATCGATTACATCTTCCTGAAATCTCTCGACAATTGTGTCGTGCTCGTCAACATCCTGACCTCTTCCAGCATATCAATCGAATTCGTGGTGAGAAATACCATCCTTGACCTTCGATGATTTGAGTTATCATTGACAACTCCCTTGTCTTCTTTCCAATACATGTTTGATCATGTCTTGGTTATACCTTGGACTCCTTGCTATTCCTGCAATTGTTCCTTGAGTATTTCTTGTGATCTTCAACTCCAACCCCTACCTGTAACACTATGTTAATGCTACCTCGAAGCATGACTGAGGTATTCCGAATATCAACAAGAACATTGGGAGCGCAATGCTAACTGTTCTTGATCAGTTATCCAAACACCGTTGTATGGGTAAACCTCATAAATTCCTTGCCCCTTTGTCTAAATGGTTTAATACTTGGAACCCTATCATGCTCTGCCTTTCCTTGGGAATGTTATACTCTAATACTTGGGTATAAACACCTCTCCTTTCCATTGGTCTGATTATCATAATAATCACATTTTCCTTTCCATTGTTTTGTTTCACCTTTCTTGTAATCTAACTTGTCTGAGCAGAGATAAATCCCTGCTTAAGTAAGCACGTCGGTGTAAAACCCTGTCAGTAAGACCATGTTACTATTGTTGATGACATTCCGGTAACCACCGATGGACGAGAACTTTGCCTATTGGTTCGACTCGTCCTAACGAGCAGGAAAATGGTTCTCTTCGTCCCTCGCCCTTGGTACCGACGTTGTTGCCAACATAACTGGTAGTCTATGCTCTGACGTGTCTTGCTATCAGCGCCCTTCTTACTTTCAACCCACATGGTGGGCCCATAACCCACAGTTCCATAGGATCGGAACCTGACTCTCCTGTGCATCCCTGTTTTCAAAAAGTTGTTCCTCGCACTTGGCTTCGTATGTAAACCATGAGCCACATTCCTAGTGATCTATTTTGGTATCAGACGCACTACTTATTCCCATTGCTCTGAACCCCTTTCACCCCTTGTTTCAGGCAACAAACGATTGTCTACCAGGTTGAAGCTTCTTATTGCACCTTACCTTGCTCTCGATGACTTTCTTGAATTTCAACTCGAGAGATGCCTTTATGCCACGTTCACTTACATAGTCCCCTCGTACCTATCTTGTGTTGAGCTCCGCCCTTCCCGAGTCTTTCCCCTTACTCCACCTCTTAAATCTTGGGACGAGATTTCTTGTAGTGGAGGAGATTTGTAACACCCCCAGTGTCATACTACAGTAACCCTATGTGATTAAACTAATCATTTTTCCAAACAGTGCTTAATCACCTTTGTTCAATATCCCATTTGAAATTCCAGTCAATTCAAATTCAAGTGAAGTTTGAAGTTGCTCAAAAGTTGCTGGAAAAATGTTCATCATTTGTCAAAAATTCTGTAACAATTATTTGTTAAGGAACACAACGTCACTTTTGTGCAAAGATGAGCATTAGCAATTATAACAGCACCGATTCAGCATTTTTAAATGCTATCCTATTTATGAAAATACCAAATGAATCCTTCTGGTCTCCAAAATATTTGTGGCACTGTCTAAGATCACCAGGGAATAAAAGGGGCACTTCCCATATTTTTCCTAAGTAAATAGCATGCCCAATATTTTCTTACCCATCTCTATTTATTAAAACAACAGAAAGCAAAGAAAGGAAAAGAAGAAGAGAGCCCCCTGCCTCACCTGGACTTCAGCCCACCCGAGCCAACTAGCCCAGCTAGGCCGGCCCACTCCTCCTCCCCGGTCATCCCTCTCCTCTCTGTTCACACGACCGAGCCCCTCCCCCCAGCTCGTTCCCACCGGACCAGGCGCGGCGCCCCGCACTGCCACGTCGGCGGCGAGGGGATAAGGGCAGCCCCTACGCCTCGGGCTCCCTTGCCACTCGCCCACTCCACCCAGCTCTTCCTCTCCGCCTTCCCCTCTCCCCACCAGATCCCCTTACACCCCTCCCCCAACGTCTTCGTCGCCGCCCGCCGTCGTCCACACAGCCACTGACCGCCTCTGGTCTCGCCGGTGTGTCCAGGAGCATCCTCGTCCTTGCCTACGTTGTCTACATCGACCCGTTCGAGCTCAACATCGCCACCACGTGGATCGGCCCCGTCTTCCTCGTCTTCGCCCGCTGGCCGCCGTCATCGACCACCTTCTTCAACCTCTGCCGTCAGCGATCTCCTTCGATCCGCTGCCGTTCGTCCACCCCGGCGTCCACGAGCCGTCCGCACGACCTCACGGTGAGCACCACAGCAAAAGCCCCATGTTTCCCGTTTGATTCCTCCCCGTAGCAGCCATCCCGACTTGTAGCGTTGACCCCGTCCATCCCATGCTCCGGCCGTTGTCGTTTAGTCGCAATAGATGGGAGTTCGCCCCGTCCACGCACACGCTTGACCGTCCACACACGGACGCGCTTGCGCACTCGCTCGCGCCGTGCCTACCGCCGCTCCCCTGCCTCGGTTGGCCGCGCTCGTCGCGAGCTCCTAGCCGCCCCGGCCGCGCGTGCTGCGTTGTCACGCACGCCCGGGTCATGCCCCGCGCGCAGCTGCTGCGCTACGGCCGTGCTACTCGCCTGCTGCATTGCTGCTTGCCTCGCCGCTGCTGCTGCCCTTGCTGTTGGCGCCTGCTACTGCACTACTGCTGCTCCGGTTGCTGCTCTTCTAGTGCTGCTTACTACTGCTCTATCTTCCTGCTACTACGTTGTTGCTTGTTGCTGCTAATGACCATGGCCGCCGTGGTTCTGCCCCATGAGTGTTGGCCGTGGCACAGCCACTAGATGTGAGAACGGCCTTGTCCAATTAGTTTAGTGTTAATCACTAGTTAGGTTAGTTACTAGCCTATGGCAAGTGGACCCCATTTAGTTAACTTAGATTTTATTTATTTTGCTTAGGTTTAGTCTATGCCATGTGGGCCATGCCTTCCTTTTTGACCAGTCAAATTGACTTGGTCAATTCGGATTAATTAAATGCAGAAATTTCAGAATATTTGTTAAACTTTGAAATATCATTTTAAATTCAACCGTAAGTGAGATGAAAATGTTTTCTACATGAAAGTTGGTCTGAACGACAAGAAGAATTCAAATACGCGGTCCGTTTGTCTACCACACGTCCCTAGCATAGAGAACATGCAACCTTTCCTCCCCGTTTCATCGGTCCGAAAATGCCAAACTTCGGGGAAACATTCCCGGATGTTATCCCCTTCGCCGGTAACGTATAGCACCGCGTTAGAACACGTCTAGCTTTGTCTGTTGTCCTGTTATACACTTGCTTGCTTTGTATTTACTATTTCTTCCCCCTCTTCTCTTTGGTAGACCCCGAGACCGATGATGCCCCTATGATCGACTACGTCGACGACGACCCCTCCTTGCCAGAGCAACCAGGCAAGCCCCCCTTTGATCATCCCGATATCGCCCATTCCATTCTCTCATGCTTGCATTAGATTTTGCTATTGTTATTGTTTGCTCCTATTTTGATGCATATCCTGCTTTTGTATCATGCTTATTTTTACCTTAGCTGCTTATCCTAAACTGCTTATTATAGGTTGGTTAGTGATCCATCAGTGACCCCCACCTTGTCCTTGTTGCCCCTGCTTCATCATTGAAGACCCGATCAACGGGATCGAAGACCAGGCCCAGGCACCGCACATCACTTTCCCCTTAGTTGCTCGACACTGCTGGGTTACTATCGAGTGCCGAGGGTGAGACCTCTACAGCACTTCTGATGTTAACCCTGTAGTGTAGTTATTCGGTCATGGTCATCGAGGGTGATTCCGCCTTAACCACTTCCGATATGACTTTGTCGTGCAACCCCTCAAGTGTGAACCTCGGGGGTGATTTATCTTACGTTCACCTTGATGATTACATCGAGTGGAATTCATCGGGGGTGATTCCTCGGGTTTTTCCCCTTGATGTTTAGACATACAGTTACTATGATTACTATGACTTTACATTGAACCCTGTTACTAAAGACGGGTCGACCCTGAGGGGTACCCGCGCGAGCATAATTGCGAGTGATGTGGAGTCGGGTTGAGCTGGAAGGTGCCCGTGAGATAATTACGAGGCGTGGCCGGGCATTCTTAGCCCTTGCCGCAAGTCCTCGAGACGAGGCAACGGGGTCACATCTTTCGTGAGTCTCTGCTTGTTACCGCGCGTTCCTAATCCACTACGATTTGGATATTTGATCCGAGGGGCCTCTGGCCTGATAGCACTAACCATCACGTGGGCATAGTATGGGCGTTCTGCATCGTATGCACCAGCCGAAGCTTAATATATGTTAGCGACTGAGCAGCGCGCGCCGGGTTAGACTAGTAAGCACCTACCTTTTTTAAGGAGGTAGCTAGGTCTGCTCACCGGCCGCGTACGCAACGTGCAGGAGTTCCCGGGGAGATGACCCATGACCCCTGGGGGCATAGGTTTAGTCTGGCGTGCTTGACCTCTCTATTAAGCCTAGGTCGGGTTGCGGCGTATTGTTTGACCGAGGCCGGGCATGACCCAGGAAAGTGTGCCCGGCCGGAGTTAATTGAGCGTGGTGGGTAAGTTGGTGCACCCTTGCAGGGAAGAAAACATCTATCGATAGCCTGTCCTACGGTAACGGACACTCGGAGTTGTATCCCGATCGATACAACTAGAACTGGATACTTGTGATGAGAATTGGATGGTGATGAGAATTGGATTGTGATGACAATTGGATAGTATGGCTCTGGGATTTCTTTCTCGCAGGGAGTCGAGAAAGGATCTCTGGCCGAGGTTGATAACACTACTACTACTTTACTTTATGCTACTCTACTCCCTCCTGTTTGTTGCAAGATGGTGGTTTCTAGAAGATGCTAGTCTTCGATAGGACTAGGCCTTGTCTCTATTCTGGCATTTGTGCAGCCCAGTCCACATATACAGCCTTCCTTTGATAATGTTGCATATGTAGTGTAGATCCTTGCTTGTGAGTACTTTGGATGAGTACTCACGGTTGCTTTGCTCCCCCTTTCCCCCCTTCTTTCTTCTTTCTGGTTGTCGCCCAGATGGTGGAGTCCAGGAGCCAAATGCCACCTTTGACGACTGCTGCTACCCAGAGGGTGCCTACTACCACGTGACAGACGCCGATGACCAGGAGTAATTAGGAGGCTCCCAGGCAGGAGGCCTTGCCTTTTCGATCGATGTTGTTTTTGTGCTAGCCTTCTTAAGGCAAACTTGTCTAACTTATGTTTGTTCTCAGATATCGCTGCTTCCGCTGACTCTTGTGTATTCGAGCCCTCGAGGCCCATGGCTTGTAATATAAAGCTTGTATTATTTTATTTGTGTCTAGAGTTGTGTTGTGATATCTTCCCGTGAGTCCTTGATCTTGCACCTTTGTGTGTATGATTAGTGTACGATTGAATCGAGGGCGTCACACGCATCTCCTTTGTCACAACTTTGAGGGCTTCATTATCAAACTCTGCCCCATTTTCTTGTTCACTAGGAAAGCCCTTCGCAATATCAATCAGATCCAGGTCAGCTATCCATGCTTTGGCTCGGGTAAGTGCCAACAAAGCGCCAGCCCTGGCAGCGAATCGCTTCATCTCTTCTATCTGCGCCGGCATCATGGATAACCTTGCTAGAGTGTCCTTGATCAATGTTGGGGCCGGATTGTTGTATGAGGCTGCACAGATAACCCGTTGGGCACCGGTATACAGTTGCTCTATCAGGGTATATGCTGCCTTCAGCTTCATCCGCATGTCAGAGCCTAGATGAGCAATGCGGCCACCTACAACGGTTTAAGATTTTGATGTTAAACCGGCAAATTTCACAGATGGTTATTCACGAAATCTTGGCAACAGTATTTACCAAATATTGCAGAAGTCATGGCATTTACTTGGCGCTTCAACCCAGTTATCTCTTCCGCCACCGGTTTAAGGGCTGACTCAGCGTCTTCAGCCCGCTTCAATAGTGCAGTCTTTTCAGTTTCCCAGTTGGCACGCTGAGTCTTGAAATTGTCCTTCAGCTGTTCCATGGCTGTTAAAGCGCCTTTCAGCTCCTCTTTAGCCTTGGAAGTCTCTGCTTGTTGAGACTTGATATTCTCTTGAAGATCAGCAATTTGAGAGCCTTGGTGATTTATATCAGCCTACCACAATCAGATGAGGAGCATGTTAAATATTTTATCAAAAGTCCCAAGCATATAACCAGTTATACACTTGGCACTTGGGGGCTAATGCGGATTGCTTCTCTACTACTGATTGTTTGAAGTCCCAAGGATCAATACAAGTTTTAATCTTGGCACTTGGGGGCTAATGCGGATTGCTTCTCTACTACTGATTGTTTGAAGTCCCAAGGATCAATACAAGTTTTAATCTTGGCACTTGGGGGCTAATGTGTACTTGATCAGAAAATACACAGGCAAGGGAAGTTAACAAAATACAGTATGGAACATAAAAGTCTCGGTTTATCTTCAAGAGATAAACCGGCCCTTGGGGGCTACTCAGTCGAAGTGTTCTTATCTTTAAAGTCCCAGTTTGTCTTTAAGAGACAAACCGGCCCTTGGGGGTTGCAATGCAGTGAATATACAGAACAAGGATGAAAGTGTTTGCAAGATTACCTCATAGCGCTCCTTCATCAGATTCACCAAACCGGCCTCGTAATCTCGGCTTGTGTACAACCGGTTCAGAAATCCGGAATGAAGCTCCTGAGCAGAAAGATTAACATAGCTTGACAAATCGGTTTTCCCTTTCCCCTTGCCCATAGCAGAAAATTCCTCCTTGGCAGTATGTTTCGATAAAGCAATTGGATTGCCTGGGGCGGTATAAGCAGTGCCAGTGATAATAACATCATCTCCACCTTTTGACGGACTTGGCGGATTGACGGTATCTCTGGCTGGGCTCGGCGGATTAGCAGCTGGGCTCGGCGGATTAGCAGCCGGGCTTGGCGGATTGGCAGCTGGGCTCGGTGGATCAGCAGATGGGCTTGGAGGCGTAGCATGCGGACTTGATGGATCAACATGCGTGGCCGGATCAGCTTCCGGCGGATTAGCATTAGTGGCTGGGTCTTGCGGGGCAGAGTCATCCATTACAACATCAGTATCTTTACCAGCATTTTCTAGGGTCTTCTTCAGTTCAACATCGTCGGTGGGGCCGCTGGTCTTGGCTTTCTTTCTCAATCGGGCCTTGGCACTACAACATCAAAATAAAGACTAGTATGATAAACCGATGCATGAAGAAACAAACCGAAAAGTAGTACACTTACCCAGCGACGGTCTTGAGGGGAGGCAATTGCGTGGTTGATGAGTCGCCAGATGAGGAGTTAGAAGTTACCTGATAATTTGAATCAGACGGATTAAGTGGGTAGCGGAAGCAGGCTGCCAAGGGACAAGGTTTATTAAAAGAGGAAGAGACCTCTGGACGATGTTTCCGAGGTGGAGTGTCTGGTAAACCGAAGGAAGTGACCTGTTAGCCACTATCCCGGGTTGTGCGATGACCTTCATGTTGTTGTGTCTTCAAAGAAAATTGTGGATCCAAATGAGCAAGTGGGTGAGAGCGTTTTACTTTCCGAACTACACGACGAAATTTTTGAACCGGCACGTGATCTGAACTGGAGGAAAGGGAGATTACCTCAACATGATCAGCACGGCTGGCTTCTGCATCATCTTGGTAATAGTCATTGTTAATAAGGTGTATGAAAAAGGAGCCAAGGGAGTCAAGTTCTACCTCATGGTCTGATTCTTCAATATCTTCGGGCGGATCAGGAGATTCGCCGGTCTTCTTCATGGCTGCTTTCTTTATAACTTTGCTCTTGGCACGAGGAGCCCTTGCCGGTTTGTCTGAAGTTTTCCTCTTCCAGAAGGAGCTATTGGCCTATAAAACTAAACAAAGGTTTATTAGAACAATGTTAAAGCGGAGGCTGATCAAGAAAGCACAAGGTTAAAATCTTTACCGCTGGCGGTTTGTTGGAGGTGTAAAAGGGGGCCAGCCCGGTTTGGCTACATGCAGCGATCGGTTCGTCTAACATCTTCTTCACAGATTCAGTGACTTCATCATTAGTCATTTCTATCTCATTAAATCGTTGAGGATCCTTGGCATTGCCGGTATACTCGTGCATCAATCTGGAGCGGCGGCTTAAAGGAAGAACATGCCATGCAACCCAACAGTGAACGAGGTCAACACCAGTCAAACCGTTGGCTAGGAGAGCCCGGAGCTTGGCGAGTTGAGGTGCATAAGCCTATCGTTCCTTGGCGGTGAGACGTTGAGGCAGTGGATGGCCATTGCTGAGCCGGTGAGCACGGTAACCCGGCAAAGGATTTTCTCCAGCAGGAGCAGTGTTTTGACAATAGAACCAGGTTAGATTCCAGTCTTTCGGATGGCTGTGATGTTTGGCATGAGGAAAATCAACTTCTTTTCTCTTCTGAATTGACACACCACCAAGTTCAGTATTGGGACCATCAGAGAACTCGGTTCGGCGGTTTAAGTGGAAGAAATCCTGGAAGAGCTCAACAGTTGGTTCCTCTTGAAGGTAAACTTCGCAGAACACTTGGAAGTAGCATATGTTGGACACAGAATTTGGTCCAATGTCCTGAGGATGGAGTTGAAAACTAGGAAGGACATCCCGGAAGAACTTTGATCCGGGAGGGCTGAATCCCCGGTCTAAGTGCTGCATAAATACAATCACTTCTCCGTCTTGAGGTTCAGGAGGGCACTCAGGGCCAGGGACTCGCCAATGAAGAACATTCTTTGAGGTTAAAGCGCCAGTTACAACGTATCCATTGATTTGAGTCTCTGTGATCCAGGAAGGAGCCCAATTGCAAGCTGAGAACTGCTTAGTCATTTTGGAGGATAAAACTGTCAAAGAAATGTGAAGGCCAGTTTAAGATTCAAGGTCGAGGTGCTCTAAACCGGTGTTAAACCGGGAAAATTAAAATGGACATATTTGAAAGTTGAACCGGATATTACTATCCAAGTCGGAATGGCGGTTTAAGTGAGGGCTAATGGTATCCGGCGGATTACTAACTACTAAAGGTTAAACCGCCCTTAAACAGAAGAGGCAGAGCTGAAATCTACTAAGTGTTTACAGAAACAGGTTTCACAATATGATAGTATAATTTTGGGTCTACCATGGTCTGATAAAGAAAAATTTTCTGAGCCCTACAATGGCGCTAAGAAGAACGGAGAAGGTCCAGATGAAGTTTATCCAGGAACAGCAAGATGTTGTGGTACGGCAGACTAAAATTATAGATCTAGCCGCAAAAGAAGCTAGCAGGCATATCTAGATTCAGTATAGAAGCTAAGGAAAAGGCAGAGAAGCACTGATGAACACGGATAAACTCAAAGCTCTAATGGAGATCTAGGGTTAAGAGAAGGAAGACTTACCAGGGCTGCGCAGCAGTGGAGGAGTATCGCAGGAGCTCTAGTACGAACAGGGTGATGCAGCGGCCTAAGTTGGTGCAGATTCGAGGACCGACGGCGGCGGCGGTGGCGCTGGAGTTCTTCGGGTCGCGAGGAGGAAGATGAGAGGCAAGGGGAAAAATGGAAAGACCCCCGACCCTATTTATAAAGAAAAGAGGACAAACGGCAGGCGCGAGAATCGAGGGGCATGAAGCGGCGAAAGGGGGCGCAGCTGTCGCCTCGATCTTCGGGATATAATTAAGAGAAGGGAATCTTTATAAATCTTTTTATGCAGAGATGACATCACGATGATTTATTGCAGTGACGGAGGATGACGTCACGGCGGTTCACCAAAATTTATAGGAAGAAGACAATGTGACGGTTTACGGAGAATTATTAGAAGATGCCCATGGAATTTTTCTAACTATTGAAGATTGACATGAACAGGTTCAAATCAATCTGGGGCCTAATGTTGAGGATATAACTACTGAGTGTAAACCGCCCAGGAGGGGCCGGTTCACGCTCAATCGTACTGAAGCCCATGAAGACAAGAAGATGGCGCTTTACTGATAAAGCTTAGAGGCCTGAAGCCCACAGGCGGATTAGGGCCCATAGTGCTAAACCGTCGTAGTTGTATAACTTGTGTTGTAAGATAGGGAAAGGAAGAGACCGAGCCGAACACTTGTATGAGTCGGCCTTGGGACTCTGTAAACCGGCCAGGCGTCAACCTGTGTATATAAAGGGACGACCCGGTGGCGGTTCAGGGACAACAGACAACAACTCGAGACCCAGGCTAGCATGTTTGCTCCCTGGTCATCGAAACCCCAATAATCCCATCACAAATTAGACGTAGGCTTTTACCTTCACCGAAGGGGCCGAACTAGTATAACTCTCGTGTCCCTTGTCCGGTTTAACCCCTTCAGGCTAACCTCATTGCGATGGCTCCATGACTAAGTCCTTCTGCTAGGACATCTGACGTGATATTTCCACGACACATAGTAAAGGCCAATGCGTAGTATAAGCAGTTTCTTGCAATTCTATTGTGTTAGAAACATAGAGAGGTGGAGATGAAGTTTCTCTCTCATAATAATTGCAAGTAGGAGCAGCAAGCGCATTCATATCACATTCATCAAAATTATCATGTGCAACGGTAAAAGGCAACCAATCAATGTAATCCTTAATAAGCACAAACTTCGCTGATAAAGTGTGGTAGGGAGAATTCAAAAAGATAATAGGACTATCATACGTGGGTGCAATAGCAACAATTTCATGTTTAACATAAGGAACTATAGCAAGTTCATCTCCATAAGCACAATTCATATTTGCATCTTGGCCACAAGCATAGCAAGCATCATCAAAAAGGGATATTTCAAGAGAATCAGTGGGATCATAGCAATCATCATAGCAATCATCCTTCGGTAAGCACAAAGGGGAATTAAACAATGTATGAGTTGAAGAGTTACTCTCATTAGAAGGTGGGCACGGGTGATCAATCCGCTCTTCCTCCTTTTGTTCTTCGCTCTCCTCATCATCTTTTTCATCCAATGAGCTCACAGTTTCATCAATTTCTTCTTCCATAGCCTCCTGTAAAATATTAGTCTCTTCTTGGACAGTGGAGACTTCCTTAATAAATGCATTAATATTGTAATTGTATTCATAATTTTCATAGCAATATCTAAGTATAGCAAGATTTTCAGGCCTATAAACACCACCATCATCAAAAGCTTCATACTTTTCAAACAAAGATTCAATTTCATAAGCAGCCTTAAAAGCAACAAATTCTTCTATTTGTTCAACATCATAGTAAGCATATATACCATTAGCATAAGAAGCTAAGGTTTCATTATCATTAAATTTGCATGAAAAGGGAAGGTGTGGAGCCTTCATCCTAGAGCAACAAGTAATATCATATCTCAAGCATAGATCCCGAGCATACCACTTTAAGATTTGAATTTGATCCCATAATAGTTTCCCTTTTTTTGTCAAGCAATAATCCCTAAAGTATTCACGTTGATCCAACGTGTCTCCCATAACATAATTGAATGGGGTTTCCTCAGGATTATTAAAGTAGTACATAATATCTCGAACATAACGAGCATCGAGGGTTTTAGGAGGTTCACCATCTCCATGAGTAGCATCTACACCTAATTTTTTTGGTATTTCGTGTTCCATATCCATAACTAAAGATAGAGAACAACTAAGAACAGCAAATAAAAATTACTTAGTGATAAAGCAAACAAGCACACACGAGAATATTCACCCCAGCTATGACTCCCCGGCAACGGCGCCAGAAAAAGGTCTTGATAACCCGCAAGTATACGGGATAGTTGTAGCCTCTTTCAATAAGTAAGAGTGTCAAACCCAATGAGGAGCTAAAGGTAGAACAAATACTCTCTCAAGTCCTATCGGCCACTGATACGACTCTACGCACGCTTGATGTTCGCATTACATAGAACAAGTATGAAACTAGAGGTACTTTGTAGGTGTTATAGGATAGGTTTGCAAGATAATAAAGAACAAGTAATTATAAACTAGGGGCTGTTTAGATAAAGATGCAATAAAGTAAATATAGCGAGTGTGGAAAAGTGGTGGTAGGAGTTGTGGAATTGTCCCTAAGCAATTGACTACGTTACTAGACCGGTAATCACTATTGCAATTCTATTTGAGGGAGAGGCATAAGCTAACATACTTTTTCTACTTGGATCATATGCACTTACGATTGGAACTCTAGCAAGCATCCGCAAATACTAAAGATTCATTAAGGTAAAACCCAACCATAGCATTAAAGTATCAAGTCCCCTTTTATCCCATACGCAAACAACCTACTTACTCGGGTCTGTGCTTCTGTCACTCACGCCACCCACCATAAGCAAATCATAAACATATTGCAAACCCTAAGCGGGAATCCCTCACACTTGCGCGACGCGGAGGGCACCATAGGACAGCACCAATAATAAAACATGCAACTCAAACTAATCATAGCAATTCATCAATCACCGATAGGACAACGGAAATCTACTCAGACATCATAGGATGGCAACACATCATTGGATAATATTATGAAGCATAAAGCGCCATGTTCAAGTAGAGGGTACAGCGGGTTGCGGGAGAGTGGACCACTGAATATAGATGGGGGAAGGTGATGGAGATGTTGGTGAAGATGGCAGAGCTGTTGGTGAAGATCGCGGTGATGATGATGGCCCCCGACGGCGTTCCGGCGCCACCGAAAGCAAGGGGGAGAGAACCCCCCTTCTTCTTCTTCTTCCTTGACATTCTCCCTAGATGGGAGAAGGGTTTGCCCTCTGGTCCTTGGCTCCCATGGCGTGGGAGGGGCGAGAGCCCCTCCGAGATTGGATCTATCTCTCTGTTTCTGCGTTCTCAAATTCTGCCCTGGCACCGTTTCCTTTATATCTGGAGATCCGTAACTCCGATTGGATTGAAACCTTCGCCTAGATAGTTTTCCAAAAACTAGCTTTCTTGCGGCCAAAGAAGGGCATCAACCGCCTTACGGGTGGTACACGAGAGTGGGGGGCGTGCCCACCTCGAGTGGTGGCGTGGGCCACTCTTGTGGCCACCTCGGGCATCATCTCGCGTTGATTTTACTTCCCAAAAATCACAAATATTCCAAAATAATTCTCCGTCCGTTTTTATCCCATTTGGACTCCGTTTGATATTGGGTTTCTACGAAACATAAAACATGCAACAGACAGGAACTGGCACTGGGCACTGGATCAATATGTTAGTCCCAAAAAATAGTATAAAAAGTTGCCAAAAGTATATAAAAGTTGAATAATATTGGCTTGGAACAATCAAAAATTATAGATACAATGGAGACATATCAGCATCCCCAAGCTTAATTCCTGCTCGTCCTCGAGTAGGTAAATGATAAAAAAGATAATTTTTGATGTGGAATGCTACCTAGCATAATCTTGATCGTAAGTCTAATCATGGCATGAATATTAAGATACGAGTGATTCAAAGCAATAGTCTATCATTTGACATAAAAACAATAATACTTCGAGCATACCAATAAAGCAATCATGTCTTTTCAAAACAACAAGGCCAAAGCAAGCTTATCCCTACAAAATCATATAGTTTGGCCATGCTTCATTTTCGTCACACAAAATGCCCCCATCATGCACAACCCCGATGACAAGCCGAGCAATTGGTTCATACTTTTTGACGCACTTCAGCTTTTTCAACCCTCACGCAATAGATGAGCGCAAACCATGGATATAGCACTATAGGTGGAATAGAATATAATGATGGAGGTTATGTGGAGAAGACAAAAAAAGAGAAAGTCTCACATCGACGTGGCTAATCAACGGGCTATGGAGATGCCCATCAATTGATGTCAATGCGAGGAGTAGGGATTGCCATGCAACGGATGCACTAAGAGCTATAAGTGTATGAAAGCTCAACAGAAGAAACTAAGTGGGTGTGCATCCAACTTGCTTGCTCATGAAGACCTAGGGCATTTGAGGAAGCCCATCGTTGGAATATACAAGCCAAGTTCTATAATGAAAATTCCCACTAGTATATGAAAGTGATAACATAGGAGACTCTCTATATGAAGAACATGGTGCTACTCTGAAGCACAAGTGTGGAAAAAGGATAGTAACATTACCCCTTTTCTTTTTCTTTTTTTTCTTTTTTTTCTTTTTGGGTGGGCTTCTTTGGCCCCCCTTTTTATTTAGGCTTCTTTGGCCTTTCCTTTTTTTTTCTTTTTTTTCATGGGGCAATGCTCTATAATGATGATCATCACACTTTTATTTACTTACAACTCGATACTGGAACAAAGATATGACTCTATATGAATGTTTCCGGCGGTGTACCGGGATGTGCAATGATCTAGCGTAGCAATGACATCAAAAACGGACAAGCCATGAAAACATCATGCTAGCTATCTTATGATCATGCAAAGCAATATGACAATGAATGCTCAAGTCATGTATATGATGATGGAAGTTGCATGGCAATATATCTCGGAATGGCTATGGAAATGCCATGATAGGTAGGTATGGTGGCTGTTCTGAGGAAGATATAAGGAGGCTTATATGTGATAGAGCGTACCGTATCACGGGGTTTGGATGCACCGGCAAAGTTTGCACCAACTCTCAAGGTGAGAAAGGGCAATGCACGGTACCGAAGAGGCTAGCAATGATGGAAAGGTAAAAGTGCGTATAATCCATGGACTCACATTAGTCATAAAGAACTCATATACTTATTGCAAAAGTTTATTATCCCTTAAAGCAAAGTACTACTATGCATGCCGGGGATAGATTGGTAGGAAAAGACCATCGCTCATCCCCGACCGCCACTCATAAGGAAGACAATCAAAGAAACACCCCCATGCTTCAAATTTGTCACACAACGGTTACCATACGTGCATGCTACGGGACTTGCAAACCTCAACACAAGTGTCTCTACAATCCACAACCACCCACTAGCATGACTCTAATATCACCATCTTTATATCGCAAAACTATTGCAAGGAATCAAACATATCATATTCAGCGATCTACAAGTTTATGTAGGATTTTATGACTAACTATGTGAATGACCAATTCCTGTCATCTCTCTAAATAGATATAAGTGAAGCAAGAGAGTTTAATTCTTTCTACAAAATATATGCCCACACTCTAACAACTATAAGTGAAGCAAAAGAGCATTCTACAAATGGCGATTTTCTATGTGAAGAGAAACAGGCAATCCAAACTTCAAATGATATAAGTGAAGCACATGAAGCATTCTATAAAGCCATACTCAAAAGATTTAAGTGAGGTGCAATGAGCATTCTATAAATCAACCAAGGACTATCTCATACCAACATGGTGCATAAAATAAAAATGAAAACTAAATGCAAAAGACGCTCCAAGAGTTGCACATATCGCACGAACGAAACAAATACGAAAACATACCGATACTTGTTGAAGAAAGAGGGGATGCCTTCCGGGGCATCCCCAAGCTTAGACGCTTGAGTCTCCTTGAATATTTTCTTGGGGTGCCTCGGGCATCCCCAAGCTTGAGCTCTTGCCTCTCTTCCTTTTCCTCATATCGAGACCTCCTCGTTTAGACACTTCATCCACACAAAATTCAACGGAAAACTCGGTAAGATCCGTTAGTATAATAAAGCAAATCACCACTCTAAGTACTGTTGCAAACCAATTCATATTTTGTTTTTGCATTGTATCTACTGTAATATAACTTTTCCATGGCTTAATCCACTAATATAAATTGATAGATTCATCAAAACAAGCAAACTATGCATCAAAAATAGAATCTTTCAAAAACAGAACAGTCTGTAGCAATCGGAACATCCACCATACTTATGGTACCCCAAAACTTCTACCAAAATTAAGAAAAATAAACAAGTCGTATAGCAAGACAATGCAAAAGGAATCAGAATCAATTGACATTCCAGCTAAAAATGTAAAATCACGCACTACAGCCAAAGTTTCTGTCCTGCACCGTACAAACCAACAAGCATTGAAAACATCCTAAAGGAAAACCTTAGCGCATTATTTTTATAATACAATGGAAATATACAAGGGGGTAATTATTATTTTTTAAAAGTTTCTGTAATAAAGATTCACAAAGTTTTCGTGAGCATGAACAAAGTTCAAGGCTAGCTCCCACTTCAACAATGCTTGTCTTTCTCACTTTCACTTTCCTTTTTGAAAAGTTTTTAGGTTCCCCTCTTTATTTTTTTGTTTTTAAACTATATGAAAGCACTCAACAGAAATAAATGACTCTCTAAAACTTCCGGGTTGTCTCCCTGGCAGCGCTTTCTTTAAAGCCATTAAGCTAGGCATTTAGTGCTCAAGTAATGAATCCACCCGGATCCCAAGGTATATCAAAGCCAATTTTAATTAACAATGATTTGTAATTTAGTAGTGAGCACAAAGTAACATATATCAAGCAATGACGAAGTCTATCTCTCTTCCTATGCATCGGCATGTCATAAAAGAACAATTCATGCACACATAGTAAAGGCCAATGCATAGTATAAGCAATTTCTTGCAATTCTATCGTGTTGGAAACATAGAGAGGTGGAGATAAAGTTCCTCTCTCATAATAATTGCAAGTATGAGCAGCAAGCACATTCATATCACATTCATCAAAATTATCATGTGCAACGGTAAAAGGCAACCCATCAATGTAATCCTTAATAAGCACAAACTTCTCCGATAAAGTGTGGTAGGGAGAATTCAAAAAGATAATAGGACTAGCATACGTGGGTGCAATAGCAACAATTTCATGTTTAACATAAGGAACTATAGCAAGTTCATCTCCATAAGCACAATTCATATTGGCATCTTGGCCACAAGCATATCAAGCATCATCAAAAAGGGATATTTCAAGAGAATCAACGGGATCATAGCAATCATCATAGCAATCATCCTTCGGTGAGCACGAAGGGGAATTAAACAATGTATGAGTTGAAGAGTTACTCTCATTAGAAGGTGGGCACGGGTGATCAATCCGCTCTTCCTCCTTTTGTTCTTCGCTCTCCTCATCATCTTTTTCATCCAATGAGCTCACAGTTTCATCAATTTCTTCTTCCCTGGCTTCCTGCAAAATATTAGTCTCTTCTTGGACAGCGGAGACTTCCTTAATAAATGCATTAATATTGTAATTGTATTCATAATTTTCATAGCAATATCTAAGTATAGCAAGATTTTCAGGCCTATAAACACCACCATCATCAAAAGCTTCATACTTTTCAAACAAGATTCAGTTTCATAAGCAGCCTTAAAAGTAACAAATTCTTCTATTTGTTCAACATCATAGTAATCATATATACCATTAGCATAAGAAGCTAAGGTTTCATTATCATTAAATTTGCATGAAAAGGGAAGGTGTGGAGTCTTCATCCTAGAGCAACAAGTAATATAATATCTCAAGCATAGATCCTGAGCATACCACTTTAACATTTGAATTTGATCCCATAATAGTTTCCATTTTTGTGTCAAGTGATAATCCCTAAAGTATTCACGTTGATCCAACATGTCTCCAATAACATAATTGAATGGAGTTTTCTCAGGATTATTAAAGTAGTACACAATATCTCAAACATAACGAGCATCGAGGGTTTTAGGAGGTTCCCCATCTCCATGAGTAGCATCTACACCTAATTTTTTTGGTATTTCTTGTTCCATATGCATAACTAAAGATAGAGAACAACTAAGAACAGCAAATAAAAATTACTTAGTGATAAAGCAAACAAGCACACACGAGAATATTCACCCCACGCTATGACTCCGTGGCAACAGCGCCAGAAAAAGGTCTTGATAACCCGCAAGTATACGGGATAGTTGTAGCCTCTTTCGATAAGTAAGAGGTTCGAACCCAACGAGGAGCTAAAGGTAGAACAAATACTCTCCCAAGTCCTATCGGCCACTGATACGACTCTACGCACGCTTGACGTTCGCTTTACCTAGAACAAGTATGAAACTAGAGGTACTTTGTAGGTGTGATAGGATAGGTTTGCAAAATAATAAAGAACACATAAATATAAACTAGGGGCTGTTTAGATAAAGATGCAATAAAGTAAATATAGCGAGTGTGGAAAAGTGGTGGTAGGAGTTGTGGAATTGTCCCTAAGCAATTGACTACGTCACTAGACCGGTAATCACTATTGCAATTCTATTTGAAGGCATAAGCTAACATACTTTCTCTACTTGGATCATATGCACTTATGATTGGAACTCTAGCAAGCATCGGCAAATACTAAAGATTCATTAAGGTAAAACCCAACCATAGCATTAAAGTATCAAGTCCCTTTTATCCCATACGCAAACAACCTACTTACTCGGGTCTGTGCTTCTGTCACTCACGCCACCCACCATAAGCAAATCATAAACATATTGCAAACCCTAAGCGGGAATCCCTCATGCTTGCGCGACACGGAGGGCACCATAGGACAGCACCAACAATAAAACATGCAACTCAAACCAATCATAGCAATTCATCAATCACCGATAGGACAATGGAAATCTACTCAGACATCATAGGATGGCAACACATCATTGGATAATAATATGAAGCATAAAGCAGCATGTTCAAGTAGAGGGTACAGCGGGTTGCGGGAGAGTGGACCGCTGAATATAGATGGGGGAAGGTGATGGAGATGTTGGTGAAGATGGCGGAGGTGTTGGTGAAGATCGCGGTGATGATGATGGCCCCCGACGGCGTTCCGGCGCCACCGGAAGCAAGGGGGAGAGAGCCCCCCTTCTTCTTCTTCTTCCTTGACCTTCTCCCGAGATGGGAGAAGGGTTTCCCCTCTGGTCCTTGGCTCCCATGGCGTGGGAGGGGTGAGAGCCCCTCCGAGATTGGTTCTATCTCTCTGTTTCTGCGTTCTCAAATTCTGCCCTGGCACCGTTTCCTTTATATCTGGAGATCCGTAACTCTGATTGGATTGAAACCTTCGCCCAGATAGTTTTCCAAAAATTAGCTTTCTTGCGGCCAAACAAGGGCATCAACCGCCTTACGGGTGGCCCACGAGAGTGGGGGCGCGCCCACCTGGAGTGGTGGCTTGGGCCACTCTCGTGGCCACCTCGGGCACCGTCTCGCGTTGATTTTACTTCCCAAAAATGACAAATATTCCAAAATAATTCTCCGTCCGTGTTTATCCTGTTTGGACTCTGTTTGATATTGGGTTTCTGCGAAACATAAAACATGCAACAGACAGGAACTGACACTGGGCACTGGATCAATATGTTAGTCCCAAAAAATAGTATAAAAAGTTGCCAAAAGTATATAAAAGTTGAATAATATTGGCATGGAACAATCAAAAATTATCGATACGATGGAGACGTATCAGGCGGCCGGAGGCGACGACGAGGAGCTCCGCCGCGGTGGCCGGAGCTCGGGCATGAGCGCGGGTAGTGCTGCGGTGCGCGAGCTAGCGAGCTGAGGCGCTAGCGGGGTCCTACGCGACGCGGTGAGTGGGTTGGAGGCGTCGGGCGGACCATTTGGTCACCGGAGTCACGTTGGCGGCGAGCGCAGGCGGCGGCAGGTTCGGGCGTAGGCAGTCCGGTGGCTACGGCGGCCTACAGGAAAGAAGAAAGGGATGAACAGGGTTAGAGGCTCACGGCGAGTCGGACAAGGAGGTCGGCGAGCTCGGAGATGGTTCGGAGCAGTCGGGGCGGCAAGGGGGATCTCCGACGACCGAGGTTGAAGAAGAAGACGGGGACGGCGATTCGGGGCTTCCGGCGTTGATTGGGACGGTGCAGAAGGCGTAGGAGACGGTGGCGGGGCTCATGGACAGGTCAGTGATGCGAGGGGGAGGCGGTAGCCGCGGTGGTGCGAACGGCGGCGGCGGTGGCGTTCGGTGGTGAGAGGGAGAGAGAGCAGAGGAGGGGGATGAGCTCGAGAGAGAGTGAGAGGGGGTCAGCGAGATCGGGACGACACGGGGAAAATCGTCCACGCGTCCAGGGGCTCGTCGGCAAGCAGGAGGTGGTGCGGAGCGCGTGGGCGCGCACGGCGGCCACACGCCCTCCTGCCCACTGGCAGGAGGTTGAAGACGGTGGAGGGCCTGGCGGGCTGGGCCAGCAGTGCCAGGCCAGGTGGGCTGCTCAGAAGCTGGGCCGACTACAGTAGCAGGCCGCCGGGTACATTTCTGTTCTGTTTTATTTCTGTTTGCTTTCTTTGTTTATTTCTTTCGCCGCTGTTTTCAAATAGAACAAATCCAAACCAGTGACAAAATTCCTCTGAATATTTTTATGTTGCTGAATGGACTTTTCCAAAAGCACATAACATGTTTCAGGGTATTTGGAAATATATTCTATACAAGTTATGAATATAATTCCAAATGCAAATAAAATAATGATTTAAATTCAGTGCCCAAAATATTCCTCAAAAATGCTCATTATTTTTGGTTTGGTGCAAAAACCTTTGCCAAATATAACCAACATTATTTAAGGCCATTTTGGAAACATTGAATGCAATTTTCAAGGTTCTTTGCCCTGCTTTTAATTAAAGTTTTAAGGCTTCAACAATCCTCAATTCAAGTTTCAAAAATTTAAATATGATGCATGGATGAAGATGCAACTATCTACAAACAATATTCTAGGGCTGTGACACCCCGTGACTGATACTAGTTGGATGATCCCTGCGATCAAAGGTGATCAGACAGGCCGACCATGGGTTGAATTTGGGGGCGACAGGCTCTATAGCATACACGTCTCGGAGTGTGCGTTTGCGCTCCTTCTTTGGGATATGAGTGACATAAATCATGTTCACTGTTTTGACCTCCGGTGGGAATTTCTTCTGTCCCCCCATATTCGGCTGGCGAGATTCATCCTCGTCTTCGCTTTGTGGTCCCTTCCCTTTGTGTTCGGTGTTGTGCTTGCTGGCCTGCTTGAAGACCCAACATTCTCTGTTGGTATGATTGGCTGGTTTGTCGGGGGTGCCATGAATCTGGCAGGACCTTTCTAGAATTTTATCTAGGCTAGATGGACCATCTCTGCTGCCTTTAAGTGACTTTTTCCGTTGACCGGGTCTGGAGCCCGTGAATCCGGCGTTTACCGCCGTATTGTCCGGGCTTTCTGGCGTTGTTTCGATGTTTGTTTTTATTGCGTCGTGGCTTTCCATTGCCGTCCCTGACTTCAGATGTGCCAGGATCGCTGGTGCTGCTATGGGCCAACCAGTTGTCCTCTCCCGCGCAAGAGCAGGTCATGAGTGTAGTTAAGGCTGCCATTGTCCTTGGCTTTTCCTAGCCAAGGTGTCTGGCTAGCCATTCGTCCCGGACACTATGTTTGAAAGCTGCTAAGGCTTCGGCGTCCGGAAAGTCGACGATTTGGTTCTTCTTGGTGAGAAATCGGTTCCAAAGCTTACGGGCTGACTCTCCGGATTGTTGGGTTATGTGACTTAGATCGTCTGCATCCGGAGGTCGGACATAGGTCCCTTGGAAATTGGCCCTGAAAGCGTCCTCAAGTTCTTCCCAGCTTCCAATGAAATTTTCAGGGAGGCTTTTTAGCCAGTGTCGAGCTAGTCCTTTTAGCTTGAGGGGTAGGTATTTGATGGCATGGAGATCGTCTCCGCGAGCCATGTGGATGTGAAGAATAAAGTCTTCTATCCAGACCGCAGGGTCTGTCGTTCTGTCGTGTGCCTCGATATTCACGGGTTTAAATCCTTCTGGAAATTCACAATCAAGCACCGATGAGAATCTTGCTTGTGGATCTTCCATAGTTCTTTGCCCAGAACGTAGCTCGTCCGGCGTACTTTTCATATTGCAATCTCGTCCTCACACCGTTTTAGACAAACACAACCGTGTTGTTATCTTCCTTTAGGACAAGGAATATGCTTCTTTTTTGTTGTCACATGTGTCATCAACTATTATTGGCCAGTAATTGTTTCCTTTCTACCATTTTTTGCAAACAGGGCTATCCATTTCACCTTGTTGCTATTGCGACCTTTTGGTGAACTGCACAAATCACTTTTTTCTTAAGAGTGTTTTGTGCAGTTGTATTAAAATGTCACACGGACAACGTCTCTACATTTCAGTGCGACTGCACAAAGGGAGATTGGTTTTGCTCTATCCTCCTCATCCAACTTCGAGCCTAATCTTCTCCAACTAGTTAGTCTTAAGAGAGATTGCAAAGGTGACCGGCTTCTATTTTTGTGTTTATTGTTTCATCAGCAGTCCTCTATTATCGTAATCACACTTAATATCTTGCTCAGCTTTATTTTAATGGAACTGCACAAAATGATCGGAATGTTGCATGCTCTAGATAGCTACTTTTTTCCCAACATGCCTTGTTGATTTAGACAGAGCTGGGGGGACGTTGCTGCCAATGAAAATATGGATCAATTTTAATTTAACACCTTCTCACAACTTTGTCTTCAGTTGTGATGTAAATATTAGCTCTAATATGTTAACCATTGAGATGCATTAGCAAGGAAGTTAGTTTTTTATTGTTTCCGAAAGAGCATCGATGGCAAGACACACGAAACAAAAGCTGAAAGCTCAGAGCATTGTACAATTTCATGTCGCTGGAAAATTATTTGTATAGTACGTCAATTATGTAAACAAATGCTGGAAGCTTGATAGCATTGCCAGAAGCCTCTTCAGCATCCGGGTCCATGTGCCATGTGGTCACGCCAGGACTACGTCCGGGAGGAAATGGAGCGCCAGCGCCGCGCTCTAGAGGAGATCGTCGCGCGGCGCCACAGCCGCAACGAGGGCGGGGTCGTCATCCTCGACGACAGCGACGAGGAGGCGCCGACGCCGACCAATCCCGCCCGCATCGGCGACGCAGGTCAAGGGTGCAGCAAAGACGGCGGTGGCGGCGTGCAGTACGACGACGACGACGGCGGTGACGGCGCGACTACACCACCTTCTACAAGCTCCTTGGCATGTAAGGCTCGGCAGCGGCGGGCGGCGTATTTTGGTGTAGTTTCTTTTATGTCTTTTCATTATGTACAAATATGAATGAAACCGCCAAATATTAGCCGAATTCGTGTCTTCTTCATCTAATTTTAGCCGGACTCAATTCAAAAAACGGCGTCTCGGCCGACCTAGCGCAGTGGTTGGGAAGTCGACCGCTCCCACAACGCCGGCTAGCCCCATGAGGCGCTGGGTGTGTTTGGTTCCGAGGATATCCCTCAAGTGCCTAGGGATAGCCACTTTTTAGGTGGCTGCCACATGTTTGGTTCATAGCCCGGTGTGGTTGAGGATAGCCTGATGCCAAGAATATTCGCTGAAAAACGGGCTGAGCGGAGTCGCGAAAAACTGGCGGATATGCGTAGCCACTCTGCTCGCCTCACCACTTGAATCGTTTTCCACTTGTTCTCACCCCTCCGTCAAATGAAAAACAACATCTGCATCTGTCGGCGATTTTGCGGCGGCTGGGGAGGGTGTTGAGCGCCATGGCGATGCAGCAGATTTGGGGTCGTGAAGGCGAGGGCAGCAAGGGAGACAGTTGGCGCCGGCGAGGGGAAGGAGACGCTATGGAGAGCTGCTGGTCGAGGTCGCCGGCGGCGGATCCGGATCGAGATCTGCTGTACTTGTGTGGCTCCAACTGCCGGTTGCGGCTGCCCGTGGTGTGCGTGTGTGTGGCCTGCGTCGTGTGCGTTGGGCGGACGGCCGTGCGTGCGTTGCTTGCTGCGTGCTGGACTCTGGCCGGCGGTGCGTGCATTCATTGTTGTTGCTCCGGTCAGCTGTGCTATGCTTGTGATGTCGTGCAGTGCTTCCGCTTGTTGATTTTTTTTCTCTTCTGTTAACCCTCTCTTTCTAAAATTGCATATCTCCTTTCTGTATTAATCCTGTACTAAGAATCAATGGATTGCGAGTTCCAAATTAGTTGAGCGTGGCCTACTGCCGCATCTAATTTGTGTAATTGGACTAATTTTGACATCAACTTTTTTGTCTCAAAGTTGTTGTTAGAAGCTCCAGTATAATCTGCGGTAAAATATCAGAGTAGTTCACAACAGTAGAAAGTGCATTCACAGAGGGTAATTTCACCACCTCATAGCAAGGAGGTCATTTCAACATCTATCTTTTATCCTTTCAACCAAACACAAAGTTGGCTATGTATAACCAAGTCTCATCCTCCCAACCAAACAAAACAATTGGCTATCCCTGGCCAGTGGGTTGGGGATACCCACGAGAGAAAAATTCACTACAGGTCCTATTACTTGCGCTGGCGCCAGCTTTAGTCCCTATGGTTACAAACTTGCTCTAGAGGGTCATGTACGGTCCATTATACGGTTTTGTGTACGTATGTGCTAAGCTGGCTCTAGTCAACCGACGCCAAGCATGCATTGACTGCCACATGTGCCCAGCTCGCTCAAATATGCATGCACGCAGGGGTCTTTTTGCAAAACTGCCAATTATTTAAAACTGCCCAGTTTTTTGCAGCTCACCCCAGCACCCCACGGAGGTTGTGCCTGCATCCCGCGGTCGCACCTCTCTCGTGGATGCCACAGTCGGACATCTGAGCGACATCACATAAAGGGCTTATATCGAAAGTAAATAACAAGAGTGCCACAGTCGGACGTCTGAGCGACATCACATAAAGGGCTTATACCAAAAGTAAATAATAAGTGTGCCACAGTCGGACGTCTGAGCGACATCACATAAAGGGCTTATACCAAAAGTAAATAATAAGTGTGCCACAGTCGGACGTCTGAGCGACATCACATAAAGGGCTTATACCAAAAGTAAATAATAAGAGTGCCACAGTCGAACGTCTGAGTGACATCACATAAAGGGCTTATACCAAAAGTAAATAATAAGAGTGCCAGTCGGACGTCTGAGCGACATCACATAAAGGGCTTGTACCAAAAGTAAATAATAAGAGTGCCACAGTCGGACGTCTGAGCGACATCTCATAAAGGGCTTATATTTCATCATTCGTATTCAATAAATTCATGAATTTAAATCACTCCAAGGAAATACTCGGTACATAATAATAAACGGGTTAGTCCATCCACAGGAATAACATTCAGCTGGGTTTAACACTCATGTTTATTCACGGGAGATTATCACTGAGACTGACATAGATAAGTTGAACACAGTCCTTGACCATAGATACGGTTACTCGAATGGTTTTGACTCTGCAGAGTTTGTACTCTTTAACCACAGCCAACGGATTTCAGTAGTCACAAGGGACTAGTTCCGTTTACGGTATTTTAGAAGTAAACACATCTAACCAGTACACAACCATTCCACATCCCGTTGCCAGGGATCACCCTAGGCAACGTTCAAGAAAAACTTTAAGACGGGGATGCCACAACCTCGAATAGCATGGGATCAAATTTATATCGCGCGCCCTAAGGGGTGCCCCCCTCTCGGTCCCAACTGGAAACACCCATGCCCCTTGACCAGATGATGGGCTTTAATCCAGGGCCATGGAACCCTCATCACGGCCCCTCTATTTGGCGTGTACGTGGAAAGAGGTTGGCAACTTACTAAACCATATTCTTTGCAAAAAACATGTGGCAGCACAAAAAGGGGACGGACGGTAACGTGACTTGATCCACGTTAACACTGGAGTTAAACGGTTGACATAAGACTTGCATGCTTCAACAATACCATCTTACCACCTTTCATGTCACCACATGATCATGTTATCTCTCATCAAATGACACATCAAGTTTCGAAGCTCACTTGTAGTTGCCTTACATGCAATATAACACTTACAGATGCTTATATAACCATGCCATGAAGTAACTACTCAAGCAAACATGCAAAACACTCATCATATCAAAGGTTCAAACATGCTTGCCTGGTTCAGAGTAGTCGGAGTCTAGCTCGGCGAAGTTTGCGTCTCCGTCACCTCCGTCGGTATCTACGGTATAAAAGAAAGTCGGATACTACGTAAATACCGTGCGTGCACAAAAAGTGTTCCAAATTTTTTTCAAATAAATATGATAAAAAACTAGACAGAAAAATAAAGATGACAGAAAAAGAATCAATTAAAAATCATCTTTTGTTTAAAAGTTATTAAAGTTTTAGTCCAGGGACTTATCTGTAATGAAACAGAAAGTTTCCAGGGGGTAGTTTATAAAAAGACAGAAAAACATTTCAGTTAGAAAGCGTATTTTGCCCGAAGGCGTTTTCAGTAAACGGTTCAAAAAGAAGAAAAAGCCGGCGAGGGGGTCCCACCCATCAGGTTTGAATTTCAGAACAGAGTCGCCGGCGCCCGAGGGCTGCGGTGGTCGCCGGCGGCGATCCACGGCGAGGTAGGGGGAAAGGAGGGTACCTACGGGTTCATTGAGTCCTTCCGCACCTATGGGTGGTGGAGTTGGTCGTCGGCGAGTATCACGTCGACGGCGGCCTCTACTCCGGCGGACGGCGGTTCGGGTGGTGATGGGTCTTATCGAGGAGGGCTGCAACCTTCGAATTGAAGCTTGGGTTAGAAGTGTGGGTGCACTAGGAGGTTGCTGACAAGGTATGGGAGGCGGGGTTGTTCTCGCCGGAGCGGATCTTGCCGGAGCCCGAAGCGGATCGGGGCGGCTGGAGTCGGGGAAGGAGGCCTCCCCGAGGTCTTCCTAATAGCTAGGCGTGGCTCTGGTGAGGTGGAGGGGTGATGCCTGGTCGAGATCGAGCTCGAGGCCCCCTTTTTATAGCCGGCCCGAGGCGGTTGCCGCGATCGGGATTACTCCGGCGTGATTACGGCCAGGCAGTGGTTGAACGAGAGTTTTAGGGGTCGGGACAGCTGCGGAGAGGTTCACTAGTTCCATCCCGAGGCTAAGTTTGGCAAAACTTTGGCGCTACTCCACGCTCTCGACGGAACGGCCTCACGGGGCTCGGCGGCGGCAGGGAGCGCGCCCTGTGTTGCTCAGGCCATGGCGACGGTGCCGCAGCATGCACAGGCAAGCGGACAGCCACGCGGAGGTTGCTGGTGGTTTGGGCGGTGCTGGACAGCGCCGAAAGGCAGGGCTGGCCCCTGCTGGCCGCCACGGGTCGCTCTGCCACCGCAAAAGACGCCGGCGATGAGGTGCCACGTCGCTACCGACACTTGTGCCCGTCCAAACGATCGTGCGGTGCTCTGGATAAGAAGAGGGAGCAGCGCACAATGATCCAAGGTGGCTACTGGTGAGATTGTCGACGGGTTCTGACGAAAACGACACCGCCGATTGAATCTGAACACTAAAACTGAACTTTTCTGAATTTTGCCAGAAAACAGTGCATGCCAGGTGTTCGATGAAATATTTTTGGCATGTGGAAATTTCTTCTGGAGTTGATCTTTGGTGAGGTGACCTCTCAATGCACCTGGGGGCTGCCTAATTTATCTCAGAATTTTTGGAGAAGAAAAATAATGTGTTTCACCAAAAATGGCAAATCTGTTCCAAACTTGCAGCAAGCAAAATTTGAAAATTTTGAATTGTGGAAGAGTGGATCTTGATGGATCTAGGTTGGGGGTACTAAGGACTAGTCAGGGGAGTTTGTTTGAGACCAAAACTCAAAAGGAAACTGGTACATCCTTTCTAAATCACCTAGGTCCAAAATAAATGACAGAAATTGTTTTGAGGGTAAAAAAAAATAGAATAAAAAATCAAAAATGGGTTGAGCTTGCTGGGATTGGATACTTGACTTGACCCAAAGTGAAGGGAGGGGTTTTGGAAGAAAATTTTAACATGTGACAAGGCAAAAGAGAGATCTTTAAAAGATAAAAGAAATAAAACCAAAAATCCATAGGATTTCTTTTTAATAGAAATCATTGTAACCCTTCAATATTATTTGTGTTGAGCCAACACAATTCTGAAAAACCCTTAAGACTAAAGATCAAGGTTGAGAAGGAGCTTTCTTAGAAAAAAAATATTTGTCATAAAAGGAAAAGATTTGAGAAGAAGAGTCCCTCTAAAAAAATATTTTTTTTTCAAATACCCTCCTTTAATTCAAATAAAGATTTTATTGAAAACCAAAACAAAATTTTTGGAGTGTTACATGCACGGGAAGTCGTCAACCGGGCGGAGGTCATGGCGATGCTGGGCACGCGCCTGGACATGGTGCGGAAGGAGTCCAGCGACGCGGTCGGGGCGGTGGTGCACGAGTCAGCAAACAGTGGAGCCGGGGACTGTGGCGCGAGTCATGGGTCAGCGTGCGGGTGGGTCATGGAGGCTGCCGACGTGCTGATGATGCAGTTCACGCTGTCGCCGCGGCGACGGAGAGCTCCTGGAGGCCGAGGCCACCCACGCCATGTCCGGCCACTCGCCCTCCTCGTCCGCCGCACACCACAGATGGGCGCCGACGTCGACCACGGCGGCTTCTTGTGACTCCTCTTCAGCAGCAGCAGCCCCAACTCCACTTTCCTGCTCGAGGCCGCCGACAGGGGTAGTTCGCCGTGCTGCTCTCCTCCGGCGGCTGTGACATGGCCATCGCCGCGCACACCCAGGACATCGGGGAGGTTGAGGAGGAGGCGGTGGTCGTCGTTATTGTGGTGCGGGGTCCCGAGGAAGCCGTGGCCGTGGAGGAGGCGGAGGATGCCGTGCCGGTGCCGCTGGTGGTGGTGGTGGTGGAGGAAGGGGATCGGCGGCGAGAGGGAGCGGTTGACTAGAGCATTATTAATAACTGGCAGTTTTGCAAAAAGACCCTTGCATGCATGCGTATTAGAGCGAGCTGGGCACATGTGGCAGTCAATGCATGCTTGGCACCGGTTGACTAGAGACAGCTCAGCACATACATATACAAAACCGTATAATGGACCGTACATGACCCCTAGAGCAAGTTTGGTGACTGTGAGCATGATTGGTCTGCTACCAATATTTGTCTAGTCAAATGTTGGCATTGCCAAATATTGGCAATACCAAAACTTGCCAAATGTTGGCAACTTTATGTGAGATAGACAAGACAACTTGGTAACCAACCAATGAGATGCTTTGTATTTGTGGTATTTGTAACCACAGGGACTAAAGCTCGCGCTAGCGTAAGTAATAGGACCTGTAGTGAATTTTTCTCTACCCACAGCTAGTCCTGGCCATCTCAGGCCTTTACTGCCGGCCCACCCAGGCCCAGCCCTAAAATCCAGGGCCTAGGCCCGATGGGCTTGCTCGTGGGCCGGGTTTGGGCCTAAGTTTTGAGCCCACCAGCAGGGTCTGGACGGGCTTGGGCTTGGCATATTGGCATTTTAAGGAAGAGGCCCGGCCCACGGCCCTAAGCCCTAAGGGCTTTTTACCAAATGGGCCGGGCTTGGGCTTGAAAAGTAGGCCCGATGGTAGGGCCTGGGAGGGCCTGGGCCTCAGTTTTCTGCCGAGGGATTTTTTAGGCCCGGCCCGGCCCGGCCCATGGCCAGATATACCCACAGCCACCTAAACCTATCCACTAGACCAAACACACCCGCTATTTTCAGTCCTGGGCGCGCCGAACGGCCGGAGATGCTCTGACGCACCAGCTCGCCCATCTTCTTCCTGCCGTTCCCTCGAAAAAAAGAACCTCCTGCCGGCCGCCGCGCCGCCTCGCGATCCCAGCTCCATTCCCACAAACTTTTCGAACTCCCCCTCTCGGTCCAAGCTGAACTCTACGGCTGCGGCTCCCGACCTCTCACAGGATCCCCAATTTGAAGCCGCTGGTGGCACTGCGGGGGCGTAACTCTATAGCCGAGGCAGCGGCCGCCCAGCCGCCCAGCCGCTCCGTGTACGCGGACCTTCTACAATCTCCTGGAAACCCTACAGGGAGAGCAGCTGCGGTGGCTATGGCGCGGTTCAGTCACCTGTAGGTCCCTACCCCGAGACGTGCGTGAAACCCTAGACTCTTCACTCACTCTCGGGTGGTGGTAGATGGCGGGGGAGTTGGGTCAGCAGACAGTGGAGCTGGGGACTGTGGCGCGGCAGGCGGCGGAGGAGTCCTACCTGGCGCTGCGGGAGCTCGTGGAGAAGTCGCGGGCGGGCGCCGAGGGGGAGGTAGCGCAGCAGAGGTCGGATACCGAGAAGAAGATCGACCTGCTCAAATTCATCGACCGCACCCGCCAGCGCATGCTCCGGCTCCATGTCCTCGCCAAGTGGTGCCAGCAGGTCCGCAGCTGTCAATTGTTTCCTTCCTTGAATAAGGAGTTCCAACTTTCATTGTTCAATTAGAACTGCAACTTGTGTCCTCAAGTAAAAATGTTTTTATAGGATCAGGCCTTTGATTGCTCTGAAGGCTGCCTTAGTTGAATAGAGTGACGGGAAAGCAGATTTGGATTATGTTGCAATCAAGGACAGAAGTGTTTACTGTAATAGGAAATCATTGTTCAACTCTTTGTTGGGACTATAAGAACTTTAGGTATCCTTGTATAAAATCCATAATAGTATAATCTTGGGGATGGCTACAATTGCGTCGAAGGGAGTGTACATCAAAATCTATTTAGTCTACATTCCACTACTATAGCTCTGACCAGACCGTGCTGCAAAACCCACATATATTCGAAAGAGATCTTTTCCTTTATGATATTGCTCTTCCGTTCCAAAATAATAGAAGTTCTAGGATTGTCCTAAGTCAACCATTTTTAAGTTTGATCAAGTCTATAGAAAAATATGCTAAGATCTACAATATCTCAAATATATATAATATGAAAATACATTTCATAATGAATCTAATGAAGAAAAATTGGTGTTGTAGATGTTAATTTATATAGATTGGTCAAACTTAATGAAGTTTGACTTAGGATAAATCTAGAATTTCAATTATTTTGGAACGGAGGGAGTATAACTTTCAAGCACTGAAGAATCAGCGAATGCTGAGAACACCCACTGTGGTAAGTATAATTTTGCTAAAATTGTGGAGACTGTTAGTCGGCATTGAATGTTCAGTTTAGGACTCACAATCCTAATCAGAATCCACAGGAGAATCCGTTTTGAGGCACCTTAGATGCTATAGAATAGCAGGTGTATGACTTGTGGTCAATCCGCCTTGCTGGTCAGGCCATGGTTTACACTGTCAGTTCGCATCAACAAAACTGGAATTTATGTCAAGCATATGAGTATATGTATTCTGCTATTGAGCAGTATTACATATGACAATTCTCAAGCAAGTAGACTTGTCTTTTTGGAACGGTAACACTTTCAACAAATCTGGCAAACCAGTCTATGAACCGACACCTAAAGCTACAAAATGCTTGAAAGTTTCCACAGCCTTGAGCTAAATTCATGTTGAATCCTTCCATTTCACTGAGACATTTTCAACACAAAACAATTCTCCTTAGATTTGATTGATGGAAATATTAGCCAGTTATGTTTGGTTGTCATTAATCACCCTAACATAATTTAGGGCTCCGTATGCTTTGACTTCAATTTGATCAGGCTATCAGTTCGGTTTGAAGGTCGCAAAGTATTGGAAAGAGTATATTTTTAGCCCTTCTATTGCCGAAGTCTACGCTTGGTCCCTCTACTCTACTAGAGAACAATCTTGGTCCCTCAAGTGTGATCCCTCCCTTGCTCCATGTCTCAACCCATTTAGAACAGAAAATTGAAAACAATCATGAAAAGCGGGATGTCATGTGGGGCCGAACATACAGGCTCAAGGGCCATGCTGGGCCAGGACTGCTCTAGTTCGTGTAGTCTAGTGCTTGCTGAGTCCATCTAGAGTTAGAGTAGGAGTCCGGTTCCTAAGTTGGGAAGGTTTAGTCCCAAAGAAGGCCACCTTGCTGGCTGGATCCAATTCTAGTTGGAGTCCAAGTCCAAGCCCTCACATGAGCAAGAAAGCAAGCAGAAAAGTTAATCTATTTTCTCACCTCTTGCTCCTGCGTCGTTTGATGGTGTCTCGGATAAGGGGACTCACTATGTCGACTCCCGGTCTGGTGGGCCGGGCTGAGTATCCCTTGGTGAGATACATGAAGACTCTGGAAGCCTTGATGTTCAAGACAAGGACTTCGTATCCGTGGAGGACTCTCCTCTCCACCGACGTAGCCGACTAGGGCTCTTGTAATCCTAGGACCCAAGTATCTTATATAAGCCGGGGTCGGGTTAGTCAATAGAACACAAGTTAAGACAAGTTACAATCTCGTGGTAGTTTACCTGTACCTTGTACACACTCCAACGCAATAAACACGAGCAGGACATAGGGTATTATCTCCTCGGAGAGGCCCAACATGATGGGTAAAATCCCCGTGTCTCTGTTACCCTCGTTCGAAGACATCTAGCTTAGGATCCCCTACCTCGAGATCTGCCGGTTTAAGTTCCGTCACTGTGCGTCCCTCTCACCCTTGCTACCGCCACGGGTCGGCGGGACTATCATCCTTGGCCACTAGTATCTCACTACTACCCCTATGCTCCACGTCCCAGCCTGCTGATTCCCAAGCATGTGACAATTTGGTATCAGATTCATCTACAATCCCGATGATCTAGACGACAACTATGAGTCAGCCTCCGGCGCCATCGCCGCCGCCACCACCACCCAACACCCTTGAAGACATCATCGCCAAGCAATGCGAAGACCACGAAGGTGTGGTTGCCACCCTCCATAGCCTCACCAGCGACTTCCAATCCTCTTTATTCTTTTTAATTTTCTTCCTTTTTTCTCAGTGTCTTTTATATCTTCATCGTAAAGACTGGTTTCTAGGGTATTTTCTGGTGCCCAAATTTCCCTACCAAAATCTTGACAGCCTATGACATCTTGGCTCTTACTTGGTTGGTTGCCTATGAGAACTTGCCCACCTTCCTGACATTGCCTTCACAATTATTGCCAAATAGGCAAACTAAGGGTCAAAGAATATCTAGCCAATGGTTGGCAAAAATTTGGTAGGGCATGTTGTGGAATCAACCAAACATACCTTCAAAATAAAATTTCAGTTAGAAAAACAAAATTTTCATATCTGTTTCTGGATTTTCCGAATATTTTGTTCTGCTGCCCCCCAACTTCTCCTTAAACTAGTCGAGTTTTCTAGAAAGGAGACTACAGTTTTTTTCTCCTAATTTTCTCCCATTTTTTTGATTTTTTTTTGCCGCTTTTTTGTGCTGATCGGGCATCCACGTGTGCGAAACTGTTGTCATCTTTAAGACCGTTTTTGATGGAGCAAAGGACCAAACTTCATTTAGAGATTCTATGTATGCAAAATTCATGCTGAAGAAGTGCGTACTGAACCCAAAATGCCAACTTTAAAGTATTTTATCATTGTGTAATGTATTTGCTCTGACAGCCTACAATCTACCTTAATTCCTTAGCTACTCAGCAAAGAATTTATTTCAAAACTAAGTTTTCCCCCTTCATTATCATATTCGGGCCATCAAAATATGTATCTGGAATTTTGTGACAGAAAATATTGCTTTTGCTTCTGCAGGTGCCCTTGCTTCATTACTGCCAGCAACTTGCGTCAACTCTCTCCAGCCATGAAACTTGCTTCACCCAAACAGGCGATTCACTGTTCTTTATGCATGAAGGATTGCAGCAAGCTCGTGCTCCCATTTTTGATGTTTCATCTGCGATAGAAGTCATACATACAGGGAGCTATAGGAGATTGCCTAAATCTGTAGAGGAAATAGGTACTCAGAATACACTTTTTCAAGATGAGCGGAGGCCTACATTGAAGAAATTAAGCACCCTTGTGCGGGCAAAATTACTTGAAACCCTAGTTCCTAAAGAAATGTCTGAGGTTTCGGTGACTGATGGAATAGCCAATGTACAGGTAGATGGCGAATTCAAAGTACTCCTTACGTTAGGTTACCGTGGGCACTTCTCGCTGTGGAGGATTTTGCATATTGAGTTACTTGTTGGTGAGAAGACCGGGCCTATTAAGCTTGAAGAGACAAGAAGGTATGTTCTGGGTGATGACATCGAACGGAGAATGGCTGTGGCTGACAATCCCCTCACAATTTTGTATACAATTCTCCATGAGCTATGCATCTCTTTTGTTATGGATACCGTAATTAGACAGACTAATGTTCTACGACAAGGTAGATGGAAAGAGGCAATAAAATCTGAACTTGTCTCGGATAGTCATAGAAGTGCAGGACAAGGTGGGAATAATGCTCCAACGCAGCTTGGTCAAGATGGAGAGCTCGATTCAAGTGGATTCAGGATACCTGGTTTGAAAGTAAATTATTGGCTGGATGAAAGAAACAGTGGGTCAGCAGAATCTGATTCATCTCCATTTATTAAAGTTGAGGCACTGCAAGATATGCAGATAAAGTGTCAGCACAGTTCATTTGTATTGGATCCACTTTCAGATAAAGAAGCTGATCTTTCTCTTGATCTGAGTTGCATTGATGTTGAGGCAATCATTTTGAAAGCAATTGCTTGCAATAGACACACACGTCTTCTGGAAATTCAGAGGGAGTTGAAAAAAAATACTCGGATTTCTCGATCCCCAACTGATGTCGTCCTGAAACGGAAAGAAGATCATATGGACGTCCTGCAAAAGGTACTGATATAAACCACTATGTTTAGGAACATTCTCGTGGATTTCCTTATGTTTGGGATACCTTACTGATTTGCACTTGCCAAAGCAGGATTCATAAATTTTCTTCATACCAGTCCATTACTGAAAATGCAACTTCACTGAACTCTCTATTTTCTTATATTTGCTCAAGCTAAGACTTGTGCATAATCACTTTTGAAGTTCTTTCGCTTGTGGGCATTTTTTGTTTGCCTGCTTCCCTGCTAGTTCTGAGTTTTAGTGCTTTGTCTCTGTTCATAAATTGCACAGACAGTGGATAGAAGGGGCTTCGAGAATTGTTGTACAAATGAAGTGCTTCAGGTTAGGGCATATGGAAAATCGTATATTCACCTGGGAATAAATATCAGGTCCGTTGTTATTTACCTTTTGCGTGGTTGATGCTTCATCCTTACTTTCTTGTCCTTAATATCCACAAGGTATTTAGTGTCAGTTTTGTTAAGCTTCACGCACTAGCCAACGCAACCAAAAGTCCGAACTAATGGAAAGGGCTAGGCAATCCACATATACACTTCGACACCCCATCTCACGTGTGACGCGGGAAGTCAACATGTGAATAGACTCAGAGGTATGGCTCAGAGGCCTATATGTGGACACAAAGGGGGGAACAACAATTTTTGGATAAATTGTGAAAGCCAGGACTTGAACTCAAGACCTTAGACCCTGATACCATGTTAAGCTTCATGCACTAGCCAACGCAACCAAAAGTCCGAACTTATGGAAAGGGCCAGGCAATCCACATACACACTTCAACAAGTTTATTCTTTTAAAGAATATTTATTCCATGCTACTTATAAAACAACTAACAGAGTCATAAACTCTCTGGCAGTATAGGTATTATAGTGACTTCCTGTAGTCTTTTATGTGAGAATCCTGTCTTTGCTTTGTTATGGCGCTGCTAGAAGGAGGGCGCGAGAGGGCCGGCCGAGGGCCTTTCTGCCCACGGCCGGGCAAGAGGGAAGGGATTTCCTTCTTAATTCTTGCTTGATTAGATTGATACATCTCCTCTCTTTATATAGAGAGGTTTACTTGACTCCCAAGCAAGGCTTACTTGACCCCTAAGCAAGCGACCCTTATCTCAAATTAACCCTAAGACTACACCCCACCTGGACATGCAGCTTGTCCTCGGGCTCCAGCCTAACCAACGTATAACCATGACTCGACGCAACACAAACCTAACACCTAAAAACAAGCCTTTTACATCTCGGCTTGTTTTATTATTCTCAACCTGAAATGGACTGGGACGCTTTATTTTGGACCCCTTAACAAAAAGTGGACACCATCCGCACGTCAGACGTGCACGTGTACAGCCACCTGGATCCCATGGACACCACCTGGACAAAAGGAGTGCATGTGCATGACCACCTGGAAGTGGTCGCAAGAGTGACCAGCAGAGGCGCCCTCGCGGCGCCCGGTGGCGGAATGCATTGGTGCTACGCGGTGCGCTGCTGTCGGTGACACCATGCCTTCTCCCTGCTAGACGACTGTTGGTTTGCACCGCACAGGGAAGAGTGGAGGGCTTGCGATGGAGAATGACGAGGATGGGTGCCCCCCCGCCCCCAACCGCCGATGTCGCAGACTTTGAGGTCGCTGCCCGTGGGGAAAACAGCATGCCCGCCGCCCGTGGGGGAAACCGTATGCCCAAGATCCCCGACGCAGCGGATGAGATCGAGGTCCTTTGCGCAGCGAAGGGCAACTTGGAGGAGCGGCAGCTGTAGACCATGCATCTCCCGCACACGCCGACGCGCTAGGAGGCCGCGCGCAGCAGCCTGCAGCCTCACTGCCGCCGACACGTGGCGGGTAGCGATCCAAGACGGAAGCGGTGACGGCGACGGCGGGGACTGGACTTGGTGAAGCGGGACTCTCGCCGGCGCGTTCGATGCGGGGCCGGAGTTGACCGGCGGTGGCTGCAGCTGCAGCGGCTGCTGCGGCGGAGCGCCGGGCACTGCGGAGGCCGCCAGGAGCGGCGACTGCCACTGCAGCCAGGGCTGGGCGGTCGCTGCTGCAGTGGCCTGGCGAGTGCGGCGGCAGCCACGGCGGCGCGGGGGCAGCGATGCGCGCTGGAGGCGCGGCGGGAGCCGGCGCCGGCCACTGCGGCCACTGCGGGGCGGCGGCCGGCGGCAGCTGGGGCTGCAACGCCCCAGTGAACGCCGCGGAGGCCCTTGGATGCGGCGAGTACTACGGCAGGGCCGGCGGCCCGATGGCGACGGTCGGCGGCAGGGGCGGCGGCGGCCCGTAGGGGCTGGCCAGGTACAGGCGGATCCCTTGGACGGCTATGACGAGGTCGTTGAGGACCCCGGTGATCTCCTCCGGGGTGTAGGCGGCGGCCGGTGGTGCGGTGGAGGGCGCCGACATCTAGGTGGTGGCGGCGCCGGACGGGGAGGAAAGCGGCGCGGTGTAGATGGCCAGTGACGCGGTGGTGACGGTCGGCAGCGGAAGCGACGGGGTGGGCGGCGGCGGAGACATGATCGGAACTGAGCTACCTGATACCAAATTGTTATGGCGCTGCTAGAAGGAGGGCACGAGAGGGCCGGCCGGGGGCCTTTCTGCCCATGGCCGGGCAAGAGGGAAGGGATTTCCTTCTTAATTCTTGCTTGATTAGATTGATACATCTCCTCTCTTTATATAGAGAGGTTTACTTGACTCCCAAGCAAGGCTTACTTGACCCCTAAGCAAGCGACCCTTATCTCTAATTAACCCTAAGACTAATGGGCCCACTAGGCCCATTACGTACTCTAACATGCTTTCTCAGTATTTAGCCGGCCGCGTGCAACTTCAATTGCATGCTCGTGCACCGGCACCAACTACAGTTGCATGTCCACCGGCTGCAAGCAAGTACAGTTACATGCCCGTGCACCGGTGTGCAACTGCAGTTGCACGTCCATCGGCTACGCTCTACCGTTTGTCCATCAGTCGTACACTAGTGTATTTCCATCGGCCGCGCATGACGGCAGTTCCACGCCCGCCAGCCGTGTGCAACTGCATGTCCACCGGCTGCGCGCAACTGCAGTTGCATGTCTGTTGAGTTTGTAATCCTGCTGCCCGTTAGTAGCTAGCTCGTTTAGCTATACTGTTAGCTAAATAAACAGCCATGCAGCGTGTGCATGTCCACGCACTGGCTGATCTCGTTCGGGTTTGTTAGTTAGCTATTTAGGTGTGTGTCTTGACTAGCTCATGGGATGGCATGAGCATGATGATCACGGCACACACACACCTCACGTACATTGAGCGTTGTGGGATGGCACAACTGGTAAGTTCGGCGGTGACGAGTGCTTTACGTAGGTGTTGGTTGGCAGGCAAATGAATTCCTAGGTGATATACCATGACAACTATGGTCGTATATGTCAAGTAGACTGGCAATGATGCAAGTGTTTTTCAGTATTTAACTTTGACCGACGAATAGTTCAACTCTGCATTACTTCATAAGTTCATATGTACAAACTTGACACCATCAAATTTTTTCCTAATAAGAGCCCGATGGTATCAATTTTTTTGTCATGTGATCCACACATTGCTGAACAAATATTGGAAAGCGTGCGGGCCTAATATTTTTGGATGGAGGGAGTGATCCTTTTAATTCATGGTAAAAGGCCTATCTTCCTGCATGTTCCACAATATAGATTCCAATAAAAATCAAGAGTGTATTATTGTGAGTTATTTCTATTCTAACTTCTAAGCCTTCCATCTATTCTAGGAATGAGAGTCGTGCACGATTATCCCCCCCCCTTAAATAGGCTTCAACAAGTCGGTTATCATGAAGGAAAAAAAAGTACCTCCTTAGGGGATGTTTAGGAGAGGGATTGATTTTGAGTTCTAGTTAAAGTTTGACCCTAGAATAAGATCCCCCCCCCCCCCCCCCCCCCCCCCACAATCTAATCTCTATATTTGTTCTAGCTCAGTCCCCTTTACTTCCTAAATTTATACCTTATTTTTTTCTACAATAGGAGTGGTGGCTTCCTCCTGCAATCACCAAAAAATATATTACCACCTTCTGCAGTATTAGACTCTGAAGAAGCCCTTAATAAACGGAGCATAACACCCACTGAGGTCTTCGTGAGCTTAAAGACCAGAAGCATCCTTCACTTGTTTGCTGCGACAGGAAGGTTTTTGGGCCTGAAGGTTATCAATTTGCTCAACTTGCTATCTTTATCTTCTGTTGTGTTGCAATCAGCTCTTGAATTTATTTCTTGCAAAGATCTCATTGAATACTGGAAAAATCTAGGAGCTTAGATATACTACGACATGAAACAGCAATACATCGTCTTGTTCATGATGAACCTAAAACCAAAACCTTACTTGGTTGAACAATTATTTGCTTGGTAACTACAATAGCCAATAAAAGAATTCTCATGCAATTAATTGATCATACTTGGTCTTGCATTAACCATTTTCATGTAAAAAAAAACAGTAACCCGTGCTTGGTATGAAGCCAATCTGAATAATGTGAACTGTCATAATGTAGATCAAAGGAGTAACTGCAAAGTAATTTGACACCAATTACAGCTGGCACCAAGTTTTAGAGAATCTGCCACGTAAGTTCAGGTGGGCCTATGTCACAACTTGGACCAGGTATAATAAAATTGGTCCGGTTCACTGACTTAGGCCCACAGTCAGTTGCCACGCCAACACCCCTTGCGCTAGCCCCTTCCCCTCCTCTCCTCGTCCTCACCCTCTGCACTGCATGGTCTAGCAACACCAGATCGACTTAAGCAATCCCTCTGCTTGTGGCCACTGAAGAGCGTGAGACACAATGGCTTTGTGACCGTGTGCAGAGTGAAAGAATGATTCCAGGGCCCACACACCCCCACTCGGTCATCGACGACTTCCTTTGCTTCTGCTTTTCACCATCTCAGAAAAACTGAAGAAGCTACGGTGTCAGCCACTCTCCCCAGATCTACAAGGGCTTGGATGGTGGTATTGGGTTGTTAGCACCCTACTACAACGCTTCTTGAGTTAACTGTTACATTTCTAACTTATCTGAAAACTCTTCGGCTTGATCCAATGTTCCATCTCGCTCCTTGCAAGGATTTGTCACTCGACCCTGCGCAGAGTGAAAGAACGAGTCCAGGGCCCACACACTCATCGACTGCAAGGACTGTTTACCTCTTTCACTTTTACCGCAGTGGCAGGTGTAAACTGAAGCCTATATAAGCCGCCGGGGTGTGGCTATCGTTGAATTCCCAGTTTGCCTGAATGACTAAACTCTGATACATCTAGCTATAATAGATAAATCGGCCCTCTGTTTGGTCTCTATACAAGCATATACTCTGTCAATTCCCAATTTCTTCCACAAATACATATCTGAATTGTTCTAGGATCTGACATGGGTTATGGTGATGCTGCCCCATTGGCCACGATTTGGACTACATCTGGAGAGATATCTGCCATCCCTGTTTCTTGGTGCCACTCAAAAGCTCTGAGGACCTGAGCTGCCGTCTTCTTCCCTAACAGCTCTGTTGTAATTCTTTGTCTCCGGCGAGCCATTCTTGAACTAAAGGGTTCTACACCATCCTAGCACCCTCCTCCTAACCACTCATTCTTTCAACAGAAGTTCGTTTTTGTTTTCTGTTGAAGAACCATCTACGTCGGCAGTGTGCTGAGACCACATACCAACATGGCTGATCTTTGGTACCCTTGGCTTCCCTGTTTGGCACGTCCAGGATCCTTAATGTTGACATCTGGAGCCCAATTACACTGACATCACACTTATGTCTTGATTCTGCAACACCCGAGCTCACAACATCGTCTTGAGCCCTTCTCTGTCACCATCGACAGGAGGGAAACATCACTGCCATTCCATTTTATCTGTCTCCAAGCTGAGTCTGGTTGTGCCTTGTCACCGGGGAGTCTGGCCGTGGCCGCCTCACCAATACTAATTTTCTTGTTGGACCTTTTTGCCAATGAAGTATCGACGCCGAGGAGTTGCCAATCCACACACAGAAACATCTGTAACCAAAGTATCTTTATTATGTAATCACGTAACCAAATCATTAGTCAGGAGTGAGGTGGAAGAGTGGAGTGAAGTGGTATGGATTTATCACCTGACACAAGGCCTGACCTACTCGGTTGGTCCGGTTATTTCTTGCCTGAACTGAACCGTACTATTTGTTTGAACTCACTTGTCCAAAGTTTTTAGAATTCAAAAACTTGGTGCAAGCTGCAACTGAGGTTAATATATACCTGGTCTAAATGCAATGTGTCAACTTAAATTAAGCTATAAAGTTCACGCTTATGAGCCATTTTGCTCAAAGTTCCATGCGTAAGCGAACATGTCGCATGTGAAGAGAAGATGTCTTCTTGGTATTACCCACGTTATTCTAGTGATATATGTCCTTGTACTATGCATTTGAGTTTTAATTACCAGCACCAACTGGACCACAGGGAAAAGCCTCAGCTTTATATCTGTCAGGGCCCCAAACATTTTAGAACTATTAGCTTTTTATGTGTATACTCATAGTGAAACGTTGTTTCTATATTTGATTGTTTTCATTCATATAGTACTATCTTAAAACTTATTATACTAAATTTATTTGTCTGGTGGTTGTTCCAGGTTTACTCTGAGTGTCAGATTACTCTGAAGATACCAAAATCCATACTGTATGGTTCAGATTTTATGGTTATGGGATTTCCTTGGCGTACAAATGCCTATTATCTTCTGATGCAACTTGATGACAACCTCATGCCGGTTTTTTATTTGCTTGAGGTGCATACTGATGGAGAAGACAGGTCTAATATGGATACAACCACTGATGCTAAAGAAGTTGTAAGGTTTAACAGAATTGACATTGGCCAGATGCAACTAGGTGAAGATGAATGCATTGCAAATCTTCTCGATGTAGAGAAATTGCAGGTGCTACAAAGCATGGAAGATGGGTCTCCCAGGCATAGTGAAATTGATGAGTCTCTTCTTCTAAAGCCTTCATTTTCTTCTGTTGTTAACACAGTATTAGGATATGAGCGAGATTCTCCAAGTAAGGAAAATTGGCTGTCTTATAGTTCGCCCTCAACTCATTTGAGTTCTCAAAAAGTTGGCCGTCAGGGGGTTGGCAGTAGAGCTGGCCCACCTGAACTGGATGATGACTTACTACACTCTAACATTGACACAGCAAAAGTCGCTTCTGGTGTCACTTTGGACAGTTATCTGCTGAGTAATTCGAAGTCTGCATATAGTACAGAGACCTCCGGTTTGGTCCCTGCAGGTGATCATCCATCCAAGCTATCAGCTTGTTAATTCGGTCATGACTTGAGCTCATTTAGATCTCGAGAAATCATGTTATTGTGGATGGAAATAAATCTCCTTGCCTTGATTTCTCAAATAATCCAAACTATAGTACTGTGCACATTAACCAAAATTAGAATTTTTAGTCTCTGATATTCAAATAGCTTTTTATGTAAAATAAAGAGGTTTTCTTCTTAATGTTATGCTTTTATTTGGAAATTGTCAGGTTTTGAGAATATCTCCACTTTACGCTCTGAAGTTCCATCTGGAAAGAGATATCTTTCAGAGTTCTTGTTGAACATCCCATCATTACAGCGATCAATAATCAGTGGTGGGCCAAGAAAGAGAAGAAAACTGCCAGAAGTTGCAAGCAGTGTGCAATCTCGAACAACCCTCACCTATGGAACTATACTGAGAGAAGGAAATTGTTGTATTACAGAAAATATATATGCTTCTGTGCTTCTTCAAGTCATAAAGCATTGTTCGCTTCGTATCAAATATGCTCAACTGACTACCCAGATGAATTCTCTTAACATTCCATATGTAGAAGAAGTTGGTCTGGGGACACCCTCCTCTAATCTTTGGTTACGGCTACCTTTTGCTCAAGATGGTTCTTGGAAACACACATGCTTACGTCTCGGTGAAGCTGGAAGCATGTCATGGGGTGTTAGGATCAACGATCCATATTATGGTGCACTGTGGGAACTTCATGGAGGCAGCAATACTACAGAATGGGGTCCTCGTGTTCGCATTGCAAATACTTCTGAGATGGATTCACACATCTCTTTTGACTATGATGGGGTCACTTTGACTTACAACTCTGTTGAGGCTGATAGTATACAGCGGCTTGTCTCAGAATTACGGCGACTTTCAAATGCTCGTGTATTTGCTTGTGGAATGCGGAGGTTGGTTCGTGTTAAAGTAGATGAGAAATTAGTTGAGAATCAGTTAGCTACAAAGGCAAAGTTACATGCAAGAAAAGGTTTCAGGAACAGGTTATCGGACCAGATGGCTAAAAATTTCCGAATTAACGCTGTTGGTTTGATGAACTTGTGGTTCAGTTATGGTGCCAATGCCATGCCCATGGTTCACTTTGTTGTCGAGTGGGAGGCCGGTAAGGTTGGTTGCACAATGCGTATTTCACCAGATCATCTTTGGCCACATACAAAGGTATGGTTTTTAGATACAAGCGTACTGCATCACAGTATATGCAACTGTGCATTACATTACTGCATGTTTGGCTGACTTGTGATTATGCTTCATTTGGGGTAACATGTTGACTGAAGTTTTATATTTGAAAATGTATCACCTCATTTACTAGATTGGATATTGATACAGATCTCAGTGAGGTTGGTATAATAGGTATCAGTACGGTGTGCAGTTGTGCATGCTTTCCTTTTTTAACTGCAGCCATCTCAGTGATTAAACTACATTTGTTCTCAATCCACTTTATAGTCACTTGACCCTTCCCCGACCCTGCGCAAGTGGGGGCTACGTGCACCGGGCTGCCCACTTTATAGTCACTTGCATCCAACTGAACTATTCGACTTCTTAAAAAGTTTAGATACTGTTTTTGTTCAGATATGATGTTGTTTTGTACTACCTCTGTCTCAAAATATGAGACGTTTTGCAGCGTCTCAAAATATAAGACGTTTTTGCAGTTCAAATTGACAATACCTCTGTCTCCGGAGGTAGTACTTTTGTTAGTCTTACATGGAAACTGTTTGATCAAAGTGCATATTTTTATGTTTGGAGTGCTAGCAGTTACCATGGCATGTTTTATTTGTAACTTGAAGTTGTTAAATACTGGTGGTTTAAATTTGGTTTCCTTGTCTGTAGTTGGCCAGCATTTGGTTCATGAACAAAATTGAAATGCAGCACTGGTCGATTTAAGCTCAGTTTGACCAAAATGTGACCACAGAATATCATTATTTGCATGATTCTTTTTTTTTTTACCAAGAAAGTGCAAAGAGTTCTGCCAATCTATGTGTGGCGCCAGACTTTTGAATTTTCTACTTAGGCATTCTAAACTCTGAACAAGACTTGGCATACTTCTATACGAAATTTGCACGAGATATTGTCAATCTTTTGTTTAATCACGTTCCCATAATGCAGTTTTTGGAGGATTTTGTGAAATGCAATGAGGTAGCATCATTTTTGGATTGCATCAGACTGACAGCAGGTCCTTTACTTTCCCTTGGTGGTGCAATTCGTCCTGCAAAGATGCCTGCTGTCCCTGCTGTTTGCGGTTCTGCACAAAAGCAAAACAATGTTCTTTTGGCAAATGGTTCATCATCAACTACTGTGCATATAAACAGTCATGATGCTCAGACTTCCTCTATGCTCTCTGCCGTAGGCCGGACAGGGCATGGACCTAGTTCTTTGATGCCTTTTGATGTTTCTGCTGTGCTCCGTGGGCCATACTGGATACGCATTATATATCGCAATAAGTTCTCTGTTGACATGCGCTGCTTTGCTGGGGATCAGGTCTGGCTGCAGCCAGCAACCCCTCCAAAAGGCGGACCTTCAATTGGTGGATCTTTACCTTGTCCACAATTCCGACCATTCATAATGGAACTTGTTGCTCAGGGTCTAAATACTCTTGAGCCGAGCTTTCTGAATGCTAGACATACTAGTGCCAATACTTCATCTGGAAGTCAACAGGCAGTTACTACTACGAATTGCTTGAGTGGTGGTGCTCCTGGGGAAATTAAGCTAACTTCAGGTGTTGGTTGTCAGATAGCAGCTAGTGTGAGTAGAGCAGGCAATGCCACACTACCTTCAGGAGACGGAGCTCCTGCACACCTTTCTCCTGATACTAACCTTCCTGTGCATATGAAAGGAGAATTGAACACAGCTTTTATCGGGCTTGGAGATGATGGTGGCTATGGTGGTGGCTGGGTCCCTCATGCTGCTCTTAAGAAGGTGTTGCGAGGCATTCTCAAGTACCTTGGAGTTCTGTGGTTGTTTGCGCAATTGCGTGATATTCTGAAAGATATATTGGGGTCAGTTTTGAAAGATAATGAAGGTGCACTTCTGAATTTGGATCAAGAACAGCCAGCGTTGCGCTTCTTTGTGGGGTAAGATGCAATTTATTCATATATTAGCATGGTATCTACAAGAAAGCCAAGATATCCCCAACTTTTTATACTTTACAGAAAGCCAAAATATCCCCAGCTTTTCTGATATGTTAATGGCCTAATATGATGCAATTGGATGACTAGATGTGTGTTATTAGAACACAATTGCACATGGAAAGTTCCAAGAGTTGTGCAAAATTTTCTTATCATTCTTTACATTAATCTTGTCCTATTTTTAATGTTTAGTTTTTCTTGTTCATATGTATTGTACTCCGTTCCAAAATAAGTGTTTCAACTCTGTACTAACTTTAGTACAAAATTGTACTGAGGACGGAGTGAGTACAAAAGAAGGGACGGAGTGAGGACGGGTTGAAGTAGGGATTTTTAGGTGAAAGATGAGATCATAGATTTGGGCGATAAACTTTGGAGGGAGAATCGATCCATTCTTCTGAACAAAAACAATTCTGCTTTTCCTATAAATTAGGCAGTTCGCCCCCCAACAAATTTGATCTGGTTAACAGGATGCAGGGAAAACTTGTTCTTATCACTATATACCAGATGCTAAGAAAAGAGGGCAGCCTGGTGCACGTGGCTCCGCTTGTGCAGGGTCCGGGGAAGGGTCCGACCACTTTGGGTATTTTGTACGCAGCCTTTCGTTTCTGCAAGAGGGTGTTTTCAGGACTCGAACCCATGGTCACAAGGCAACATCTGTGTGCATCCTTGAATAGAGACGTGCCTAACAATTTTTGCTAACATTTTCTTTTATGTCTTTCGAGATGTTACCCCTAACAATAGTATGTAACTGAATAATCAGTGCAATGTTATCTCAAACATTGAACCCAAAAGATGAAATAGCAACCTTATGATCTTATCTAGTCTGGAGGGTTGCTTGCTAAGAGCAACGATACAAGTAAATAATCTTTTACTGCATGTTAGGTTGTAGATGAAGGGGAGCCTTGGCGCAGTGGTAAAGCTGCTGCCTTGTGACCATGAGGTCACGGGTTCAAGTCCTGGAAACAGCCTCTTACAGAAATGTAGGGAAAGGATGCGCACTATAGACCCAAAGTGGTCGGACCCTTCCCCGGACCCTGCGCAAGCGGGAGCTACATGCACCGGGCTGCCCTTTTTTTTTCATGTTAGGTTGTAGATCAAAATGGTAGGATTAAGTACATGTTAGGTGTAGATTTGAGGTACTAACATACTGGCCCTTCCTCTTCGAGGTTTTGCGCCAGTACGGATTTGGCGATCGCTTCAGGGAGTGGATCGCAATCCTCCTGTCCACGGCCAGCACTCGTGTCATGCTCAACGGGGAACCCGGCCCGCCGATCTGGCACCGTTGTGGACTGCGCCAAGGAGACCCTATATCACCGCAGCTCTTCGTGCTCGCCGTCGACACCCTCGGTCGCCTCATGCGGTGTGCCCTCCAGGAAGGCATCATGCAACAGCTGCACCCTCGGCGCGACATCCCGGCGATCTCACTCCACGCCGACGACGTGATGCTATTTTGCAACGCCACACCCGGGGATGTCGACGCAGTCAAAGGGATACTCCACCTGTTCGGCATGGCCTCTGGCCTACAGGTGAACTATGCCAAAAGTTCGACCACGGTCCTTCATGGCACCGATGAGACCACAGCACTGATAGAGCAGCTGGGATGCCCGGTTGCGAACCTTCCTATCAAATATCTCGGCATCCCGCTGACGACGCGCCGTCCCTCTGTTGCCATGTTGCAACCCTCGTCGACTCGGTGGCTGGGCAGCTTCCAGTGTGGAAGGCGTGGCTGATGAATAGAGCCGGGCGGCTGGCCATGGTGAGATCAGTGCTAAGTGCCATCCCCGTCCATCAAATGCTGGCACTAGCGCCCCCAAAGAAAACCCTACGACAAATCCAAAGGATCCAGCAAGGGTTTCTCTGGGCAGGACGCGTGGCTGCAAACGGGGGACACTGCCACGTCAACTGGCGACATGTTTGCCGTCCGGTCGAATATGGTGGACTTAGAGTTTGTGACCTGGAGCGCGCCTTCTTGGCGCTGCGCTTGCGCTGGCTCTGGTTTGCCCGCACGGACAGCGAGCGCATGTGGCAGGGTCTAGACCTGCAGTTCACCGCCGATGAGCGAGCCCTTTTCTTCGCGTCCACATCCATGGTGCTTGGAGACGGCTCGACTGCCCTTTTCTGGGAGGACCGATGGCTGCACAGGCAATCCGTCCGAGAGATCGCGCCCCTGCTCGACGAGTGTATCCCCAAGCGACGCCGCAAGTCGACAACTGTGGCTGCCGGCCTCGCCGGGAACGCGTGGGCGCGCGACATTCATGGCACCCTCGGGGTCCATGAGATCGGGCAATACCTGCTGACGTGGCAGGACGTGATGCGCACTACACTCTCCAACGAGCCGGACAAGCTGCGCTGGAAATGGTCTGCAAACGGGACTTACTCCACGCAATCATGCTACCTGGCCACTTTCCAGGGATCGACTGCCTGCCACTCCTGGAAGCTCATTTGGAAGAGCTGGGCGCCACCGCGGGTGAAATTTTTTCACTGGTTGGCTAACCAAGACCGGTGTTGGACCGCAGACAGGCTTGCTCGTCGAGGGCTACAACACCACCCCCGCTCTCTCCTTTGCGATCAAGCGCCCGAGACGATCCAGCACCTGCTGCTCGCGTGCCCCTTTGCCCGTCAGACATGGCACGCAACCCTGACATGGCTGCGCATCCCGGCCCCTGTCCCGGAGCACGAGGCCAACCTCATGGACTGGTGGCTGCGCGGGAAGGAGGCCACGCCACCAGGATTGCGCAAAGCCCTGCAGTCCGTTGCCCTACTAGTGCCGTGGATGCTCTGGAAGCACAGAAATGATTGTGTCTTTGAGCAAGCGAGACCATCTCCTGAACAGATCCTGGACAAGATCAAGGCAGAGATCAGCTGCTGGGCCACAGCAGGGGCCCAAGGACTCAGGGTCGTCTCTGCCACAGTCATGGGATGTCCACTGATCCTAGCGCCTGCTATGTAATTCCAGCCTCCTAGGAGGATTGTACTTGTACACCCCACCTTTTTTTTTTTTTTTGATGGTTACACCCCACCTTTTGAATGAAATGAAACGCAAAGGTCTTGCGTTTTCTCGAAAAAAGAAGTGCTGGGATATACCAAGGGTCAAAATCGCATTCCTCGTAATCTATTTTATATTAGTTTATTATCACATCAGTCAATATGCACCAACATCGATGTAGATTCCTGAAGGAATACTGTATCTGAATGTATTCTGACTCGTTTTACTTGCAGTGGTTATGTCTTTGCAGTTAGTGTTCAGCGAGTTCAGTTGCACCTTCAAGTTCTTAATGTGAAGAGGTTTCACCACCAGCAACAGCAACAGCAACAGCAAGCTCCTCAGAGCAGTGCTCAGGGAGAGCTAACACCATTTGAGATACATGAGATATGCGATTACTTCAGCAGATGTGTTGTCTGTGAACCTTATGATGCTTCTAGGATTGCTTCTTTTATCATGTTGCTTACTCTTCCCATTTCAGTTATACAAGAATTTGTAAAACTAATTACATGGAATAAAAGCTTGTCCGAGGCTCATGGGGACATTGCTGCTGCAGAGCGGGCACGGGCTGAACTTTGTTTGGAAAAGCATCCAAGATCAGTTTCAGATGATTATACTGAACCTTCTTTATTATCCAAGAGTAATATTCAGCATGACCGAGCCAACAATTCAGTAGATTTTACCCTCACTTTTGTGCTTGACCATAATCTTACACCACATGTGAGGACATCTGGTGGAGCTGCTTGGTTACCATTTTGTGTTTCTCTGAGATTAAGGTACACCTTTGGGGATACTAGTCATATCGCATACCTTGCAATGGATGGCAGCCATGGTGGTAGGTCTTGCTGGTTGCAACACGAGGATTGGGAGAGGTGTGAGCAGAGTGTTGTTAAAGCAGTGAAGACGGTGAATGGATCGCCAGCAGGTGGAGAGACAAGCCGAGGAAGGCTGCAAATGGTTGCTGAAATGGTCCAAAAGCAACTGCAACTGTGCCTAGTGCATTTAAGAGATGGCTCGCTTTCTGCTGGCTCAACTCGACCATGAAATGCATATTTTGAATTCTTGTAGTCAGACTATGATTTGTGTTTCTGGTAATTGCTGACTTGCTCACTACTGAATAAGTCACTGGATGTTTGATAATATGGTGACTGACATACTGGTGTTTTCAGCTGAGGGCTCATGATGTTCCAGCTATTGGTTACTGGTACTCTGGTGACTCATTGTTTGTTTTGTACGGCTCACCTTTGTAGCTAGTGTGCTGCTGATTAGACCTTAGAACCCCTGAAAAGCATGTTTGTGGAAGATGTACATCTCAGCTCTCAGGACAACAAGCAGCAGCATGTGTTGCCCAATGTCCCTCTCTGCAGTAGCAATGTCCCCATGAGCCTTAGAACCCAGACTCAGAGGACTTGCCTAGTCTTTGCTTTGGCAGGAATTGGATTTAGATTTGAGATGCAGGGGAGGCGTGACGCGGACTGCGATGGAGCTTGGCAAAGTGTTATGGGGTAGGGTCGAACACTCGGTGGCAGAATCTGACACAGGCTATGGCAGAGCTGAAAAGGAACACAGTGGAAAGTTTTGGTTTCACTTCATGGTCTCCGCCTCTCGTCATCCCCTTATGTTTCCTCTTTTCCATGAAATCGACCCTGGTGAACTGTTGAAAACCTTGTACTCCCTCCGTCCGGAAAAGCTTGTCTCTCAAATGAATGTATCTAGCATCAAGTTAGTGCTAGATACACCTATTTGAGAGACAAGCTTTTTCGGACGGAGGGAGTAGATTTGAAGGTGTCTGCTTGGTTTGATACCCACAAGGAAGGCACAGCGGCTATGCTTGGTTTGATCACTGATATGCTGTTATGATACACCTTATAAATGTTGTATGCTAGCATGTGGTGGTAGACTTGTTTCGAAGATGCAAACTTATGTTGCATGTATTGTTGACAATTCAGAAAGAGTGGAGATAAATTCCCTTTTTTTTTTCTTGGATATACTATTTCCTAAGGTGCAGGCTGTTCTGCAAGCTTGGTTTGCGTACTATTTACTCCTATTATAGGACGGCTGTGAGTGCTTAGATTCAGACTACCATAGTGGGGAGTTACTTAGACTAATAACATGCATATGTTACTAGTCTATGTTACAATCGAGAGTAACACATTTGTGGTGTCATGCAATAATTTATTTATTAGCTTGTAGACTTATTTTGTTTTCATATGTGTGATGTTACTCATATTGTTATTAGCTTGGTGCTGAGGTTTTTCTTTTCTTAAAGGACTCAAATGTATTACTCTATTTGATCCATGTTATTAATTGTAGCTGATTTAGTACAACAATTAATATGGATTGGAGAGAGTATAAAAGTTCAAAACATAATAAAAATTATCGAGGTTCTTGGACCATTGACCATTGTTGTCGGCAAAATGAGCCGCCTAGGCGTGTTGTTGTCCCCATATCAGAGCTGGGCTGACCTGTTGATGACAGCCAAGAAGTTTTTATACATGTGTATCTAAGGACCAACACCTTGAAGCCTCTGGCGTGGCTGTTGCACCTTTAAATCGATCAGAAGAACCTGGCTCCAAATCTTGTTGTAGCATACTAATAACAAGAAAGCCTAATCTTGCTGCCTACGACAACATCTTCGCGCGGTCTTCCTTAAGCTCGACTTCCACAAGGCCTACGACACGGTTCATTGGTCCTTCCTTCGGAAAGTTTTGCTCCGGAAAGGCTTCGACGACCGCTGGGTGACACGGGTTATGCAACTCGTCACCTGCGGCCGGACGGCGGTCAACATCAACGGCGAGATCGGGCCCTACTTCCCCACACTTTGTGGGGTGCGCCAGGGGGACCCATTTTCCCCGTTTCTATTTAACATGGTGGTCGATGCCCTTGCTGTCATCCTGGATAAGGCCAAGGCTAGCGGCCATATTCAGGGCGTTGTCCCTCACCTGGTTGGTGCGGGAGGGGTTTCCCTCCTCCAGTATGCGGACGACACCATTATCATGGTTGAAGGCTCCGAGTCCGACATCGCCAACCTTAAGTTCCTTGTCCTGTGCTTCCAACAAATGTCCGGACTCGCCATTAACTTCGACAAGAGCGAGGTGATGGTCCTTGGCTACACCCCGGACGAAGCCCTGTCCATTGCGGACCGGCTTAACTGCCGCCTGGGCACCTTCCCCACCACTTACTTGGGGGTGCCCATTAGTGACTCCCGACTCTCCGTCGCGGAGCTTCGACGACTAGGATGCAGCGCAGGGTGGAACCATGGAGGGGACGCTGGCTGTCGAAGGCTGCCAGAGTGATCCTTATCAAATCTTTGCCGTCGAGCCTCCTCTGGTTTCTCTTGAGCTTCTATTGCCTTCATGAGACCCTCCACCAGGAGGTGGACAAATACCAGTCGAGGTTCTTCTGGGCCGGCGACGACGACAAACAGAAGTACCACATGGTGAGCTGGGCTGTCATCTGTAAGCCCAAAGACCAGGGGGGTCTTGGGATCCTCTCCTCCAGACGCATGAACATTGCCCTCCTGACTCGCTGGCTGTGGCGTATTGCTAACGGGGAGGGAGGCCTCTGGCTCACCATCATCCGCAATAAATACCTGCGTGGCCAACCTCTTGCCTTTTGCCAACGTTCGGGCGGGTCTCAGTTTTGTCAGTCCGTGATCCAACTCATGCCCGTTCTACGCATTGGCACCTCTATCGCTGTTGGATCAGGAGCCTCGACCCTGTTCTGGTTCGACCATTGGCTAGGGGACGCCCCCCTGGCGGTACGTTTCCCGGAGCTATTTGCCATTGCGGTTGACCCCCGGGTCTTGGTCGAGACGGCCCTTATTGACTTAGGGTGTCTCGCCTTTCGGCGTCCGTTTGGCCCCCTGGAGGTGGCCGCCTGGGACTCCCTCCTCCAGGATATTGCTCTTCTGCCGATGGAGGTGGAGGAGGACCGAGATGTTGTGTCCTGGCACCTCGAGTCCTCCGGTTGTTTCTCCACGAAGTCCTTATACGGTGCCATTGCCCCCTCGGCGGCCCCGGAACCATTTAGCCTGATCTGGGACATCCGTCTCCCGCTGAAGATCCGGATCTTCCTTTGGCAATGGATCCGTGGCCGGCTTCCCTCGGGTGTTGAGGTTCTCAAGCGGAATGGCCCCGGTGATGGGAGGTGCCCCATCGGTGGCACCATTGAGGATGCTAACCACATCTTTTTCTCCTGCCACTCTGCTCAGTTCCTTTGGGCCTGCTTCCGCGAAACGGTTGGCGGACAGTGGTGTAATACCAACTTCCCCGACCTGCTTGCCGAGCTTAATGCCTGCCCTGCCCGCTACCGCCATATTAGATGGCTGTGCGTAGGGGTTCTTGCCTGGACGCTTTGGAACATCCGCAATAAGCTTGTAATTCAGAAGGTGCCCCTTCGTCGTGCGACTGATGCAATCTTCAAATTGTGTGGTTACCTGCAGCTTTGGCGGCCGCTTAGCCGCCCCCAGGACCGGGACGTCATCACCGCCCTCCTCTCCGATCTCCGCTCGATGGCGCTCCGCGTGGCCCCCCCGCTGCCGCCTCCTCCCCCTGAGCCCGACTAGACCGCCTGGCGGCCTTGTGGTGTGTGGCATGCGTTTTTTGTGATTTTAGGGCTTGTTGTGCTGTGCCCTCAGCTTTGACCCTATGCTGTACTGCTTCGGCTCCTGTGGACCTCCGTTTGTGTGTGTGTGTGTGTGCGCGGTGTGTTGGACTATGTTGGATGTTTGATGTGCGGTTGGCTTTATAATATAAAGCGGGGCAAAAGCCTTTTTCGGTTATCTTGCTGCCTTGAGGAGCTGGCAGGATTCTATTTCGGAGCTTCATCTAGTCTATTTCGACGGTCAAAATTAAGAAGGATCGGAGCTAGGAAGACTGACCCAAAGAAGTAGTGTCGCCATATATTTGAGGGTTGCCCATGTGAAGACTAAATTCCTAACCTATCAATAAAATTTGATGCTCCAAAATATTACTAGCTGGATACGATTTGTAAATAAGTAAATATTAATCGGTTCCTCATACCTATCTTTGCGGTGCGGATTTCTGGAACCGAGTCTATACGCACCCGATTAAAAAAGAGAGTAAAACTGTCAAAAAGTGTGAAACTTTTTTGCGGCAAATATAGTATAGCATAGCACTCACGTTTAAAGGGGACAAAATGACTTCTGTGATATTGTTAAAAAAAAGGATAAAACCGCAACTACAAAATGTGTGAACAATAAGCTTAATTTAGTATCAGTTTTGTTTTTATTCGTTCAGAATACCACAAAAGTCATAGTTGCAAAACTTTACACATGAGTAATACACTAGACAATGCTTATTCCGAAAAAGTTTCACAAATATTTGCTCATTTTTACTATTTTTATTTCTTTCTTGCAATTCGGGTACATCCGCAACCGTGTCCCAAGGTGTATTTTCGCTATCTTGTCCACTATAAACTTAATATACATTAGGTCCTGATGTGGCTCCAACGTATCTATAATTTATGAAGTATTCATGTCATGTTTACAACAATTTTATATGGTTTTGGTATGATTTGAATGGAACTAATCCGGACTGACGCTGTTTTTAGCAGAACTACCGTGGTGTTGTTTTTTGTGCAGAAATTAAAGTTCTCAGAATAGGCTGAAACTTTTTGACGATATTTTTTGGAACAAAAGAGACCCCCAAAGCTTCGTGGGAGGACCAGAAGAGCCACGAGGTGCCCATGAGGCACCAAGGTGCGCCTAGGGTGGTGGTGGCGCCGTGGTGCCTCGTGGGCCCATCTTAGCCTATCTTGACGTGAGACAGACGCCAAAGAATTCTATAAATAGAGAAACCCCCTAGAAATAACCCAAGAACTTCGACTCCGCCGCCGCAAGCCTCTGTACCTTCGAAGTACCATATGGAGCCCTATTTCGACACCCTGCCGAAGGAGGAAATCATCACCGGAGGCCATCTTCAGCATCCCGGCGGTCTCCATGACGAGGATGGAGTAATTCACCCTCGGGGCTGAGGGTATGTAAAAGTAGCTATGTGTTTGATCTCTCTCTCTCTCTCTCTATCGTGTTCTTGATTTAGCATGATCTTGATTTACTGCGAGCTTTGTTAATATGGTTGGATCATATGGTGTTTCTCCCTCTCTATCTTGTTGTGATGAATTGAGTTTTTACCTTTGAGGTTACTGAAGGAAATATGCCCTAGAGGCAATAATAAAGTTATTATTTATTTCCTTATATCATGATAAATTTTTATTATTCATGCTAGAATTGTATTAACCGGAAACTTAGTACATGTGTGAATACATAGACAAAACATAGTGTCCCTAGTATGCCTCTACTAGACTAGCTCGTTAATCAAAGATGGTTATGTTTCCTAACCATAGACATGTGTTGTCATTTGATGAACGGGATCACATCATTAGGAGAATGATTTGATGGACAAGACCCATCCGTTAGCTTAGCATTATGATCGTTATAGTTTCATTGCTACTGCTTTCTTCATGACTTATACATGTTCCTCAGACTATGAGATTATGCAACTACCGAATACCGGAGGAACACCTTGTGTGCTATCAAACGTCACAACGTAACTGGGTGATTATAAAGATGCTCTACATGTGTCTCCGAAGGTGTTTGTTGGGTTGGCATAGATCAAAATTAGGATTTGTCACTCCGTGTTTCGGAGAGGTATCTCTGGGCCCTCTTGGTAATGCTCATCACTATAAGCCTTTCAAGCAATGTGACTAATGAGTTAGTTGCGGGATGAAGTATTACGGAACGAGTAAAGAGACTTGCCAGTAACGAGATTGAACTAGGTATGATGATACCGACGATCGAATCTCGGGCAAGTAACATACCGATGACAAAGGGAACAACGTATGTTGTTATGCGGTTTAACCGATAAAGATCTTCATAGAATATGTAGGAGCCAATATGAGCATCCAGGTTCCGCTATTGGTTATTGATCGGAGATGTGTCTCGGTCATGTCTACATAGTTCTCGAACCCATAAGGTCCGCACGCTTAACGTTCGATGACAATTTGTATTATGAGTTATGTGTTTTGATGACCCAAGTTATTTCGGAGTCCCAGATGAGATCGCGGACGTGACGAGGAGTCTCGCAATGATCGATACATAAAGATTGATATATTGGAAGGCTATATTCGGACATCGGAATGGTTCCGGAGAAGTTCGGGTATTTTCCGGAGTACCGAGAGGTTACCGGAACCCCCCGGGGAATTGATGGGCCTTAGTGAGCCTTAGTCGGAAAGGGAGGCAGCGGCCAGTCCGAATTGGACAAGGGATTGGGGGCGCGACCCCCTCTCCCTTCCTTCCCCCTTCTCCTTTAGGTGGAAACCTACTAGGACTTGGAGTCCTAGTAGGATTCCCCTCTCCCGGCGCACCTAGCATAGGCCGGCCGGCCCCCCTCCCTCCTTTATATACGGGGGCAGGGGACACCCTAGAGCACACCAAGTTTTGCCTTAGCCGTGTGCGGTGGCCCCCTCCATAGTTACACACCTCGATCATATCGTCGTAGTGCTTAGGCGAAGCCCTGCGCCGGTAACATTATCATCATCACCGTCGCCACACTGTCGTGCTGACGGAACTCACCCTCGTCCTCAACTGGATCAAGAGCACGAGGGACGTCATCGAGCTGAATGTGTGCTAAACGCAGAGGTGCCGTACGTTCGGTACTTGGATTGGTTGGATCGCGAAGACGTTCGACTACATCAACCGCGTTACTAAACACTTCCGCTTTCGGTCTATGAGGGTACGTTGACACACTCTCTCGTCTCGTCGCTATGCATCTCCTAGATAGATCTTGCATGATCGTAGGAAAATTTTGAAATTACTACGTTGCCCAACAGTGGTATCATAGCCAGGTCTATGCGTAGATTTTTTATGCACGAGTAGGACACAAAGAGTTGTGGGCGATAATAGTCATACTGCTTACCACCAACGTCTTACTTTGATTCGGCGGTATTGTTGGATGAAGCGGCTCGAACCGACATTACATGACCGCGTTCATGAGACTGGTTCTACCGACGTGCTTTTGCACACAGGTGGCTGGCGGGTGTCTGTTTCTCCAACTTTAGTTGAATCGAGTTTGACTGCGGACGGTCGTTATTGAAGGTTAAAACATCACACTTGACAAAAAATTGTTGTGGTTTTGATGCGTAGGTAAGAACGGTTCTTGCTAGAAGTCCGCAGAAGCCACATAAAACTTGAAACAACAAAGTAGAGGACATCTAACTTCTTTTTGCAGGGCTTGTTGTGATGTGATATGGTCAAAGCATGATGAGATATAAATTGTTGTCTGAGATGATCATGTTTTGTAACAAAGTTATCGGCAACTGGCAGGAGCCATATGGTTGTCGCTTTATTGTATGCAATGCAATCGCCATGTAATTACTTTACTTTATCACTAAGCAGTAGCAATAGTCGTAGAAGCAATAGTTGGCGAGACGACAACGATGCGACGATGGAGATCAAGGTGTCGCGCCAGTGATGATGGAGATCATGACGATGCTTCCGTGATGAAGATCATAAGCACACGATGATGATGGCCATATCATGTCACATATTTTGATTGCATGTGATGTTTATCTTTTATACATCTTATTTTTCTTAGTACGTCAATAGCATTATAAGATGACCCCTTACTAAATTTCAAGGTATAAGTGTTCTCCCTGAGTATGCACCGTTGCTACAGTTCGTCGTGTCGAGACACCACGTCATGATCGGGTGTGATAAGCTCTACGTTCACATACAATGGGTGCAAGCCAGTTTTGCACGTGCAAAATACTGGGGTTAAACTTGACGAGCCTAGCATATGCATATATGGCCTCGGAAAACTGGAGACCGAAAGGTCGAGCATGAATCATATAGTAGATATGATCATCATAGTGATGTTCACCATTGAAAACTACTCCATCTCATGTGATGATCGGACATGGTTTAGTTGATTTGGATCACATGATCATTTAGATGACTAGAGGGATGTCTATCTAAGTGGGAGTTCTTAAGTAATATGATTACTTGAACTTTAATTTATCATGAACTTAGTCATGATAGTATTTTGCAAATTATGTTGTAGATCAACAGCTCGCGTTGTAGCTTCCCTATGTTTTTTATATGTTCCTAGAGAAAACTAAGTTGAAAGATGATAGTAGCAATGATGCGGACTGGGTCCGTGATCTGAGGTTTATCCTCATTGCTGCACAGAAAAATTATGTGCTTGATGCACCGCTAGGTGATAGACCTATAGCAGGAGCAGATGCAGACATTATGAACGTTTTGGCTAGCTCAACATGATGACTACTTAATAGTTTAGTGCACCATGCTTTATGACTTAGAATCGGGACTTCAAAGATGTTTTGAATGTTATGGACCATATGAGATGTTCCAGGAGTTGAAGTTAATATTTCAAGTAAATGCCCGAGTTGAGAGATATGAAGTCTCCAACAAGTTCTATAGCTAAAAGATGGAGGAGAATAGCTCAAGCAGTGAGCATGTGCTCAGATTGTATGGGTACTACAATCGCTTGAATCAAGTGGGAGTTAATCTTCCAGATAAGATAGTGATTGAAAGAGTTCTCTAGTCACCATCACCAAGTTACTGGAACTTCGTGATGAACTATAATATGCAAGGGATGACGAAAGAAATTCCCGAGCTCTCACAGCCCTAGCTCAGCCCCTGTTGCCTTTGCTTGATTCTCATGTCATCATGTTTATAATTCAAATGAATTTGAATTGGGGATGACAGAACCCCCAGCACCCCCTTAAACCAACTAGGGTTTACTAAAATCTTTTTCAATGAACCTGAAATGCCCTTCTAAAATGTTCATCATCTTTGCATTGGTCTAGAACCTCTCCCAAAAATGGTGCACATTTTTCTAGGCCATTCTGGATTTTTGAATTAAATCATATGGCATTTACATTTGGGCATTTAAATGCTATTAAATATTTTAAATGTCCAAATAATCATAAACTTAAATGTTTACTATTGGATATATTCCAAACAGTGGGCTTGAGCAAGTTTCATGATTTTTGAGTATGCCTAAGTATTTTAAATAAAGCCATCAAGTTACAGAATAATAGAAAAAGAGAATTAATAGAGAAAGAGAGAGAACTTACCCTGGCACAACCCACCTGGCCTGTGCGGCCCAGCCCACATGGTCCCTCCCCTGCCGTCTTCCTCCTTGCCAGGAGGACGAGCGTGTGGCCGGCTCACGCCCGGCCACCTCTTGCTTGCCGCTTCGCCCTGGCCTCTTCGGATGATGCCACGCAACCCCCTGGAACCCCCTCGGCCCTCTCACTCTCTCTCGAGCTCGACCCCGTTCTCCACTCTCTCTCCCTCTCTGCCCGAGCGGAGCTCGTCGCCGCCGCTCCCCGTAGACGCAACCTCCGTACTCCCCTCGCCTCCCCGACATGTCCACGAGCATCGCCGTGCCTCCCTCGTCCTCTCCGTCTAGCCACGCTTTGTCGGAGGCCCTGCAACGACACCATCTTCAACATCTTCGTCGCTGGCCGCCGAAGATCCCCCTCGCCGCTCCGCTCGCTCCGGTGCTTCCCCGAGCACGCCGAGGCCACCCCTACACTCCCCATGAGCTCCTCTTCCTTCTCCCCCTAGCCACGTCACTTGAGCTGCCCCCTAACCCCATTGGCCATCACGGCTGGGAGCTTGGCTCTGCCGGCCATGTTGCTGCTGTGGCCACTGTCACCTATAGCAGCAACTGAGCGCGTCACCTTGCTCAGTGCACCCCCAGGAGGCCGTAGAGCCCCTCCGCTCCCCTGCCGTGCTCCCTAACGCCGATCCCGTGCTAACCCGAGCTCCGGCCACTACGGCTGAGCTCACCGGCCACCGCGGCTGAGCTCGCCGTCCACCATAGGCCCGACTTCCACCACCGCTCGACGCGCCTCTGCGAGGGCTCTCGAACGAGCCCAAGAACGGCCTCGTCCGTGCCCTGTGGGCGATTTCCGAGCCGCGCCACCGTCTTGGGCCTCGCCAGCGTCGAGTCGCCGGTGGGTTTGACCCTGCTGACTAGGGGTTTGACCTCCCCTGGGTCGCTGACAAGTGAGCCCTGGCGCCTACTAATTCCAGTTTAGTTTTTAACTAAGCTTAATTAGCTCCACTAACACTTTTAGTTAGTATTAGGTTACTGTTAACTAACTTAGGTTAGTTAGTTAGTCACTAACCAGTGGGCCCCACTGGTCAGATTTGACCTTGGTCAGCGCTGTTGACTTGCTGATGTAGGCATGACACAGTGCTCACGCAATAAACCCTTTTCTGGATTATTTCTACTTTAGAAATATCTGAAAATTCCAGAAAATAGCTAAAAATTCTAAAATTCATAGAAATTAATCTGTAACTCAGAATGAAATAAGTTATATATGAAAAATGATCAGAAAAATCCAATCTATCCATCTGTACTGGTTTCATGCATGTTAAATCAACTTAACCCTGCTGCTTATACCAAAACATGATAATGCACTTTATAAGTTCATAGTTTGAATCTGAACTTGAACCTTGGGTTCAAAATAGCTCAAACCCTTCTGGTTTTAGTTGCATTAGCTCAAATCACATCATATTGCCATGTCATTATCATGCATCATATTGTGCATTGCATTGATTGTGTTCTTCCTTGTTTGCCGGTATATGTCCCCTCTCAGTAGACGACGTTTGACGATGTGTTCGATGACACCAATGGGGAGTTATATCATCTTCAGAAGTTCAGGCAAGCAAAACCCCCTTATTCATTCCAATACAATCCCACTCTCTCGCTTCTGCTCTCTTTTACTGCATTAGGACAACAACGATACAACTATTACTTGCTGCTGTAGTTGAACCCCTTCTCCTTTGCATGACCTGTCATTGCCACAGTAAATAGATGAAACCCACTATCATGAGTAGGAGTTGTTTGAGCCCTGATGTGCCTATTCATTCATGCTTGTTTTTCATGCCTGCTACTGCTTAGAGTTGAGTCAGGTCTGATTCATCGGGGATGAATTGGAAAGTTGTGAACATGTCCTACTGTGTGTGAGTTAAGTGTGTGAACACGATTTGGTAAAGGTAGCGATGAGAGGCCATGTAGGAGTACATGGTGGGTTGTCTCATTGAAGCCGTCCTCAGGAACTGAGTTCTGTGTTTGTGATCCATGAACAACTACTACCACACGTTGGGCCCTGAAATATGACCCCGCTCAACTTATTAACCGCCCTGTCCTCTGTCCAGGAGTTGCAAGTAGTTTCTGGTGTTTGTAGTATGCTAGAGGCTGTGTGCAACACTGACCCGAGGGGTGGGCTGTGATGCGGTAGGCACATGGCCGGGTATGCCGGGCGCCCGTTTGGTGTCGCGGAATCTTGTACACATTGTTCAGGGCCGTATGTGGAAACCTCGGCCGGTCTCCCTTCGGATGGAACCTGAATAGACGATAAACCTGGACTAGAGACTTGTGTGGTTATTCAGGTCGTGGTCTACACCCACGTCGGCTTTTGCTTGAAGTCTGCCGAGCACATGTCGTGTGCAGACGCTAAGTGGTGGAAACATGTGTGAATAATTACACCCCTGTAGGGTTATAAATGATCTATTCGAATAGCCATGTCTGCGGTAAAGGACCTCTGGGTTGCCTATACAGTTCATAGACAAGTGAAAGTGGATACTCTAAAATAGGCAAGATAAGCGTGAGTGCTATGGATGGCGTTCTCGTAGGAAGACGGGAGCGGGTCCATAGTGGTAAATTGATATGGTGAATATGTGGAGTCGTCTGCGCCACCTCAAAAGAGTTACTTGCAGTCATAGTTCAGGATAGCCACCGAGCCAAAGCTGGCTTGCTGCAGTTAAACCCCACCATCCCTTTATGATACTGATGCATATGTAGTTAGTTCTGATGTAAGTCTTGCTAGGTACATTTGTACTCCTGTTTGCCTATTTTCTGTTTTTGCAGAGAGACTTCAGTCTCACTAGTAGTTCCACGTGGACTTCGACGTTTAGGTTGTTACCTCAGCTACGATCTTGTGCCCTCGGCAGGATCTGGTAGATAGTCAGGCTTCTCAACCTTTTTCATTTGTAGATGTCTGTACTCAGACATGTTAAGCTTCTGCATGTGTTTGTTGTTTGTATGCTCTGAATGTTGGGTCATGAGACTCATGTTTGTAATATTTCGCTCCTCGGAGCCTATTGAATAAATACTTTGAGTTGTAGAGTCATGTTGTGACGCCATGTTGTATTTGCACATATCGAGCATATTGTGTGTATGTTATTAAAATGCTTGGTATGTGTGGGATCCGACAACCTAGTTGTTTATTCTTGGTAGCCTCTCTTACCGGGAAATGTCTCCTAGTGCTTCCACTGAGCCATGGTAGCTTGCTACTGCTGCAGAACACTTAGGCTAGCCGGCATGTGTCCTTCTTCGTTCCTGTGTCTGTCCCTTTGGGGAAATGTCACGCGTTGTTCCTTTAAGTCCATGTAGCTTGCTATGACTTGGGTTCATACGTTGTTGATCGACACGTTCGTTGCTGGGTCATGTATGCCTATTCCTGTAAGTTAGCGCCACCTTGGGTTTACGACTAGTCATGTCGGCCTGGGTTTTTTGTTATATGGATGCTAGCGACACTTTCATATACGTGAGCCAAAAGGCGCAAACGGTCCCGGGCCAGGTAAGGTGGCACCCGTGGGAATACCATGCATGAGGATGCAAAGTGATATGATGTGTTACATGCTAGATTGGTGTGATTTAGGATCGGGTTGCTGACAGTTTTGGTATCAGAGCCTGACTGACTGTAGTATTAGCAAGTCAAACTGGTCGAAGTTGAGTCTAGAAATTCTTTAGTTATATAAGGGAATTGATTGTGGATGGGAACATAAGGCTCTTTTTACTCCCTATACCTTATGCCTTCTGATCTGAGTCATCTTATATTTCCTACGGGGTTAAGGAACTAGGCTTTCTCTTCTTTCTATCAGGATCACGTGTTACTAATATGTAGACTTATAAGATTGTTGGATTCAAGCCTCAGTTCAGTCTCTACTACTTCCATATGTTGACTATTGATCTCAGAACCTTGATATTGTGATGTTGAGTGGCTATGCCACCATTCTGTAGGATGTCTCAAATCTTTTTGAGCACTTATAGCCATTATGCTGTCCGAGTCATCCCAGGTTTCTAAATAGTCTGATGCATTTGCAAATCCCTTCTTTCCGTTCCCGATGTTCCTTTAGCCAGATTAACCACATTAGCTAGTGTGTTGAGGTACTTCATTGCCTCGGTATATAGTTTGGAGCTATTTCTATGACTTTAGGTGTCCTAGTTAATCACCTAGCAATCTAGCCATGTTTTGTGATCCTAGTGTGATAACTCTGGCCGTCATTCTCGAAAGCATCCCGTGATGCCACTTAATAGTAGGTATTCTATTCCTGGGTTCTTGGACCCGAGATTCACCCTACTTACTTCTTGCTGATAGTATTTGCTAGTTCCTTTAGGATACTAGTAACCTTTGCGATAGTCCTCAAGGTCCGTGGTATATCGTTCTTCCAAATACCATGAGCTGCTTATGGCAGAAGTTCCTCGTTGAACCGAAAGATCACAGCCAGAGTGCTCTTAATGAGTTCTTGCCTCTATGTTGTGACTCTGCCTATTCTACCTTTGTGCATGGGTTATCCGGAATAAATATGTTGAACTTGGTTCGACATACTAATCTATGCATCCACAACTCAGACAGTTATATGTTCCTTGAGTTCTCCCTCTTTAGTTGTTTTCTGGCCCTCGTCTATCAATTGATAGTAAGGAGTAGTTGTGCAATTGTGTTTATCGATGCCTATTACTCTTGTGGTCCATCAAGCCATTCTATTCTGGAATGACTAGGAGAAACAAACTCCAGTACCTTATCCATTTCTAGGATTGGGTCAAAACAATTGTGTTCTGCAGATCAAATACTAATCCAGCCTTAGTTCTGCTCCACCTTGGGGTGTTACCCTCTTTACGTCAGGATCGTCATGAGAATTACACCATCTCTTATGAATTCTTGACGCAGTGATACTTCTTTCCATCATTGTTCATCCCTCGGTTTTCTGTGTTGTTGCAACCGGAATGCCGAGAGGTGAACTATGATGTGTGAAATCAATACTCCTAGCAACCTTGTTGCTTGGTAGTTAAAGGACAATATTTTCATTCTTAGTATGTTGGTTCTTGAATCATTATTCTGAGATAGAGTGTGCTACCTAGTCCTTATTTCCGGTGCACTCCTCGATCAATGAGTTAGGATTGTGTCAATCCCTCGCTCTATTGATCATATCGTCCTGTCCTAAAAAGCAAGATTGTTGTCGAGCTTAGTAACAAATCGGTGGTTTGTGATTTTCTGAATATCATCTCGGAAGTATTACCAGGCTGACACCTGACCACTATGTTGAGTTCGTGATCAAGTTGGTTCCTCTATGAACCACCCCTTCTCCAAGAATCTGTGCTGGATATCCTGAGCTAGTTGGTTAAGCTAAACAACAACTTGGATAGTTGGAAGATGAAGGCTTGTCCGACTTAGTTCATTTAAAGGGATATCTTGTATGTGTATTGAATAAAGATGGTATCTTCATCAACTGACCCTCGTGATCAGTTAATGGACCTATCATCTTATCCAATCTTTGATTTGAGTATGGGCTAACATCAAATCAAATCAGAACCAACGATATTCGTACTGTTGTTTTACTCATGGTTGTTTCCTCGAGCATACACCATTATATCCTTTGGGTCTGACCAATGCTATCACCTTGTTCACATAATTCTGGAATTCCATTTATATGGAAACCTAGATGAATTGTTGTTGATCCCACCAGCAACATTTCTACCTTCCCCATGATTCGTGTTGAACATCTAGCTAGTGTCGGAAACTTTGTGAGCAATGCTTTCGTGCCCCGTTCATGAAGCATATGTTCGGATGAGAGAAGTGATTTCCTCTGATATGTGTGCATTTTGCTGCAAGTTGCCTCCGTGAATTAGAGAAAGTTAGTTTTGCTTCCTCTGGAATCATCTCAAGTCAGTTATGCACGTGCAAAGTATTCTATGGTCTGATAGACTGATCATCAATCTTCATTCTATACGTATCCCTAGCACACCAAGCCACTAACTTATTTGTTCCAAGAAAAGGAATTCCTTTATAAGAGCTAATCATATGACTTATGCAAGGGTATCGTTATCCGCAATGATGGTTTCCCACCTGAACTCGGTAGTGTTTCGTTGTAAGACTACTATGTGGTCATGCTCGTCTGGGAGAGCGTGTTCACATGTATGTAGCAGAACTAGCTCATGTTTTGGAGCTTACTATCGTAGTTCATCTCCCGAGAATCTCGCAACGCCATCTCGTCGATTTGTGTTGCAAACTTTCATTTTTCCTTCTAGACTTGATGAGTCTGGAATATTCTGACACCAACCAGATCTGAATCTCAGGCAGATATGATGGTTGGAACCCAAGAACTATAATATTAGTCTCTCTGTTACCTGGTAAAGTGGATGTCATGGCCAACACACCCAGCCGGAAGACCTATTATTGTAGTATCTTGATTGAGGAAGTGGGCCACCCCCATAAAGATTTCGTAGGAATTACTCTAGTAGTTGTTCCTTATGGATTCTTGTGCTCCCGAAGTCCGACCTTTTACTCGATGTTCTAGATACCAAACCATTTCAATAAATGGGTATGCTAGCACATCAAGGAGAACATTAGGAGCGGAGTGCTAAATGTCTCTCAGTCGATCATCCAGATTTTGTTTCCTTGGCCTCGCTAAGGTGAAACTTGAGAAGGTGTTATCTTCCTTTGCATCTGCATCCTCCACCAGTATCCATCATGGTAGTATGTTGTGTTGCCAGGATCCTTGACACGGATATTGGTAAAACCTTGATGTATATGGAAATGCTCAAGTTCTTTAGAGCACGCACAAGCACCAGGTGTTATCATCGGCACAAACTGGGATTGCTCCCAGTTTCCTCGGCTATGCTATAACCTTTCAAATAGTGGACCCACTCTATACTGTTGGGTTTCTTCCTAGTTACTAGAATCATTCCTAGTAATCGCATTTTTGTCCCCAGCTGGCACCCGTCGTTGTGCCAGTCTACCATGGGTTCCATCCATTTCTAATGATAAGCAAAAATCATCCCTTGCGTTGTGTTCAACAAGGTAACCCACGTCATCCATTCTAGTCTGGGTATGCCATTCCTTCGCACTTCGCCAAACGATTGTTGGTGAATTGCCTTAGGCTGGTATAGAGAGTCTCAGTGATCTCTATATCAAAAGTAATTCTTTTTGCCACTTAAGGTATTAATTCTATGAGTCACCTCCTCCAAGATGTCTCGTTATGGTATCATGGCAACTCAACTCCTCGCTACGTTGACAACCGTTCACCACCTTCTTAAGTGTGGAATTGTTGTCCACCTAGTGAACCTTCGTCATCTGTTACACTCCATCCCTTTGGATGTATGCCTCATGTCTCAGCTCGAGAGATGTTTCAATGTCTCACTCCGTGAGTTGATCCTGAGTTATTCGATCTTCGAGAAGATCGATCCTTCTAGAGTTTTTTTTCATTTCCTCTCGTTGTCCTATTGGATGAAGTTCTCAAAGCAAGATGTCAAGATCAAGATGATGCAGTGAATCAACATCTCTGAGAAGAGCTTTTGTATCTTGAAGATTGTGCTAGCTTTGTGTCCCTTCTGTCTTCTTACCTCACGTCTTAAATCTCGGGACGAGATTCTTGTTTAGTGGGGGTGAGTTGTCACAGCCCTAGCTCACCCCTGTTGCCTTTGCTTGATTCTCATGTCATCATGTTTACAATTCAAATGAATTTGAAATGGGGGTTACAGAACCCCCAGCACCCCCCTTAAACCAACTAGGGTTTACTAAAATCTTTTTCAATGAACCTGAAATGCCCTTCTGAAATGTTCATCATCTTTGCATTGGTCTAGAACCTCTCCCAAAAACGGTGCACATTTTTCTAGGACATTCTAGATTTTTGAATTAAATCATATGGTATTTGCATTTCGGCATTTAAATTCTATTAAATATTTTAAATGTCCAAATAATCATATACTTAAATGTTTACTGTTGGATATATTCCGAACAGTGGGCTTGAGCAAGTTTCATGATTTTTGAGTATGCCTAAGTATTTTAATAAAGCCATCAAGTTACAGAATAATAGAAAAAGAGAATTAATAGAGAAAGAGAGAGAACTTACCTGGCACAACCCACCTGGCCTGGCACTGTGCGGCCCAGCCCACATGGTCCCTCCCATGTCGTGTTCCTCCTTGCCAGGAGGACGAGCGCGTGGCCGACGCACGCCGGCTCACGCCCGACCACCTCTTGCTTGCCGCTTCGCCCTGGCCTCTTCGGATGATGCCACGCAACCCCCCTGGAACCCCTCGGCCTTCTCACTCTCTCACGAGCTCGACCCCCTTCTCTGCTCTCTCTCCCTCTCTGCCCGAGCGGAGCTCGTCACCGCCGCTCGCCGTAGACGCAGCCTCCATGCTCCCCTCGCCTCCCCGACGTGTCCACGAGCATCGCCGCGCCTCCCTCGTCCTCTCCGTCTAGCCATGCTTCGCCGAAGGCCCTGCAACAACGCCATCTTCAACATCTTCGTCGCCGACCGCCGGAGATCCACCTCTCCGCTCCGCTCGGTCCGGTGCTTCCCCGAGCACGCCGAGGCCACCCCTGCACTCCCCGTGAGCTCCTCTTCCTTCTGCCCCTAGCCACGTCACTTGAGCTGCCCCCTAACCCTGTTGGCCATCACGGCCGGGAGCTTGGCTCCGCTGGCCATGTCGCCGCCATGGCCACTGTCTCCTATAGCAGCAACTGAGCGCGTCACCGTGCTCAGTGCACCCCCAGGAGGCCGTAGCACCCCTCCTGTAACGCCCCAGATCCGATGCGCCAGGTGTCCTCCAGCTATTCGCCGTCGTTGCCATGTCATTTTCTTGTGTGTTACACTTTGTCATGTCATCATCTGCATTTCATCTGCATGTTTTCCAAAACTTGCATCCGGTCGGGTCCTCCCAGTTCTCTCTGTTGTCCGTTCGGAGTCCAGACACACTCGCACGCGCCCGCGGCACCTCCGAAATATTATTTTATAAGTGGCCAAAAATTGTTCTCGGAATGGGGTGAAAGTTTGCGTGCGGTCTTATTATAGTGTAGACAGACCGCCTACCAAATTTTGTCGCATTCGGAGTCCATTTGTTAGCCCAACCATTAAACTTATAGCGGCACCGCTGCCGGTTTATTCGCCGGACGTTTCGGTCTTCGAAACTGTCGTCGGGCCTCTCTCTCTCTTCTCTCCTCTCAGCCCAACCTCTCTTCACAGCCCACCTAACTTCCCCTCCCTTCCGGACCGTTAGATCAAGATCGGAGGGCTCCGAAACCCCCCTAACCCTAGCCCTTGTCTATATATAGACACCCCCCTTCCAAATTTTGGGCTAAACCTACCCTAACCTAGCCCCTAAACCTTCCTAACCCGCAGCCGCCGCCCCTCCTCGCATTCCGCGCCGGCCAAACCACCCTTCGCCACTTGGCGTTGCCGCCGCCACGCGCACGACCAATCTTTGTGCGCCACTTCAGCTCCAGCCGGCGCCCCCGACCAACCAGAGGGCGCCACATCGCCCCGCTCACGTCCCTCCACCGCCGCGGCCCGCCCAGGCCTGGGGCGAGCCCGCGAAGCCCATCGGAACCCGTCTGCCCCACGCCCTCGCTCCTGCAACTGCTCGAGAGAAGGAGCCCCTCGATCCAAAGCCCCGCCGCGGGCCGACGTCCCCGCCACCCTGCCGGCGACCACCTCTGGCAACCACCTGCAGTCAGGCCGACCCCGTTCCCTTCTCCTTCATGTCTCCTTCTTCCTCTCACCCAACTCCCCCTCTCTCTGAAGCTCGCCGCCGGAGTTTGCCCGCCTAGGCCACAGGAGCTCGCCGCTGGCCTCCTCATCCTCAACCCTCGCCAGATCCGAGGTCTCCCGCGCCGAATCCGCCCGTTCCCCTCATCCGCTCGTCGTTCCAGCCATCGGAGGCCGCCTCGCCGGCGCCCCTCTCCTCCTCCATGCCACCAGCTGAGATGACGCCCCAGTGAGCGCCTCCAGCGTCGCCAGCGCCCGCGTGGGCCGGCCTCTGCGTCGACCAAGGCTCGGCCCTGCTCCAGCAGCCCGCAGCGCCGGCCTACCTTCCCCTGCGACCTGGGCCGAGCCCATGGTGAGCAACCCCTCAATCTTTCGCCCTGAGCGCATGATAGCCATTTTCGCTCACCCGTATTTTTTTAATAAAGCTGCCAAGTCCCAGATTTTGCATATTATGTGTGCATCTTGTGTGCCCTGTAACTTGATGCTCGGTGCTCCATTTTGCATGCATGATATGTCAAATTGTTCATACGAGAGTGCTCTTCATGATAGCGTAGTTAGAATTCATGTTAGTGTTCATCTGATGCCTTAACCTTCGTTGCAAAACTGCTAAGTAATATAAACTACTGGAATCTGCTGCTTCTTAACATCATTTGTGCATCTTGTGAGTGCCACAACTTTGTCCCTGTTGACCCTATGATGATGATCTTGATAAGCACATGTTATGCTCTTCATACTCTTCATTTTGGTGTGCTTTGCATTCATGTTAGGGTGCATCTTGACATATTAATCCCTGTTGCAAAAGTGCATGTTGCTGTTAACTGCTGAAAACAGCTGTAACTTGCTGATTTGTCATTTTTGTTGAATTTTGTGTGTGCATCCTATGAGCATGATGTGTTCATGTTTTCGGAGCATTTTCATGCCATATTTACAGGGATGCAATCCATGTATTTTTATATGCCCTGTAGTGAGTGCATCAAGCTTGCGAAGTGGGCTACTTGCTGTTAACTTTCTGTCAATGCTGAAACTGCTATATCATGTTGCCATGTTTGCTTGATGATACCAATTAATCCATGCATATGATGGAGATTCTTAGTTGACATGTTTTGTTGTCTATGTTATGCTATATCATGACATGCCTTTTGATGCCCTATATATGTCCTATAGCAGATGCTTTAATTGCCTTGAACATGCTTATATAATGTTCCAGATTTCTATTAACTTTATGATGCTATGTTGTGAGCTTCTTAGTAATTATTCTGTGCCTCTTATGGAGATTCTCCAGTTACTTGATTTGAAGTACGCTATGGCTAGTTTGTTCACATGCTATGTTTGCTAATTTTGGATGTCATATGCCTCTATTCCATACTTGCAAACATGCTATCATAATGTTCCTGTTTTACACTTGCTGAAACTATTTCAACATTCAATCTTGTCATGTTGGTTCCTACTAATCGATGAGTCATATGTATATGATGCCATGATGTTATTTGCTCTTTGTTATGTGTACTTTGATTCCGTGCCCTTGGTTGCTAGATATACTTGCTGTAGCTTGTCTCTTTCTTGCTCTCAAGTTGCCATCATATTAACTCCGCTCATGTATATGTCCCTATGTTATAAAGTTGCCTTTTGCATTGATCATCTTGGATTAATCCTGACGCCTATGAACCTGAACCCTAATGATATTTGAAGTATGTTATTTGTACTTGAAGGTCATGTCAAGTTTGTGCTCATAAGTTTCCTGTAGCATGTTGTTTTGATGTTTGCAAAGTGCCTACTTGCTATTTTGGGCAGGTGGTTGTTATATCTTGTTTGGAGTGTATGTGTTGCACTGTTGCTCCGTTTTCAGCATGCTGTATATGAAACTTGCTTGATTTTGCATGTAGTTTCATATTATCATGTTGCATACTTGTTTTTGAGGTGTTTGCTTGATGTTTGAATGCATTTTGCATCAATGCCATGGTTGACTTGTTTTGCTCATATCTTCTAGGCCGTAGCTCCGAATTAAATGAACTTTATATGTAACTTGACTAGAATTTCGTGTAGATCATCATGGTTCTCTTTAACTTGCTGTTTAATAACTTCAACTTAATGTTTGTTCAGATCTGGACCAATTTTGAAATTTGCATATGAGGACTTACCGAATTTGTTATATGTTGTTTCCGACCTCATTTAAACTTGCTTTGATGTGTAGTTCTTGTTTGCATCATCTCTTGTCATGAGTAGTTTCATATAGCTTTGTCATGCATCATACTTGGTTGAGCATCATGTCATGCTTATGTGTTGTGTGTTTACCATATTGTTTGCTTCTTTCCGGTTATGCTTCTTCTCGATAGTTCCTGTTTCATTGCGATCGTGAGGATTCGTTCATCTACGCTTGGTTCATCTTTGCCCTTTTGACTTCTTCATGGACTCGTTCTTCTTCCTAGCGGGATTTCAGGCAAGATGACCATCACCTTGGATCTCACTACTATCATTGCTATGCTAGTTGCTTTGTTCTATCGCTATGCTGCGCTACCTATCACTTGCTTATCAAGCCTCCAAAATTGCCATGTCAGCCTCTAACCTTTTCACCCTTCCTAGCAAACCGTTGTTTGGCTATGTTACCGCTTTTGCTCAGCCCCTCTTATAGTGTTGTTAGTTGCAGGTGAAGTTGAAGATTGCTCCATGTTGGATCATGATTATGTTGGGATATCACAGTATCTCTTATTTAATTAATGCATTTATATACTTGGTAAAGGGTGGAAGTGTCACGCTCAATATGCGACCGCCCAATATGCGACCCTATCCAAAAGGAACTCGAAGGTCCCACCAAGGATAGACCCGCATATTGAAACGCTTTTGCAAGGTGGATATCATTACATCAACATTACATAATAGGTAGGGATACATACATAAGGCATACAATGCCACACGAATACAACATCATCTTACATAAGAGCACCATCCGGCTACGTATGAAACACAAACAGAAACTCAAATGACATCCATCCTGCTAGCACAGGCTGCCGACCTGGAACCGATCCCCTGATCAAAGAAGAAGCAGGAGAAGAACTCCAAAACAAGTAAACATTGCTCTCGCGTCATGATCATCGCATAACCGGTACCTTCAACTATTGTTGTAGTAATCTGTGAGCCACGGGGACTCAGCAATCCCATTACCATGGGTATCAAGACTAGCAACGCTTAATGGGAAAGGAAGGGGTAAAGTGGTGAGGTTGCAGCAGCGACTAAGCATAATATGGTGGCTAACATACGCAAATGAGAGCGAGAAGAGGAGCAAAGGAACGGTCGTTAACTAGTAATGATCAAGAAGTGATCCTGAGCTCCTACTTACGTCAAACATAACACAGAAACCGTGTTCACTTCCCAGACTCCGCCGAGAAGAGACCATCACGGCTACACACGCGGTTGATGCTTTTTAATTCGGATCTGGTGTCAAGTTATCTACAAACGGACATTAACAAATTCCCATCTGCCACATAACCGCGGGCACGGCTCTCAAAAGTTTATACCCTGCAGGGGTGTCCCAACTTAGCCCATGATAAGCTCTCACGATCAACGAAGGATATACCTTCTCCCAGGAAGACCCGATCAGTCTCGGAATCCCGGTTTACAAGATATTTCAACAATGGTAAAACAAGACCAGCAAGACCGCCCGATGCACCGAAAATCCCGATAGGAGCTGCACATATCTCGTTCTTAGGGCAACAACGGATGAGCAATCCGTACAACTAAAACCAGACCTTAAGTTTCCCTGAGGGGGCACTGCAAAGGGCTCTGGTTCGGACCAGCACTTAGAGAAGCACTGTCCCGGGGGGGCTAAAATAAAGATGACCCTCGGGCTCCGGAAACCCAAGGGGAAAAGGGCTAGGTGAGGCAAATGGTAAAACCAAGGTTGGGCCTTGCTGGAGGAGTTTTATTCAAAGCGAACTGTCCAGGGGGTCCCATAAATCACCCAACCGCGTAAGGAACGCAAAATCTGGGAACATAACACCGGTATGACGGAAAACTAGGGCGGCAAGAGTGGAACAAAACACCAGGCATAAGGCCGAGCCTTCCACCCTTTACCAAGTATATAGATGCATTAATTAAATAAGAGATATTGTGATATCCCAACATAACCCTGTCCACCATGGAGCAATCTTCAACTTCGCCTGCAACTAACAACGCTATAAGAGGGGCTGAGCAAAAGCGGTAACATAGCCAAGCAACGGTTTGCTAGGAAGGGTGAAAAGGTTAGAGGCTGACATGGCAATTTGGGAGGCTTGAAGAGCAAAAGATAGGTAGCGCAGCAAAGCGATAGAACGAAGCAACTAGCATAGTAATGATAGTAGTGAGATCCAGGGTAGCGGTCATCTTGCCAGAAATCCCGCAAGGAAGAAGAACGAGTCCATGAAGAAGACAAACGGATGAAGCCGAACCAAGCGTAGACGAATGAATCCTCACGATCGCAACAAAACAGGAACTATCGAGAAGAAGCACACAACAAGGTAAACAAACCACACATGAACAAGACATGATGCTCAACCAAGTATGATGCATGACAAGGCTACATGAAACTACTCATGGCAAGAGATGATGCAAACAAGAGCAACACATCAAGGCAAGTTTAAATGAGGCCGAAAACAACATAGAACAATTCCGGTAAGTCCTCATATGCAAATTTAGAAATTGGTCCAGAACTGAATAAACCTTATGTTCAAGTTGTTAACCAGCAAGTTAAGATGCACCAAGATGATCTACACAAAATTCTAGTCAAGTTACATATAAAGTTCATTTAATTCGGAGCTACGGCCTAGAAGATATGAGCAAAACAAGTTAAACATGGCATTGATGCAAAATGCATACAAACATCAAGAAAACACCTCAAAACAAGGATGCAACATGATAATATGAAACTACACGCAATTCTAAGCAAGATTCATATAGGGCACACTCAGAACGGAGCAACGGTTCAACACATACACATCATACAAGGTATGACAACAATCTGTCCAAAACAACAACTAGGCATCTTGCAAGCATCAAAACACTATGCTACAGCACCTCAACATAAGAACAGAAGGCATGGGCATGATATACAGGTAAAGCATGACAAAACATGAACACTGAGCTATCTCCAGAAATCAATAGAAGATGCTAAAAATGACATGGCAAGATTGCAAATAATAACAGTTTCAGACTTGGCAGAATTAACATCAGGTTGCAATGTTTAGAGCTATAAAACAACATGTTACACAAACTTATTATGGCAAACAAAGTCACGGAATGAATCTACTAATTTCATAGAACAAAAGTCCCTTACTGACCATGAGCCAAAATGGCACAGAAAATATGATGGCACCCATGTAAACATGGCAAATGATATGACAGATTCATACGTGGCAGGAACAACAATAAGTAGGCATGTTGGTGAGCTTGAACCACTCACCACAGAGCAACACATGGCATGGTAAGGCAACCAACAGCAAAAGGACATGTTTGTGAAGCTAAGCATGGCAAGAGCAAGTTTATAGGGCGCATGCATCACTAGTAAAGCTCATGGCAAAACTTAACTTAATGTTAACAGGCTAACAGCAACATTATTTAGCAACTTTGGAGCAAGATTACAATAGTTTACAGCAGACTATAAATGCAACAAGGGGATTGGTTGGATATAGCATGACATGTATAACAAAACATCCTTAGTGAACATCTCCAGATTATGCACAGAATGGCTTGTAGCAGCAGGTTTACATAGCATCATGATATAACAGATTCAGACTAGCAAAATAGCAACAACAAGTACCCTACTTCACGAGCTCGATGCACTGACTACAAGACTCACAAAAATACATAGATGACACCACTGTAAAGATGGCATGATGTAGCTCAGAACACATGTAGACACCAAGCTCATAGGATACACACACAAAATGCAACAAAAATAACAAATCATCAAGTTCTGTTACCAGACAACAGTTAACATCATATAGCACTCTTGTAACGATAATTAGGGCATCAAGATGAACTCAAATGAACATGGCTCAATGGAATGAAATGTAGAGCATCTCACAGTGAACATTATGATATATTACACGCACGAAACGGAGCAGTATGCAATAAGTTATGATGCGATGAACAGGAGACCAGAATGCAAATAATTTCGGGACGGGGGGAAATAATCACCTCGCGAAATGGATCAGGGTTCCGGGCACGCATCCTGAGGTTCGCCGGAGAAATTGACGGTGGCGAGGGAGATGACCGGAGGGGGTCGAGGAGGTCGGGGAAGGGGCTCTCCGGGCCGGATCCGGCCGGATCCGGCCGGATCCCGGCAGGGGCGGTGTGGCACGGCGAGGGCGACAGGGGCGCGGCGGCGGCGGGAGCTCCGGTGGGCGTGGGGTCGGGCGCTCGCCCTCCTGGCGGCGCGAGGAAAGCGGGGGAAGAGGCGGCGGCTCAGGGTTGGCGCGGGCGGCGCGACCCGCGGTGGCCGGCGCTGGGCGCGGATCCAGCGGGCGACGGGGCGGCAGGGCGAAGCCGGCGGAGGCGGGCGACGGCCGGCGGCGGAGAGCAGCGGCGCGGCGGCGGAGCACACCGGCGGCAGCGCGGGGCGGAGCTCGGCGGCAGAGAGACGGGCCTGCGGTGGGCCGCACGGGCCGCAGGCGGCGGAGGAGAGAGAGGGCGCGGGCGAGGGCGACGTGGCGCGCTCCCGTTGGCCGGGAGCGGCCGCTGGGGTAAGGTGGCGCGACCTGATTGGTCGGAGTGACGTGGCGGCGGCGTTGGACACGTCCGGCACGGAGGCGGACATGTCCGGCGGCAGGGAGGAGTTTGGCTAGGGTTTGGACTGCGCGAAAATTCGGGGAGGGGCACATATATATAGGTAAAGGGAGCTAGGAGGCTCCAAATGAGTAGCGGTTTTCGGCCACGCGATCATGATCGAACGACCGAGAGCATGGAGGGGGTTTGGATGGTGTCGGTGTCAAAACCGGCGGATCTCGGGTAGGGGGTCCCGAACTGTGCATCTAGGCGGATGATAACAGGAGACCAGGGACACGATGTTTTACCCAGGTTCGGGCCCTCTTAATGGAGGTAAAACCCTACGTCCTGCTTGATTAATATTGATGATATGGGTAGTACAAGAGTGGATCTACCACGAGATCAAGGAGGCTAAACCCTAAAGCTAGCCTATGGTATGATTGTTGTGATGTATGTTGTGTCCTATGGACTAAAGCCCTCCGGTTTATATAGACACCGGAGGAGGCTAGGGTTACACAGAGTCGATTACAATGGTAGGAGATCTACATATCCGTATAGCCAAGCTTGCCTTCCACGCCAAGGAAAGTCCCATCCGAACACGGGACGGAGTCTTCAATCTTGTATCTTCGTAGTCTTGGAGTCCGGCGGACGATGATAGTCCGGCTGTCCGGACACCCCCTAGTCTAGGACTCCCTCAGTAGCCCCTGAACCAGGCTTCAATGACGATGAGTCCGGCGCGCATAATGTTCGGCATTGCAAGGCGGGTTCCTCCCTTGAATAATCCAGAGAAGATCATGAACACCAGGATAGTGTCCGGCTCTGCAAAATAAATTCCACATCCCACCGTAGAGAGAATAATGCACATAAATCCAATCTGCCGACGTATTCGGCGGCATGACATCACACCGCTACCAGGCCTTTACTTGAATCGTTTTTTATTATACCACCTCAGCACGTTTAGCGAAGCGGTTTCCTTGGCACGTCTTGTCGAAGCAGAGATCGTGCTCCCCTTATTCCGGGATTCTCATCAATTCGAGCGTGGGTAACCCAACCGTGCCCGTCGCCATGCCTCCTCTATCGAAGGTGAATCCCGAACGGTCACGGAGACGGCTCTTGGTATTTTCCCCCTTTATAAGGGGACCAAGGCTCGTTTCTTTTTCTCAATCTTCCATCGAATCCTCTCCTTGCTCCAAGTTCCAACACCCAGAGCCCCATATTCGAGCGCTTCGGTTCTTCAACAATGTCTGGCTTCGACCTTCAGGGCCAGTGGATGCCCTCCTCCGTCACGGAGGAGGACGTGTTAAAGCTGCGTGAGGCCAAGTACCTGTCCTACGAAATTTCGCACAGGTTGCCCGCCCGAGGGCAGGCCGTACCCACTCCCGAGCCTGGTGAGTACGTCGTCTTCGTATCCCACCTCCGTCGGGGTTTAGGCTTCTCGACGGACCCCTTCGTGAGAGGGCTCATGTTCTACTACGGGCTGGATTTTCACGACTTGGCTCCGGAGTCCATCCTCCATATTTCCGCATTCATTATTGTCTGCGAAGCCTTCCTCCGCGTCACCCCCCACTTCGGCCTATGGCTGAAGACCTTCAATGTGGAGCCGAAGATGATCGGGGGGCGTCAAGCGGAGTGCGGCGGGGCGGCCATAAGCACCGATGCCCCGTGGCCCGAGGGCTCCTTCCAAGAGGAGCTCGGCTTGTGGCAGCAGGAGTGGTTCTATGTCACCGCTCCGAAGGGCAGCAAGCAAAAGCCGCCGCCTTCATTCTGCCCGGGACCTCCACGCCGATTGATGTCGTGGGTCAACCAAGGGCTCAATTGGGGGCCGTCCGAAGACGTGCCCTTATTGCAGGGCCGGATTCGAGACCTCCAAGCGAGGGAGATCAATCTGGTTGTGGTGATGCAGGTCATGCTAATCAGGCGTCTTCTGCCCTGCAAACGCCGTCCTCTCCGGTTATGGGAGTTCAATCCGGAGGGGACACGAATTCTCCAACACTTCATGGGTATGACGCCCGTGGAGATGTACAAGTTGTTCTTCGGACCACAGGTGGCGTGTCCGGATTTGACCGAGGACGCAGGCCGAAGCTGCAATCGCCCGGACACACAGGTAAGTAGCTTAGAGTCCGGATGTTCTGTTTGTTTGCCTTTCTGAAATTCACCTTCTAACCCATTATTCTTCATCAGGAGTGGGTAGCGCGATCGAAGCTGATAAGGTGTCCGGCCCCCCTCCCAGAGACCGCACCGGAGCCCGTGCTGGTCAGAATGTTGGAGGTCGCGCCCGTAGAAGGGGGCGATGGGGAAAATAGAAGAGCTATCACCTCGCCCAAGGGGGCGCCTGAAGAGGGGGGGATCGACAATCCCTCCTTCCAGGGGGAGAAGAGGACCGCCTCCGAAGACCCGGAGGCCAAAGCCCCTAAGCGGGGGAAGAAATCTTTACCGGAGGGTCCTGCGTCCGGGGAAAGTCTGGACGTACAATCGTCTCTAAAGGATCAGCCCTCCAGCGAGCCGTGAGCAAAAAAAGGGGGGTTCATTAATAAGAAAACACCCTTATTTGTGCTTCTGTGGATGACCGAAATTTTTACCTTACAGTTCGGATCTGCGGCCTTCTCAGATGAGTTCGTCTTCGGGGGATCTTCGTCCAGAGATGATGGAGAGCGAAACGCCTCCGTCTACTGCACCGTCAGATAGGGCAGACGAGCCTGAAGTATCGTCACGGAGGGTATCCCAGAGTCCGGAGGGGCCGGAGAGTTTGGCGCCCACTAGTGTCCGGCCGGGGGAGCTGAAGAATCTGCTTGAGAGGGCGTCCATCTCAGAAGATCACCGTGCTTTGATGCGTATGGTGATTGGAAGGATTTCGTCCGCCGAAAGCGGATTGCATAATGCCGTCAGGAGTTTACTGACGGGATTTGAGGTACGCAAGAACGACGCACCTTTTTGACAGTTTGGCACATAGAAGTGCGCCTTGTATAGATAGTAGCCCCTGAGACTCGGTAGGTTGTCGAAAGCGACAGTGTGCCGAGGATCAAAATCTCAGGAAATGAATGTCGCCGTTCCTATGCAGGTGGCGGATAGTTCGGGGGCTAGCCGGACTAGTGGAGTTGCCGAGTTAATGCGGCAACTTGACGTGGCAGATGCGGACATCGCGCTTGTCAACCGGCGACTTGACGAGTCGCAAGGTAAATGAATTCTCCGCAGTCACTTATTTAAGGGAGTCAAAGCCCGCCTCTGATAATGTATATGCTGTGATACAGACGGTGCTGCTGCTGTGGAGAGCCTTCGGGCCGAGCTTGCTCAAGCCAAGGAGCAAGCCCGAAGGAGTGATGCGGCTGCCTCGAGGGCAGCCGAGGAGTTGAAAGCCGAAAAGGCTGCACACTGCCTAAGCAGGGAAAAGATGGCCGAATTGGCCGTGAAATTAAAAGATGCTGCCGACCGCAACGAGGCTCTTGAAAAAGAGCGCTTATCGGAGCGGGAAAACTTGGGGAAGGCCACCGCCGAGGCCAAGGATGCCCGTTCTGCAATGCGGGCTATGAAGGAGGAGCTGCGCCAGGCCAGAGATATTGTGGCTGGCAAGCCGTTTCTGCTACGTTGCCAGTTTACGGATCAAAAATATGCCCAACTTGGCCAGCTGTGGGGTCCGGAGGATCCATATATGGACTTAGCAGCAAGTGCGGCTGATGCCGTTGAGCACTTTGGGAGCCAGAAGGATCACAAGACGGAAGCTATTTTGGTCTCAATTCCATAGTCCGGATCGTTCACTTCCGTTGACCGATCGGTTGGCCGAATGGGCTGAGCTAAATAGATTGTCCGGACTTGCCATGACTGATATCGTGGCTCATGTCTGGCCAGAGAGACCCAAGGCGACGAGCTATTTCGGCTTATTGCAGCGATTTCTTGGAGCGGTGCCGCACATCAAGGAGATGAAGTGGTCGGCCTGCATAGAAGGTGCGCAGATGGCCCTTGCCCGTGTGTTGGACAGAGATGGATGCCACCGCTATTGTGGCCCAGGGTTCGGACGAAAGCCGGTTACCCGCCGAGCACTATTTTGGGGAAGTTATGCGTGGCGCTCGTATAATAGAGTCGCAGTGCTAAAAAAATGTCACGTTCAAATGAACGTTTTATCTTGTAAGACAATGATTATGATGTAACTGCTTTTTATACTTGTGCGTTCCAAGTATTAAAATATCTCCTACGCGGCCGTTTATGTATACGTTTGTATAACCTGAAAGATTGCAGTCTTCGGCTTCAGCCCCCACGCACAAGGTGCGGGGGTGTTCGCAAAAAATAGCGCGTTTTCACACTTAATCCGACGCCTCGGTCCTGTTAAGGAGGTGGTAGCATAGCAAACGAGGCAATCCGGACTATGATGCTTTATCACTTTCACTTAGCCATTGGAGTTCGAGGGTGGGGCTACGACATAGCCCCTTGGGGCACCGCGCTTCTCCGAATTCGGGGCGCGTGTGTGCTTGACTGGGAAATGGTCCTTCGTCAAAGCGGGGAATTCTAAACATTTCGGTAGTCGATCGAGTGGTTGACCAGTCTCTCGCTGTATCATGACAGTCAGTTTTCGGCTTTCTCTACTGAGGTGCTCGCCCAGCCGAACTGGGGCACAATCGCAGTAGTTCTCCTGGTGCCGCGTTAGCCGATGATACGGAACGTAAGGCAGCAAAACACAGGAGCCGGGCAAACCCAACATTTGACCAAAGACATGATTCGGAGCTGATGCATATAAGGCCTAACTCGAGACGTCAAACACTCCCTAAGGTGTTCGGTCTTTATGGTAATGGGCAGAACAATGCCCTAAGCCCCTAGTGTCCAGGTACGGGCATGGTCTTCTGACGCGGCCGATGCCAAAACGTCAGGCTCCGCTTTGGTTATAATGAGGAACCAAGGGATTATAACAACAAGAGACAGTAAAAAAGGTTTACGCAGGGTCTTAATCTGAAAAGAATCCTCACGACGGGTCCCTACTGCACGTCTGCGCCTGTGTCTCCGTTGTGCCGTTATCCTGGATGGGTGTGCACGTTGTTCATCTGTAAAAAGAGAGGAACTTTAGCTTGAAAAGAACTTGTGCAGAAAATATATACGAAGGAAGAAATATAAATAAGTAAAGCAGAGTCTATGTGAGCTCGCTGTTGTTTGTGCGCGCATCCCCTTTTAGAGGGATGTGCGGCTAGGGAGCCCCTAGCTTACTTATGCCGGACTCGTCTAACCGTGTCCGGGGTCTTTAAGTGACCCTCGCACTAAAATGATGCCACGTGGACCGGGCATCTTGAGTGTAAGAGACGCGTAATGTGGTATGGCATTGAAACAGACAAAAGCCTCTCGTCCCAAGAGTGCTTGATGGCCACTTTTAAATGGGACGATATGAAAAATTAGTTTTTCGCGTCGAAAGTTGTTTGGTGATCCGAACACGACTTCTAGTAATAGGGAGCCTGTGCACTTGGCGTAAGTGCCTGGCGTCACTCCTTTAAAGGAAGTGCGGCTGTGTCGAATTTTAGTAGGGTCTATCCCCAACTTGCGGATTGTGTTTGGATACAGCAGGTTTAAGTCGCTGCCTCCGTCCATCAGGACTTGAGTAAATTGTAGTCCGTCGATTATAGGATCCAATATCAGGGCAGTCCATCCTGCATTTCGAACGCTTCTGGAATAATCCAGGTGGTCGAAAGTGATTGGTTTTGATGTCCAATCTCTATGTTCCGCTTGGTTGGACCGTGCGAGACCCATTTTAACGGGTGCCGCACTGTTTTTTCGTATTATCACATGAAGTGAATTTACTGTTTTGACCTCTTGTGGGAAATTCTTTTGTTTTCCGGTGCTCTGCTGGTGGGGTTTATCGTCTTCGCTTGACGCGTCGAGCCCCTTGTGTTCGCCGTTTAGTCGGCCGGGCTGTTTGAAAACCCAACAATCTCTGTGGGTATGGTTTGCAGGCCTTCCGGGGGTACTGTGGATTTGACATATCCGACCCAAAATCTTGTTTAAGTTGGATAGCTCATCGCTGTTATCCTTAAGAGGCGGTGTTTTGTTGTTTGGCCGCGAGCTTTTGAATCCGGCGTTAACTGCCGTGCTCTTTGGGATTTTCTCTTTATTCCGGCGCTGCTCTTTTCTGCGCCGTGATTTTCCGTTTCCATCTCTGATCTCGGATGTACTTGGGTCGCTGGTGCTGCATCTTGCTAGCCAGCTATCCTCTCCCGCACAAAAGCGGGTCATGAGGCTTGTTAGTGTGGACATTGTCCTCGGCTTTTCTTGGCCGAGGTGTCTGGTGAGCCATTCGTCTCGGACATTGTGTTTAAAAGCTGCTAAGGCTTTGGCGTCCGGACAGTCGGCTATTTGGTTCTTTTTGGTGAGGAACCTGTTCCAGAATTTGCACGCCGACTCTCCGGGCTGTTGAGTTATATGACTTAGATCATCTGCATCCGGAGGGCGGACATAAGTTCCTTGAAAATTTGCTCTAAACGCGTCCTCGAGCTCTTCCCAACTTCCAACAGTGTTTTCCGGGAGGCTTTTGAGCCAATGACGGGCTGGCCCTTTGAGCTTGAGGGGTAGGTATTTTATGGCGTGGAGATCATCTCCTCTGGCCATGTGTATGTGTAGTATATAATCTTCTATCCAAACTCCAGGGTCTGTTGTTCCGTCGTAGGCCTCTATGTTTATGGGTTTAAACCCTGCTGGGAATTCGTGATCTAGCACCTCGTTGGTAAAACATAGTGCGTGTGCGGCGCCCCTGTATTTGGGTGCACCAATGTCTTCGGATACTTGGCGTGTTGTATTGCCTCCTGGGGCCCTCTTCTTTGGCCCGTAAATGGACCTGGCTGGGCCATCTGTCTTTCCAGGGTCATTAGTCGGTTTATGTGCGGCGCCGCTTTCAGATTTTGGCCTATCATCTGGCCGTCTATCCAACCAGGCGGCTTCTTTCTTTTTTGACAGTGGGGGCTCTATGGCCTCCTCATCAAATTCTGGCAGTAGCTTGCGCTTCGGGTAGCTCTTTGATTGATGGCCATTGCCGTATTTATCTGCGGTTTTGAGCACTTTGCTCCACCTCATTCTGAGTGTATCTTCCGCTGTTTTGAGCTTCCGTTTTTCCTTCTTCAAGATTCTTGCGGTGTTGACGAGTCTTTTCCGAAGGTTTTTATTCTCCGGCGGTGTGTCCGGCGTAAGATCGTCCGGACTATTTTTCCCGCCGGGCCCGGACTGATTGTCTGACTCGTCTTGTTCGGACGATTGCTTGTCGTCATCCACTGGTTTGCCCTGCTGTATTGCTGGGTCATTAAGAGCGCTGTTGTTGTCGAGGCGGGACTTAGGGCGGCGTCTGCGTCGCCGTTTTCGTTGTTTGTCGGCGGGATTATCTTCTGCCGCGCCCCGTTGGTCCTCGTTGTCGCTTCCTTTTGGGGTATCCACCATGTATACGTCGTATGACGAGGTGGTCTTTACGCGCCTTATAGGCGATGGTTCTTGCTCGTCTCCGGCATCGTCGTCCATGCCGTCGATGTCTTCAGAGTCGTAATCTAGCATGTCGGTTTGGTCGTCGACAGTGGCTACAAAGTGGGTGGTGGGTGGGACCTGAATTTCTTCGTCGTCCGTATCCCAACCATCCTGGCCATAATCCGGCCAGGACTCTCCAGATAGCGAGAGGTGCTTTAGCGAATTTAGGATGTCGCCAAAGGACGAGTGTTGGAAGATGTCCGCGGCGGTGAATTCCATAACCGGCGCTCAATCAGATTCGATTGGCAAGGGTGCGGGAGATCCGGAGTCCGGCAAGGAGTCCGGCACCTCGGAATCACGAGTTTCGCGAGGGACAAGGTTAGTGTTCGGCTCCATCGCCGTGGAAGTAGAAGCCCCCGAGGTGGTGTCCATCCACCGGTCCTCGATCCGGGCGATCGGCTCCGGACTAAGGTCCGAGGCGGATTCGTGCGCGGACAACAAGGCACTGTTCGGTGGCAGAGCTAGAGCATGCCCATCGCAACAGTGCGGCGCGCTGGGCTTTGGCTCGAGCCCGTGGAAGATCAAGTCCCCGCGGATGTCGGCTGTGAAGTTTAGGCTTCCGAATCTGACCTGATGGCCAGGGGCGTAGCTTTCGATTTGCTCTAGATGGCCAAGTGAATTAGCCCGCAGTGCGAAGCCGCCGAATACGAAGATCTGTCTGGGGAGAAAAGTCTCACCCTGGACAGCGTTGTTGATTGAAGATGCCATCGAGCCTATCGGTGACGACACAGAGGAACTCTCAATGAAAGCACCAATGTCGGTGTCAAAACCGGCGGATCTCGGGTAGGGGGTCCCGAACTGTGTGTCTAGGCGGATGGTAACGGGAGACAAGGGACATGATGTTTTACCCAGGTTCGGGCCTTCTTGATGGAGGTAAAACCCTACGTCCTGCTTGATTAATATTGATGATATGGGTAGTACAAGAGTGGATCTACCACGAGATCAAGGAGGCTAAACCCTAAAGCTAGCCTATGGTATGATTGTTGTGATGTATGTTGTGTCCTACGGACTAAAGCCCTCCGGTTTATATAGACACTGGAGGAGGCTAGGGTTACACAGAGTCGGTTACAATGGTAGGAGATCTACATATCCGTATTGCCAAGCTTGCCTTCCACGCCAAGGAAAGTCCCATCCGGACACGGGACGGAGTCTTCAATCTTGTATCCTCGTAGTCTTGGAGTCCGGCGGACGATGATAGTCCGGCTGTCCGGACACCCCCTAGTCCAGGACTCCCTCAGATGGGTTATTGGGCCACTTTGGAGGGGTGCTGGGCTGCAAAGAGAAGGGGGTTTCGGGCTACGCGGTTAACCGTTGGGGCATCAAACGACCTCCAAATGGAACGAAATTTGATGGGCAGCCTGTCGGTGCTATACCAAGACCACTTGGCAAATCTCGGCCCATTCCGAGAACGTTTTTCTCCCGCTCACGAAACAAAGTTTGAGAGGGGAGACGGGCGCGCGCGAGAGGTCTGGACTCCGAACGGACAACGGAGAGAACCGGGAGGACCCAAATGGATGCAAGTTTTGGAAAACATGCGGATGAAATGCAGATGCTGACATGGAAAAATGCAACACGCAAGCAAATGACATGGCAAGGACGGCGAATAACTGACAAACACCTGGTGCATCGGATCCGGGGTGTTACAACACTCCTCCACTAACAAGAGATCTCGTCCCGAGATCTTAGGACCGAGACGGAAGGGAAAAGGGATGAGGTGAAACAAGAACTCAAGAGAAGAAGCAAAGAATCGAAAGCACTCGAGAAGAAGAGGGGAACGACGAGAATGACGAGGATCAAAGCTCATGGAATAAGACAGACTCTAAAACCACTCCGGTTAGAACAAGATAAGAAAAGGAATGAATAAAAGAATTTGGGTAGCACTCCGACTGAAAATGGTAGGAATAGAACATGACCTTGAGAGGACTGAATGATACATGATGAAGACATGACACAAAACCTCCGGAAAGAATTGAATGAAAAGAATTTAGAAGGATTGAATGGAGTTGTTGAGAAAATCAACAACGAAAAGAATAAGCTTGTTGTGGACTTATGGATAACATCTCAAAATTATGAGGTGATAACCAACCACAAGCGGAAAAGATTAAATAGCTGAGAAGAATGAAGAAATGCAAAACTCCAGTTCAAAAGAATACAGAGAATTAGTTGCACTTCGAGACGTGAGAAGAAAAGATACTTGAACTCCACCAACAAGAATCTTGATGAACACTTGAAAGAATGAATTAAATCATGAATAACCACCATGAAGAACTCCGGTGACAAAAGTATGATGAGATAGAATGAAGGAAGAAAGAATAAGATGAGCCTTGCGATGATTTAGATGGAGGTTCCGGTGAAATGGCCGAGGAAGATTTGAACTCCGGAAAAGAAAAGACGAAAACACTTGGAACTAGAATTTATTCATCAAGAACAAACTCCAAAGGAAAAGATCAATCACTTGGATGAAATAAGAATAATATTTATTGTATGCTTATCCTTCATCAGATTAAATTGATGACAAGCAATGGATTCTTGCATACTACTTATTCTTCTTGAAAAGGATTGAGAAGTGACATATCGTAAACTTGAGAAGGTCTTCATGAACCACCGGTAGGATTGGAAAAAAAATGAATGAATTAAAATGATAATCAAGGAAAAAGAATCTGAAAGAACCACCGTTAGAATTCGGAAATGACTGATGAAAGAGAATGCATCACCGGGAAGAATTAGAAAAGCACAAAGATACTTTGAGGGATAAAAGAGACAAGATAACGAAGGGATCGCGAACTGATTGAAGAATACGTGAACGAAGCACCGGAAGAATATTGAGATGAACGAAGGGGCACGGATATAGAATAATTGGAGAACGAATCTGAAAACTAGGACCGAAGAAATATTCCAAAAAGATGACCTCCGGATGATCGAGAGGGAAAGCAACTCCTGAATTACTCCGGATGGATGAACAAGAATTGCACGACTGGAAACAATTTGAGCGGATAGCATCAAGCTAGCGACATGAATCTTTGGGAGTACAGACAATATTTAAGAGAAACTCTTCATCGGTCTTCAAAAGTTGAAAATGACGACGAGAAAGAACACCAAAATTGTTGAGATACTCCGGGAGAATGATTAAGAGGAAGGGTTGCACCAAAGATGAAAAGAACTTGAAAGCGTTCTTGGAGAAGGCATGTGACTGATGGGATCCATTCTTACATCACACTTGAAAAGAATTGAGAATAACTCCAGGGAAATTAGAAGAGTCAGGTAAGATCTTGGGAAAAGACCTGTGGGTTAGGGCCCACTGAAGAGATAACACCGTTGAAATGGTTTGTTGAAGAGATAGATGATACACCGGAACAATTGAAATATTTGAATGAGGTGACAACCTCGAATTAATCGGAACACAGACGAATCTCCTAAGATGTCTTCCGAACTCCGGAATGATTGAATGGCAAGAGGCAACGAGCAAGGAAAACACTTGATCCAAGGGAAAGAATATAATTACTACCAAAAATTAAAATTGAATCCACCGAAAAAGAACAAGAGATGAAGAATGTCGAACAAAATGAGAATTCACCGGTTGAAACAACTGACGAAAGACTGAAGAGGCTCCACACGAGTGGAATTGATGCTCGAAACAGACTCAGGCTCAGGGAGGAAGAGGGTGGGAGGGCGGGAAAAACAAGGCAACTGGGACGGGGAACCGACGAGTAACTTGAAGAGAAAACATCGGTTGAAATAAAGCAAAGGCTTCACACGAGGAGGATGGATACTCGATTACAAACTCTGGCTCCAAGAAGAAAAAGGGAGGGCGGGTGGGAAAAGAAAACAACTGAGGATTGAACTTGCAAAACAGAGAGGGTCGAATCGTCTTGACGAGAAATGCACCGGATGCAAAGAGCTGAGGAACAACGATCGAAAAACCAACTATGTGATCCTAAAGAAAAGTTGAAGGGGAAGAGATGTAATTCAAAACACCTACGTCAAGATTCCTCATCAGAGCGACGAAGGGGGCTGAGGAGTAAAAAGAATTCCTACTCTCCGATATAACTAGACTCCGAAAACAGTTTTCTTCTAGACTCAACAACGGCCAAACTACACGATCAATCAAGGGGGCTCCTAAGGTCGGTCGAGGCTCTGATACCAACTTGTCACGCCCAATATGCGACCCTATTCAAAAGGAACTCGAAGGTCCCACCAAGGATAGACCCGCATATTGAAACGCTTTTGCAAGGTGGATATCATTACATTAGCATTACATAATAGGTAGGGATACATACATAAGGCATACAATGCCACACGAATACAACATCATCTTACATAAGAGAACCATCCGGCTACGGATGAAACACAAACAGAAACTCAAACAACATCCACCCTGCTAGCCCAGGCTGCCGACCTGGAACCTATCCCCTGATCAAAGAAGAAGCAGGAGAAGAACTCCAAAACAAGTAAACATCGCTCTCGCGTCATGATCATCGCCTAACCGGTACCTGCAACTGTTGTTGTAGTAATCTGTGAGCCACGAGGACTCAGCAATCCCATTACCATGGGTATCAAGACTAGCAAAGCTTAATGGGAAAGGAAGGGGTAAAGTGATGAGGTTGCAGCAGCGACTAAGCATAATATGGTGGCTAACATACGCAAAGGAGAGCGAGAAGAGGAGCAAAGGAACGGTCGTCAACTAGTAATGATCAAGAAGTGATCCTGAGCTCCTACTTACGTCAAACATAACACAAAAACCGTGTTCACTTCCCAGACTCCACCGAGAAGAGACCATCACGGCTACACACGCGGTTGATGCGTTTTAATTCAGATCTGGTGTCAAGTTATCTACAACCAGACATTAACATATTCCCATCTGCCACATAACCGCGGGCACGGCTCTCGAAAGTTTATAGCCTGCAAGGGTGTCCCAACTTAGCCCATGATAAGCTCTCGCGATCAACGACGGATATACCTTCTCCCAGGAAGACCCGATCAGTCTCGGAATCCCGGTTTACAAGACATTTCGAAAATGGTAAAACAAGACCAGCAAGACCGCCTGATGCGCCGACAATCCCGATAGGAGCTGCACATATCTCGTTCTCAGGGCAACACCCGATGAGCAATCCATACAACTAAAACCAGATCTCAAGTTTCCTTGAGGGGGCGCTGCAGAGGGCTCTGGTTCGGACCAACACTTAGAGAAGTACTGGCCCGGGGGGGGGGGGGGGGGGGCTAAAATAAAGATGACCCTCGGGCTTCGGAAACCCAAGGAAAAAAGGGCTAGGTGAGGCAAATGGTAAAACCAAGGTTGGGACTTGCTGGAGGAGTTTTATTCAAAGCAAACTGTCAAGGGGGTCCCATAAATCACCCAACCGCGTAAGGAACGCAAAATCTGGGAACATAACACCGGTATGACGAAAAACTAGGGCGGCAAGAGTGGAACAAAACACCAGGCATAAGGCCGAGCCTTCCACCCTTTACCAAGTATATAGATGCATTAATTAAATAAGAGATATTGTGATATCCCAACATAACCCTGTCCACCATGGAGCAATCTTCAACTTCACCTGCAACTAACAACGCTTTAAGAGGGGCTGAGCAAAAGCAGTAACATAGCCAAGCAACGGTTTGCTAGGAAGGGTGAAAAGGTTAGAGGCTGACATGGCAATTTGGGAGGCTTGAAGAGCAAAAGATAGGTAGCGCAGCAAAGCAATAGAACAAAGCAACTAGCATAGTAATGATAGTAGTGAGATCCAGGATAGCGGTCATCTTGCCTGAAATCCCGCAAGGAAGAAGAACGAGTCCATGAAGAAGACGAACAGATGAAGCCGAACCAAGCGTAGACGAACGAATCCTCACGATCGCAATGAAACAGGAACTATCGTGAAGAAGCACACAACAAGGTAAACAAACCACACATGAACAAGACATGATGCTCAACCAAGTATGATGCATGACAAGGCTACATGAAGCTACTCATGGCAAGAGATGTTGCAAACAAGAGCAACACATCAAGGCAGGTTTAAATGAGGCCGAAAACAACATAGAACAATTCCGGTAAGTCCTCATGCAAATTTAGAAATTGGTCCAGAACTGAATAAACCTTATGTTCAAGTTGTTAACCAGCAAGTTAAGATGCACCAAGATGGTCTACACGAAATTCTAGTCAAGTTACATATAAAGTTCATTTAATTCGGAGCTACGACCTAGAAGATATGAGCAAAACAAGTTAAACATGGCATTGATGCAAAATGCATACAAACATCAAGCAAACACCTCAAAACAAGTATGCAACATGATAATATGAAACTACATGCAATTCTAAGCAGGATTCATATAGGGCACACTCAAAACGGAGCAACGGTTCAACACATACACATCATACAAGGTATGACAACAATCTGTCCAAAACAGCAACTAGGCATCTTGCAAGCATCAAAACACTATGCTACAGGACCTCAACATAAGAACAAAAGGCATGGGCATGATGTACAGGTAAATCATGACAAAACATGAACACTGAGCTATCTCCAGAAATCACTAGAACATGCTGAAAATGACATGGCAAGATTGCAAATAATAACAGTTTCAGACTTAGCAGAATTAACATCAGGTTGCAATGTTTAGAGCTATAAAACAACATGTTACAGAAACTTATTATGGCAAACAAAGTCATGGCATGAAGCTACTAATTTCATAGAACAAAAGTCCCTTACTGACCATGAGCCAAAATGGCACAGAAAATATGATGGCACCCATGTAAACATGGCAAATGATATGACAGATTCATACGTGGCAGGAACAATAAGTAGGCATGTTGGTGAGCTTTAACCACTCACCACAGAGCAATACATGGCATGGTAAGGCAACCAACAGTAAGAAGACATGTTTGTGAAGCTAAGCATGCAAGTTCATAGGGTGCATGGATCACTAGCAAAGCTCATGGCAAAACTGAACTTAATGTTAACAGGCTGACTGCAACATTATTTAGCAATTTTGGAGCAAGATTACAACAAGTTACAGTAGGCTATAAATGCAACCAGGGGCATGGATGGATAGAGCATGACATGTATAACAAAACATACTTAGTGAACATCTCCAGATTATGCATAGAATGACTTGTAGCAGCAGGTTTACATAGCATCATGATATAACATATTCAGACTAGCAAAACAGCAACAACAAGTACCCTACTTCACGAGCTCGATGCACTCACTACAAGACACACAAAAACACATGGATGGCACCACTGTAAATATGGCATGATGCAGCTCAGAACACATGTAGACACCAAGCTCATAGGATGCACACACAAAATGCAACAAAAATAACAAATCAAGTTCTGTTACCAGACAGCAGTTAACATCATATAGCACTCTTGTAATGAAGATTAGGGCATCAAGATTAACTCTCACAGTGAACATTATGATATATTACACGCACGAAACGGAGAAGTATGCAGCAAGTTATGATGCGATGAATAGGAGACCAGAATGCACATAATTTCGGGACTTGGGGAAATAATCACCTTGCGAAATGGATCAGGGTTCCGGGCACGCATCCCGAGGTTCGCTGGAGAAATTGATGGCGGCGAGGGAGACGACCGGAGTGGGCCGAGGAGGTCGGGGAAGGGGCTCTCCGGGCCGGATCTGGCCGGATCCCGGCAGGGGCGACAGGGGCGCGGCGGCGGCGGGAGCTCCGATGGGCGCGGGGTCGGGCGCTCACCCTCCTGGCGGCGCGAGGCAAGCGGGGGAAGAGGCGGCGGCTCGGGATCGGCGCGGGCGGTGCGACCCGCGGTGGCCGACCCTGGGCGCGGATCCGACGGGTGACGGGGCGGCAGGGCGAAGCTGGCGGAGGCGGGCGACGGCCGGCGGCGGAGAGCAACGGCGCGGCGGCGGAGCACGCCGGCGGCGGCGCGGGGCGGAGCCCGGCGGCGGAGAGACGGGCCCGCGGGGGCCTGTGGCGGGCCGCGGGCGGCGGAGGAGAGAGAGGGCGCGGGCGAGGGTGACGTGGCGCGCTCCCGTTGGCCGGGAGCGGCCGCTGGGGTGAGGTGGCGCGACCCGATTTGTCGGAGTGACGTGGCGGCAGCGGCAGACACGTCCGGCGCGGAGGCGGACATGTCCGACGGCGGGGAGGAGTTTGGCTAGGGTTTGGACTGCGCGAAAATTCGGGGAGGGGCACATATATATAGGTAGAGGGAGCTAGGAGGCTCCAATGAGGAGCGGTTTTCGGCTACGCGATCGTGATCGAACGACCGAGAGCATGGATGGGGTTTGGATGTGTTATTGGGCCACTTTGGAGGGGTGATGGGCTGCAAAGAGAAGGGGGTTTCGGGCTACGCGGTTAACCGTTGAGGCATCAAACGACCTCCAAATGGAACGGAATTTGACGGGCGGCCTGTCGGTGCTATACCAAGGCCACTCGGAAAATCTCGGCCCATTCCGAGAACGTTTTTCTCCCGCTCAAGAAACAAAGTCTGAGAGGGGGCGACGGGCGCGCGCGAGAGGTCTGGACTCCGAACGGACAACGGAGAGAACCGGGAGGACCCGAACGGATGCAAGTTTTGGAAAACATGCGGATGAAATGCAGATGATGACATGGCAAAATGCAACACGCAACCAAATGACATGGCAAGGACGGCGAATAACTGGCAGACACCTGGCGCATCGGATCCAGGGCATTACAGGAAGGCTCGGCCTTATGCCTGGTGTTTTGTTCCACTCTTGTCGCCCTAGTTTTTCGTCATACCGGTACGTTCCTTGATTTTGCGTCCCTAACACGGTGAGGGGTACGGGACCCTCTTAACAAGTCGCTTTGAATAAAAATCTTCCAGCAAGGCCCAACATTGGTTTTAACATTTGCCATAATAATACTTAAACTAAATAATAAATTTGCATAGGGTGTCATGAACCCGAGGATTTTTCTACATAGCAGGGAGGCCCAGCGCTGATGGTGTTGGTCCCAAACGGGCAGACTGCAGGGTCACCATGGGGCAACCCGAGGATATGGTTTTACTCGTAGGCTGACCTATCCGGACGTGGCCTGAGACAAGGTACGCGCAGCTACTATCAGGGTGTCGGCACGCCGGGAGGCTTTGCCGGATTAGTTTGACCATTGTCGAAATGTCTTGTGCACCGGGACCCCGAGTCTGATCGGATGTCCCACGATGGAGGATTGTCTCCGCGGCTCGTGAGATTATAATGGGCTAAGTTGGGACACCCCTGCTGGGTTTAAACTTTTGAAAGCCGTGCCCGCGGCTATGTGGCATATGGGAATTTTTAATGTCCGGTTGTAGAGAACTTGACACCAGATTCGAATTAAAATACACCAACCGTGTGCGTAACCATGATGGTCTCTTTTCGGGTGTGTTCGAGAAGAGAACACGGAGGGGTTATATTTGAACGTAAGTAGTTCAGGATCACTTCTTGATCATTACTAGTTTGCGACCATTTGCGTAGCTTCTCATCTTATTCTTGTACTCGTAAGTTAGCCATCATATCATGCTTAGTCGCTTGCTGCAGCCTCACTACTTATCCATTCCATACCCATTAAGCTTTGCTAGTCTTGATACCCATGGTAATGGGATTGCTGAGTCCTCGTGGCTCACAGATTACTACAACCACAGTTGCAGGTACAGGTAATGCGAAGATCATGACGTGAGAGCGGTGCTTGCTTGCTTGCTTTGAGTTCCTCTTCTACTTCGTCGTTCAGGGAATAGGTTCCTGGTCGGCAGCCTGGGCTAGCAGGGTGGATGTCGTTTAAGTTTCTGTATGTGTTTCATCCGTAGTCGGATGTTGCTCTTGTTATTGTATCCATGTGGCATTGCATGCCTTTTGTATGTATCCCCAACTATTATGTAATGGTACGATGTAATTATATCCACCTTGCAAAAGCGTCTTCAATATGCGCTTCTATCCTTGGTGGGACCTTCGAGTTCCTTTAGGATAGGGTCGCATATTGGGCGTGACAAGTTGGTATCAGAGCCTCAACCGACCATAGGAGCCCCCTTGATTGTTCTTAGCATGGCCGTTGTTGAGTCTAGAAGAAAACTGTTTTCGGAGTCTAGTTATATCGAAGAGTAGGAATTATTTTTACTCCTTTGCCCCTTCGTCGCTCTGGTGAGGAATCTTGACGTAGGTGTTTTGAATTACTCCTCTTCCCTTCAAATTATTTTTTAGGATCACACTGTTGATTTTCTGATCGTTGGTTCTCAGCTCTTTTCATCCGGTGCATTTCTCATCAAGGTGATTCGACCCTCTTTGTTTTTGCAGGATCAATCCTCAGTTCTCTCTCAACAAAGTTATTTCCCCGTCCTCAGTTGTTTTCTTTTTCCCACTGTAACATCCCAAATTTTCAATTTGGAATGTTATACATAGATCATCATTGCATATCATATTTTGTTGCATTGTTGGCCCGATCCTAGAAATTTTACGCAACTCAAGGACCCACGGAGAGAGTTGGGAATTTCATTATTTTCATATTTGAGTTTTCTCAAATTTTGAAAATAGGATCATTTGATCTTATTTATTTTATCTTCAATTATTTCTACTATCAAAATTTGAGAGAGGGTATAAAATGACTTTCCCACAATAAAGAAATAATGAAGATTTAATAAAAAAATAAAATAAGATTTTATTTTGGAGTTTTTCGCCTTTTTATTTGGATTTAGGAAAAATGTGCGTTTTTCAAAAATGCATTTAGGCCCCAAATAAATGTCATCTTGTCCGGCTTGATTTTAGAAGCCGAGAAAAATTTATTTTGGGAATTTTGGAGTCTGTTTAGTATTTCTTTCGTTTGTTTTTCTGCACGTAATTATTTTAAAAAAACGCGAACGGCCTTTCGGGCCGTACACGAGCGAGACTCCGCCCGGGGGCAGCTTATAAAAGCCGCCGCCCGAGCGCCCCAGCCCACCAGCCGCGCCCGCGCCCCAGCCCACCGCCGCCGCCGGCCCACCCCACCGACACCCTAACCCTAGCCCCGCGCCCGCCACCGCCGCCGCCGCCAGCCGCCGCCGCCGCCGGAGGTGCTGACCTCGCCGGACGCCGCCGCCGCCGTCGATCCCGCCGCCCGAGGTTCGCTGTGCCTCGTAATCCGTGCCACCGTTTTTTTCAAAAACCGATCGGTTTTCTTCGTTTTTTATCGGTTTATTTTTTAGTTTCGGTTTATTTTATTAGATCCGTTTTTTCGGTTTAGGTTAAATAGCGAGCGTTCGCTCGTTCGTTCGTTTTAACGAACATGTTCGTCAGATTAGATCTAGTTAACGAACGTTCGTTCGTTAACCTGTTCGTCATTTTTCTTTTCTCGGATTTAATCCGCGATTTTTCTGATCGCGATTCCTGATCCGATTTTCGTTTTAGTATAACTTTTTGCTCGTTTATCGGAATCAGGCGATTCAAGCGCTTGGAGTTTCGTCTCGAAACCCTCTTTCTGAATAACCAACTTAAACAAGTTTTTGCTTCTGTAAAATTTGACTTAGATCCAGATTAGTAAAACGAAGCTGTTTTCTTTCGCCGTTTGACTTCCGTTGCTTCGTTTGTTTTGTTTCTTTTTGCAAACCGGAGTTCTTAAGTTGAACTTTCTGGTTAGATCTTCTATTTGAGTTTTACCTGTGCATTAGATGAGTACTTACTTATTGTATGCTTGTTTGTTTTTCTGTGATAGAATACCCGGAGTGCGCCGCCTGTTACTTCGAGTCTCTAGGTTTCGCGGATCATCAGCAAGGCAAGTAACACTTGATCTTACCTTTTCTCATACCCAGTTTTTATGCATTAGATCAATCCTCAAACATTGCATGATTAGGATCTAATTAAATTGTGGGTTATGGGAATTAGTTGAGGTAGTACCTATTACCTATTTTATTTTCAAACCCTTGGGAGTTACTTCTATGTTTGCTTTATGCCATGCTATGCTAGTAGACGTGGATTGGGTGAGTGTATCCATGACAGATGTGAGTTTGTTAATTAATGGTTTATTTAAGGTGGCAACTTAAACACACATCTGGGTGGATTGAGGCACCTGGTTTCCAGGACTTGCCTGTTTTTCATCGGACCGCCACCCAGGCTTAAAGGGATCATGAGATTATTCAAACTAGAAACTTACGTGTGCAGCCACAAGCCATTATGGGCTCTGGCATAGTTGCTTAAGTCGTGCGAACTCTTACGGGTAGACTAGCAGATGTAGGGGAAAGTAGGTGTACCGGTCTACCCTTTACGTAAGGTGCGAGCGCTTCTGAAAGACTATGTCTCGGTCATCCGTTTCTCAAACATCATGTAGTGCGAGAAATCCAACGGAAGCGATCGAGTCTTGTGGGGAAAAGTGCGCAAACCTCTGCAGAGTGTATAAACTAATCATGGTTAGCCGTGTCCCCGGTTATGGACATCTTGAGTATCTAGTACTTGGATATCATATGAATCTCGTCATGTTACTTCTAATTAATATTGTTGGGATGTTAATGAGTACTTTTTAATTGGGACTGAGAATGCTGTCAACAATTCTCAATGTTTAACAACCACCATGATAGTTAAATAAATTTATTCCTTTGCAGTAGGGAAAAATTGGCTTTACGCAAAACTGTAACTATAGAGCTTTCCACCAGCCAAATATGCATGTAGTATAGCTTATTCCATTGTTATTCTCTATGTGTTACATTGCTAGCATATTCCATGTGCTGACCCGTTTTCGGGCTGCAACGTTTCATGTTGCAGTCTTTTTAGATGACAAGTAAGGTGCTTAGGTCGTGGTTCTATACTCAGTGATGCCGTTGGAGTTGATGGACTCGCTTATTCTTCCAAGTCTTCCGCTGTTATCGTTTTTAGATGGCCTTAAGCCATATTTATTTCAATAAGTTCTCTCTTGAGACATTCGATGTAATAAGTGTGTGATTGCTACTCTGTTATAAATCCTCCAAGTACTGTGTGGTGTCAGCATTACTGATCCAGGGATGACACCTGAGCACAGAGATCAGACTCTTTGAGGTCTGGTCGCTACACCCACCCGCCCACCCCTTTTCTTCTCGGAGCCGGAGTTTGTAATCGAGTATCCATCCTACTCGTGCGAAGCCTTTGCATTCTTTCCTCAATTATTTCAACCGTGTTTTCCCCTTCAAGCTATTTGTCGGTTCTCCCTTCCAAGTTGCTTTGTTTTCCCCACCTTCCCACCCCTTCTTCTTCCCGGAGCTTGAGTCGCTTTCGAGCATCAATTTCATTCGTGCGGGCCTCTTCAGTCTTCCCTCATTTATTTCAACTGGTGAATTCTCGTCTTGTTTGACATTCTTCATCTCTTTTTCTTCTCCGGTGGACTCAATTCAAGTATTCAGTGTTGTTCATATTCTCGTTCGTCTGTATTCAATTAATTTGAGGTTGTCACCTCATTCAAATATTTCAATTGTTCCGGTGCATAATTTCTCATTCAACAATCCTTTTTCAACGGTGTTTTCATTTTAGTGGGCCCTAACCCATAGGTCTTTTCCCAGGAGCGTACCTGACTCTTCTAATTATTCTGGAGCCATTCATAATCTTTTTTTGGAGTTTGACGTAAGAATGAATTTCATCAGCCAGATGCTTTTCCAAGATCGATTTCAAATCATTTCATTGTTGGCTCAACCTCTTCGCTTCCCATTCTCCCGGAGTATCTCAACAATTTTGGTGGTGTTTCTCGTCGTCATTTGAAGATTGAGGAAGAGTTTGTCCTCTAAATCTTGCCCGTTCTCTCGAAGATTCGTTGTTCTAGCTTCATGTTATCCTCTCGAATTATTCCGCTTGTCATATATTCTTTCTTACCCATCCAGAGTATGTCAGGAGTTGTTTCTCCATTTCTTTTCACCGAAGGCCATCGTTCCAGAAGAATTTCTTCGTCCTCACATTTCAGCTACCGTTATCCATTTATCCCGGTGCTTCATTCAAGTACTCTTAATTAGCTCGTGATCTCTTCGTTCTTTTGCATCTAAATCTCCTCAAGCATATTTTTTCTTCTAATTCTTCCCGGAGATTCATTCTCTTTCATCAGTCATTTTCGAATTCTTATGGTGGTTTGTTCAAGATTCCTTTTCCTTTGTTAGCATATCAATCACTCGTGGTGGAAGTTGTTGTTCTCTCATCCGTTCTTTCTACGTGGGATTCTTTCAATTCTTCCGGAGGCATTGCATTACTTATCTCGTCAAGTGTCATTCCATCTTGTGAAGTTCTTGTTCTATTCCTTCCATCTTCAGTCGGAGTGCTGCCGAAATTCTTTCGTTCTTTTTCCTTTTCTATCTTGTTCTAACCGGAGTGGTTTCAGAGTCTATCTTATTCCATGAGCTTTTGATTCTTGTCATACTCGTCATTCCTCTTTTCTACCCGAATGCTCTCGGACTTTGTCCATCTTCTCTCTTGCATTCTCACTTCACCTCTTCCTCTTTCTCTTCCGTCTCGTTCCTAAGATCTCGGGGCGAGATCTCTTGTTAGTGGAGGAGAGTTGTAATGCCCCATATCCGATGCGCCAGGTGTCCTCCAGCTATTCGCCGTCGTTGCCATGTCATTTTCTTGTTTGTTGAACTTTGTCATGTCTTCATCTACATTTCATCTGCATGTTTTCCAAAACTTGCATCCGTTCGGGTCCTCCCAGTTCTCTTCGTTGTCCGTTCAGAGTCCAGACACACTTGCACGTGCCCGCGGCACCTCCGAAATATTATTTTGTAAGTGGACGAAAAATGTTCTCGAAATGGGGTGAAAGTTTGCGTGCGGTCTTATTATAGTGTAGACAGACTACTTGCCAAATTTTGCCGCATTCGGAGTCCGTTTGTTAGCCCAACGGTTAAACTTATAGCGGCATCGCTGCCGGTTTATTCGCCGGACGTTTCGGTCTTCGAAACTGCCGTTGGGCCTCTATCTCTCTTCCCTCCTCTCAGCCCAACCTCTCTTCATAGCCCACCTGCAGCCCACCTAACTTCCCCTCCGCTCCAGACCGTCAGATCGAGATCGGAGGGCTCCGAAACCCCCCTAACCCCAGCCCTTGTCTATATATAGACACCCCCCTTCCAAATTTTGTGCTAAACCTACCCTAACGTAGACCCTAAACCTCCCTAACCTGCAGCCGCTGCCCCTCCTCGCATTCCGCGCCGGCCAAACCCCCTTCGCCACTTGGCGCCGCCGCCGCCACGCCCACGACCAATCCTCGCGCGCCACTTCAGCTCCAGCCGGCGCCCCCAGCCAACCAGAGGGCGCCACGTCGCCCCGCCAGCGTCCCTCCACCGCCGCGGCCCGCCTGGCCTGGGGCGAGCCCGTGAAGCCCATCGGAGCCCGTCCACCCCACGCACTCGCTCCCGCAACCGCTCGAGGGGAGGAGCCCCTCGATCCAAAGCCCCGCCGCCGGCCGACATCCCCGCCGCCCCGCCGGCGACCACCTCCGGCGACCACCTGCGGTCAGGCCAACCCCGTGCCCTTCTCCTCCATGTCTCGTTCTTCCTCTCACCCGACTCCCTCTCTCTGTGAAGCTCGCCGCCGGTGTCCGCCCGCGTCGGCCACAGGAGCTCACCGCCGGCCTCCTCGTCCTCAACCCTCGCCAGATCCGGGGTCCCCCACGCCGGATCCGCCTGTTCCCCTCGTTCGCTCGTTGTTCCGGCCACCGGAGGCCGCCTCGCCGGCGCCCCTCTCCTCCTCCGCGTCGCCAGCCGAGACAACGGCCCAAGCGAGTGCCTCTAGCGCCGCCAGCGCCCGCGTGGGCCGGCCTCTGCGTCGACCAAGGCCCGACCCAGCTCCAGCAGCCCGCAGCGCCGGCCTGGCTTCCCCCGCAACCTGGGCCGAGCCAATGGTGAGCAACCCCTCAATCTGTCGCCCTGAGCGCACGATAGCCATTTTCGCTCAACCCGTATTTTTTTTATTATAAAACTGCCTAGTCCCAGATTTTGCACATTATGTGTGCATCTTGTGTGCCCTGTAACTTGATGCTCGGTGCTCCGTTTTGAGTGAATGATATGTCAAATTTATCATACCAGAGTGCTCTTCATGATAGAGTAGTTAGCATTCATGTTAGTGTTCATATTGATGCCTTAACCTTCATTGCAAAACTGCTAAGTAATATAAACTGCTGGAATCTGCTGTTTCTTAACATCATTTGTGCATCTTGTGAGTGCCACAACTTTGTCCCTGTTGACCCTATGATGATGATATTGATATGCACATGTTATGCTCTTCATGCTATTCAAGTTGGTGTGCTTTGCGTTCATGTTAGGGCGTATCTTGACATCTTAATCCCTGTTGCAAAAGTGCATGTTGCTGTTAACTGCTGAAAACTGCTGTAACATGCTGATTTGTCATTTTTGTTGCATTTTGTGTGTGCATCCTATGAGCATGATGTCTACATGTTTTAGGAGCATTTTCATGCCATCTTTAAAGGGGTGCAATCCATGTATTTTTATATGCCCTGTAGTGAGTGCATCAAGCTTGCGAAGTGGGCTACTTGCTGTTAACTTTCTGTCAATGCTGAAACTGCTATATCATGTTGCCATGTTTGCTTGATGATACCAATTAATCCATGCATATTATGGAGATTCTTAGTTGACATGTTTTGTTGTATATGTTATGCTCTATCATGACATGCCTTTTTGTGCCCTATATATGTCCTATAGCAGATGCTTTAATTGCCTTGAACATGCTTATATAATGTTCCAGATTTCTGTTAACTTCATGATGTTATGTTATGAGCTTGTTAGTAATTATTCTATGCCTCTTATGGAGATTCTCCAGCTACTTGATTTGAAGTACGCTATGGCTAGTTTGTTCACATGCTATGTTTGCTAATTTTGGATGTCATATGCCTCTATTCCATACTTGCAAACATGCTATCATAATGTTGCTGTTTTACACTTGCTGAAACTGTTTCAACATTCAATCTTGTCATGCTGGTTCCTACTAATCGATGAGTCATATATATATGATGCCATGATGTTATTTGCTCTTTGTTATGTGTACTTTGATTCTATGCCCTTGGTTGCTAGATATACTTGCTCTAGCTTGTCTCTTTCTTGCTCTCAAGTTGGCATCATATTAACTCTGCTCATGTATATGTCCCTATGTTATAAAGTTGCAGGTACAGGTAATGCGATGATCATGACGTGAGAGCGGTGCTTGCTTGCTTTCAGTTCCTCTTCTGCTTCGTCGTTTAGGGGATAGGTTCCTGGTCGGCAGCCTGGGCTAGCAGGGTGGATGTCGTTTGAGTTTCTGTTTGTGTTTCATCCGTAGTCGGATGTTGCTCTTGTTATTGTATTCATGTGGCATTGCATGCCTTTTGTATGTATCCCCATCTATTATGTAATGGTACGATGTAAATATAACCACCTTGCAAAAGCGTCTTCAATATGCGCTTCTATCCTTGGTGGGACCTTCGAGTTCCTTTAGGATAGGGTCGCATATTGGGCGTGACACCTCCGCTCCCCCTGCCGTGCTCCCTAACACCGATCCCGTGCTAACCCGAGTTCTGGCCACTGCGGCCGAGCTCGCTGTCGTCGGCTCCGGCCACCATAGGCCCGACCACCACCACCGCTTGACGCGCGCCTGCGAGAGCTCTCCAACAAGCCCAAGAACGGCCTGTCCGTGCCCGGTGGGCGATTTATGAGCCGCACCGCTATCTCGGGCCTCGCCGGCGTCGAGTCGCTAGTGGGTTTGACCCTGCTGACCAGGGATTTGACCTCCCCTGGGTTGCTGACAAGTGGGCCCTGGCCCCTACTAATTCTAGTTTAGTTTTTAACTAAGCTTAATTAGCTCCACTCACACTTTTAGTTAGTATTAGGTTTGTGTTAATTAACTAAGGTTAGTTAATTAGTCACTGACCAGTGTGCCCTACCGGTCAGATTTGACCCTGGTCAGCGTCGTTGACTTGCTGACGTAGGCATGACACAGTGCTAACGCAATAAACCCTTTTCTGGATTATTTCTATTTTAGAAATATCTAAAAATTCCAGAAAATAGCTAAAACTTCTAAAATTCATAGAAATTAATCTATAACTCAGAATGAAATAAGTTATATATGAAAAATGATCAGAAAAATCCAATCTATTCATCTGTACTGGTTTCATGCATGTCAAAGCAACTTAACCCTACTGTTTATATCAAAACATCATAATGCACTTTATAGGTTCATAGTTTGAATCTGAACTTGAACCTTGGGTTCAAAATAGCTCAAACCCTTCTGGTTTTAGTTGCATTAGCTCAAATATCAGCATATTGCCATGTCATTATCGTGCATCATATTGTGCATTGCATTGATTGTGTTCTTCCTTGTTTGCCAGTATATGTCCCCTCTCAGTAGACGACGTTTGACGATGTGTTCGATGACACCAATGGAGAGTTATATCATCTTCAGAAGTTCAGGCAAGCAAAACCCCCTTGTTCATTCCAATACAATCCCACTCTCTCGCTTCTGCTCTCTTTTACTGCATTAGGACAACAACGATACAACTGTTGCTTGCTGCTGTAGTTGAACCCCTTCTCCTTTGCATGACTGTCATTGCCACAGTAAATAGATGAAACCCACTAGCATGAGTAGGAGTTGTTTCAGCCCTGATGTGCCTATTCATTCATGATTGTTTGTCATGCCTGCTACTGCTTAGAGTTGAGTCAGGTCTGATTCATCGGGGATGAATTGGAAAGTTGTGAACATGTCCTACTGTGTGTGAGTTAAGTGTGTGAACACGATTTGGTAAAGGTAGCGATGAGAGGCCATGTAGGAGTACATGGTGGGTTGTCTCATTGAAGCCGTCCTCAGGAACTGAGTTCTGTGTTTGTGATCCATGAACAACTACTACCACACATTGGGCCCTGAAATATGACCCCTGTCGGTGTCAAAACCGGCGGATCTCGGGTAGGGGGTCCCGAACTGTGCGTCTAGGCGGATGGTAACATGAGACAAGGGACACGATGTTTTTACCCAGGTTCGGGCCCTCTCGATGGAGGTAAAACCCTACTCCTGCTTGATTGATATTGATGATATGGGTAGTACAAGAGTGGATCTACCACGAGATCAAAGAGGCTAAACCCTAGAAGCTAGCCTATGGTATGATTGTTGTAATGGTTGTTGTGTCCTACGGACTAAAGCCCTCCGGTTTATATAGACACCGAAGAGGGCTAGGGTTACACAGAGTCGGTTACAATGGTAGGAGATCTACATATCCGTATCGCCAAGCTTACCTTCCACGCCAAGGAAAGTCCCATCCGGACACGGGACGAAGTCTTCAATCTTGTATCTTCATAGTCTTGGAGTCCGTCGGACGATGATAGTCTGGCTGTCCGGACACCCCCTAGTCCAGGACTCCCTCAGTAGCCCCTGAACCTGGCTTCAAAGATGATGAGTCCAGCGCGCATAATGTTCGGCATTGCAAGGCGGGTTCCTCCTCCGAATAATCCATAGAAGATTATGAACACCAGGATAGTGTCCGGCTCTGCAAAATAAATTCCACATTCCATCGTAGAGATAATATTATGTACACAAGCTCAATCTGCTGACGTACTATGTATCGTGACGTCACGCCACTACCAAGCCTTTACTTGAATTGTTTTTTATTATACCACCCCAGCGCGTTTAGCGAAGCGGTTTCCTTGGCACGTCTTGTCGAAGCAGAGATCGTGTTCCCCTTATTCCGGGATTCTCATCAATACGGACGTGGGTAACCCAACCGCGCCCGTCGCCACGCCCCATCTATCGAAGGCGAGCCCCGAACGGTCACAGAGACGACTCTTGGTATTCTTCCTCTTTATAACAGGACCAAGGCTCATTTCTTTTCTTCAATCCTCCATAGAATCATCTCCTTGCCCCGAGTTCCAACACCCAGAGCCCCAGATTCGAGCGCCTCGGACCTTCAACAATGTCCGGCTCCGACCTTCAGGGCCGGTGGATGCCCTCCTCCGTCACGGAGGAGGACGTGCTAAAGCTGCGAGAGGCCAAGTACCTGTCTTACGAGATTTCGCACAGGCTGCCCGCCGAAGGGCAGGCCATACCCAGCCCCTAGCCCGGCGAGTACATCGTCTTTGTATCCCACCTCCGTCGGGGTTTAGGCTTCCCGATGGATCCTTTTGTGAGAGGGCTCATGTTTTACTTTGGGTTGGAATTCCACGACTTGGCTCCGGAGTCCATCCTCCATATCTCCGCATTCATCGTCGTCTGTGAAGCCTTCCTCCGCGTCACCCCCCACTTCGGCCTGTGGCTGAAGACCTTCAATGTGGAGCCGAAGATGATCGGGGGGCGTCAAGCAGAGTGCGGCGGGGCGGCCGTAAGCAGGAGGGCCGATGCCCCGTGGCCAGAGGGCTCCTTCCAAGAGGAGCTCGGCTTGTGGCAGCAGGAGTGGTTCTATATCACCGCTCCGAAGGGCAGCAGGAAGAAGCCGCCGCCCGTATTCCGTTCGGGACCTCCTCGACGATTAACGTCGTGGGTCAACCAAGGGCTCAACTGGGGGCCGTCAAAAGACGTGCCCCTATTGCAGGGCCGGATTCGAGACCTCCAGGCGAGGGAGATCGATCTGGTCGTGGTGATGGAGGTCACCTAATTAGGCGTCTCCTGCCCTGCAAACGCCGTCCTCTTCGGCTATGGGAGTTCAATCCGGAGGGTCCACGGATTCTCCAACACTTTATGGGTACGACACCCGTGGAGATGTACAAGTTGTTCTTCGGACCACAGGCGGCGTGTCCGGAATTGACCGAGGATGCCGGCCTAAGCTGCAATCACCCGGATACTCAAGTAAGTAGCTCAGTGTTCGGACGTACCATTTGTTTGCCTTTCTACAATTCGCCTTTTAACCCGTTATCCTTCAACAGGAGTGGATAGCGCAAGCAAAGCTGATACGGTGTCCGGCCCCCCTCCCAGAGACCGCGTCGGATCCCGTGCTGGTCAGGATGTTGGAGGTTGCGCCTTCAGAAGAAGGCGGAAGGGAAAATAAGGGAACTACCGCCTCGCCCAAGGAGGCTCTTGAAAAAGGGGGGATCGAGAATCCCTCCCTCCAGGGGGAGAAGAGGACCACTTCCGAAGACCCGGAGGCCAAAGCCCCTAAGCGGGGGAAGAAATCTTCACCAGAGGGTCCTGCGTCCGGGGAGGTCCCGGCCGCACAGTCTTCTCTAAAGAATCAGCCCTCCAGCGAGCCGTGAGTAGAAAAAGGGGAGTTCATTAATAAGAAACATCCCTATTTGTGCTTCTGAGGATAACCGAAATTTTTACCTTGTAGTTCGGATCTGCGACCTTCTCAGATGAGCTCGTCTTCGGGGGATCTTCGTCCGGAGATGATGGAGAGCGAGACGCCTCCGTCTGCTGCGCCGTCGGATAGGGCGGACGAGCCTGAAGTGTCGTCACGGAGTGTATCCCCGAGCCCGGCAGAGCCGAAGAGTTCGGTGCCGACTAGTGTTCAGCCGGGGGAGCTGAAGGATCTGCTTGAGAGGGCGTCCATCTCAGAAGATCACCATGCATTGATGAGTATGGTGATTGGAAGGATTTCGTCCGCCGAAAGCGGATTGCATAATGCCGTCAGGAGTTTGCTGGCGGGGTTTGAGGTACGTAAAAAACGACACACCTTTTTGACAGTTTTGCACATGAAAGTGCGCCCTGTATAGATAGTAGCCCCTGAGACTCGGTAGGTTGTCGAAAGCGACAGTGTGCCGAGGATCAAAATCGCAGGTATTGAGTGTCGCCTTTCCTATGCAGGTGGAGGATAGTCCGGGGGCTAGCCGGACTGATGGAGTTGCTGAATTAATGCGGCAACTCAATGTTGTGGATGCGGACATCGCGCTAGTCAACAAGCGACTTGACGAGTCGCAAGGTAAGTTATCTCTCCGCAGTCACCTATTAAGGGAGCCAAAGCCCACCTCTTACAATATTTATGCTTGACGCAGATGGTGCTGCTGCTGTGGAGAGCCTTCGGGCAGAACTTGCTCAAGCCAAGGAGCAAGCCAGAAGGAGTGATGCGGCTGCCTCGAGGGCGGTCGAAGAGTTAGAAGCCGAAAGGGCCGCACACTGCCGAAGCAGGGAAGAGATGGCCGAACTGGCCGTTAAATTGAAGGATGCTACCGACCGCAATGAGGCTCTTGAAAAGGAGCGCCTATCGGAGTGAGAAGACCTGGGGAAGGCCACCGCCGAAGCCAAGGATGCCCGTTCTGCAATGCGGGCTATAAAGGAGGAGCTGCGTCAGGCCGGAGACATTGTGGCTGGCAAGCCTTTTCTGCTGCGCCGCAGGTTTACGGATCCAAAGTATGCCCAGCTTGGCCTGCTGTGGGGTCCGGAGGATCCATGTATGGACTTAGAGGCGAGTGCGGCGGATGCCGTTGTGCACTTCCGAAGTCAGAAGGATCACAAGACGGAAGAGCTATTTTGGTCTCAATTCCATAGTCCGGATCGTTCACTTCCGCTGACCGATCGGTTGGCTGAATGGGCTGAGCTGAATAGGTTGTCCGGACTTGCCCTGACGGATATCGTGACTCATGTCTGGCCGGATAGGCCCAAGGCGACGAGCTATTTTGGCTTATTGCAGCAATTTCTTGGGGCGGTGCCACATCTCAAGTTGATGAAGCGGTCGGCCTGCATAGAGGGTGCACGGATGGCCCTTGCCCGTGTGAAGACACATTGGACAGAGATGGATGCCACCGCTGTTGCAACCCAGGGTTCGGACGAAAGCCGGTTACCCACCGAGCACTATTTTGGGGAAGTTCTGCGTGGTGCTCGTGTAATAGAGTCGCAGTGCTCGAAAAATGTCACGTTCAAATGAACGTTTTATTTTGTAAAACAATGGTTATGATGTAATCGCTTTTTATACTTGTGCGTTTCAAGTATTGAAATATCTCCTATGCGGCCGTTTATGTATACGTGTGTATAACCTGAAAGATGGCAGTCGTCGGCTTCAGCCCCCACACACAAGGTGCGGAGGTGTTCGCAAAAATAGCGCATTTTCACACTTAATCCGACGTCTCGGTCCTGTTAAGGAGGTGGTAGCGTAGCAAACGAGGCAACCGGACTATAATGCTTTATCACTTCCACTTAGCCATTAGAGTTCGAGGGTGGGGCTACGATATAGCCCCTGGGGGCACCGCGTTCTCCGAATTCGGGGCGCGTGTGTGCCTGACCAGGAAACGGTCCTTCGTCAAAGCGGAGGAATTCTAAACATTCCAGTGGTCGATCGAGTGGTTGACCAGTCTCTCGCTGTATCATGACACCCAGTTTTCGGCTTTCTCTACTGAGGTGCTCGCCCAGCCGAACTGGGGCACAATCGCAGTAGTTCTCCTGGTGCCGCGTTAGCCGATGATACGGAACGTAAGGCAGCAAAACACAGGAGCCGGGCAAACCCAACATTTGACCAAAGACATGATTCGGAGCTGATGCATATAAGGCCTAACTCGAGACGCCGAACACTCCCTAAGGTGTTCGGTCTTTATAATAATGGGCCGAACAATGCCCTAAGCCCCTAGTGTCTAGGTACGGGCGAGGTCCTCTGACGCGGCCGATGCCAAAACGTCAGTCTCCACTCTGGTTATAATGAGAAACCAGGGGATTATAGCAACAAGAGACAATAAGAAAGGTTTACACAGGGTCTTAATCTGAAAAGAATCCTTGCGACGGGTCCCTACTGCAAGTCTGCGCCTGTGTCTCCGTTGTGCCGTTAGCCTGGACGGGTGTGCAAGTTGTTCATCTGTAAAAAGAGAGGAACTTAGTTTGAAAGGAAATTGTGCGAAAAAGTGTATGAAAAATATTAATAAATAAATAAAGCGGAGTTTATATTAGCTCATTATTGCTTATACGCACAACCCCTTGTGGAGGGGTGTGCGGCTAGGGAGCCCCTAGCTTATTTATGCCGGACTCGTCTAGCCGTGTCCGGGGTCTTTGAATGACCCTTGTAATGAAATGATGCCACGTGGACCGGGCATTTTAAGTGTAAGAGACGCGTAATGTGGTATGGCGTTAAAGCGGACAAAAGCTTCGCGTCCCAGTAGTGCTTGATAGCTACTTTTGAATGGGGCGACATGGAGAATTAGCTTTTCGCGTCGGAAGTTGTCCCGTGACCCGAACACAACTTCTAGTAATAAGGAGCCTGTGCACTTGGCGTAAGGGCCTGGCGTCACTCCTTTAAAGGAAGTGCGGCTATGTCGAATTTTAGTAAGGTCTATCCCCAACTTGCGGATTGTGTTCGGATATAGTAGGTTTAAATTGCTGCCGCCGTCCATCAGGACTTGTGTAAATTGTAGTCCGTCGATTATAGGATCCAATATCAGAGCAGTCCATCCTGCATTTCGAGCACTTCTGGGATAATCCAGGTGGTCAAAAGTGATTGGTTTTAACATCCAATCTCGAGGTTCCACTGGGGTGGACCGTGCGAGACCCATCTTAGCGGGTGCCGCATTGTTTTTCCGTATTATCACATGAAGTGAGTTTACTGCTTTGACTTCTTGTGGGAAAGTCTTTTGTTTTCCGGTGCCCTGCTGGTGGGGTTCGTCGTCGTCCTCACTTGGTGCGTCGAGCCCCTTGTGTTCGGCATTGAGTCGGCCGGACTGTTTGAAAACCCAACAATCTCGGTGGGTGTGGTTTGCAGGCCTTCCGGAGGTACTGTGGATTTGACATATCCGATCCAAAATTTTGTTTAAGTTGGATAGCTCATCACTGTTGTCCTTAAGAGGCAGTGTTTTGTTGTTTGGCCGCGAGCTTTTGAATCCGGCGTTGACCACCGTGTTCTTTGGGCTTTTCTCTTTATTCCGGCGCTGATCTTTTCTGCGCCGTGACTTTCCGTTTCCATCTCTGATCTCGGATGTACTTGGGTCGCTGGTGCTGCATCTTGCTAGCCAGCTGTCTTCCCCCGCACAAAAGCGGGTCATGAGGCTTGTTAGCGCGGACATTGTCCTCGGCTTCTCTTGGCCGAGGTGTCTGGCGAGCCATTCGTCTCGGACGTTGTGTTTGAAAGCTGCTAAGGCTTCGGCGTCCGGACAGTCGACTATTTGGTTCTTTTTAGTAAGGAACCTGTTCCAGAATTTGCGCGCTGACTCTCCGGGCTGTTGAGCTATATGACTTAGATCGTCTGCATCCGGAAGGCGGACATAAGTCCCTTGAAAATTTGCTCTAAACGCGTCCTCAAGCTCTTCCCAACTTCCAACAGTGTTTTCTGGGAGGCTTTTGAGCCAATGCCGAGCCGGCCCTTTGAGCTTGAGGGGTAGATATTTTATGGCGTGGAGGTCATTTCCTCTAGCCATGTGTATGTGTAGTATATAATCCTCTATCCAGACTCCAGGGTCTGTTGTTCCATCGTAAGCCTCTATGTTTCTGGGTTTAAACCCTGCTGGGAATTCATGATCTAGCACCTCATTGGTGAAACATAGTGGGTGCGCGGCGCCCCTGTATTTGGGTGTACCGCTGTCTTCGAACACTTGACGTGTTGTGTTGCTTTCTGGGGCCCTCTTTTTTGGCCCGTAAATGGACCTGGCTGGGCCATCTGTTTTCCCAGGATCATGAGTCGGCTTGTGTGCGACACCGCTTGTAGCTTTTGGCCTATCATCTGGCCGTCTATCCGGCCAGGCGGCCTCTTTGTTTTTTGACTGTGGGGGCTCTATGGCTTCCTCGTCATATTCTGGCAGCAGCTTGCGCTTCGGGTAGCTCTTTGATTGATGGCCATTGCCATATTTGTCTGCAGTTTTGAGCACTTTGCTCCACCTCATTCTGAGTATGTCTTCCACTGTTTTGAGCTTCCGCTTTTCCTTCTTCAGACTTCTTGCAGTGGTGACGAGTCTTTTGCGAAGGCTCTTATTCTCCGATGGTGTGTCCGGCGTGAGGTCGTCTGGACTGTTGGTTTCGCCGGGCATGGATTGATTATCCGATTCGTCCTGTTCGGACGGTTGCTTGGCTGCATGTTCGTCGTCCACTGGTTTGCCCTGCTTTATTGCTGGGTCATTAGGAGCACTGTTGTTGTCGAGGCGGGACTTAGGGCGGCGTCTGCGTCGCCGTTTTGGTTGTTTATCGGCGGGATTATCCTTTGCCGCGCCCCGTTGGTCCTCGTTATCGCTTCGTTTTGGGGTATCCACCATATATACATCGTGGGTTGGGTTGGCCTTCCAGTGCTCTGTGAGCGCTGGTTCTTGATCGTCTCCGGCATCGTCGTCCATACCGTCGATGTCTTCGGAGTCGTAGTCTAGCATGTCGGTTAGATCGTCGGCAGTGGCTACAAAGTGGGTGGTGGGAGGGCTTTGAATTTCTTCGTCATCCGCATCCCAACCGTCCTGGCCATAATCCGGCCAGGGCTCTCCGGATAGCGAGAGATGCTTTAGCGAATTTAGGATGTCACCAAAGGGTGAGTGCTGAAAGATGTCTGCGGCGGTGAACTCCATGATCGGCGCCCAATCAGATTCGATTGGCAGGGGCACAGGAGGTTCGAAGTCCGGCAGGGAGTCCGGCACCTCGGAGTCACAAGCTTTATGAGGGACAAGGCTAGTGTTCGGCTCCATCGCCGTGGAAGTCGCAGCTCCCGAGGAGGCATCCAATCACCTGTCCTCGATCTGCGCAGTTGGCTCCGGACTATGGGTCGGAGCGGATTCGTGTGCGGCCTCCAAGGCGCTGTCCGGCGGCAGGGCTAGATCACGCCCATCGTGACAGTGCGGCACGCACGGCTGTGGCTCGGATCCATCGAAGATCAAGTCTCCGCGGATATCCGCCGTGAAGTTTAGGCTTCCAAATCTGACCTGACGGCCAGGGGCGCAGCTTTCGATCTGCTCCAGATGGCCAAGTGAATTGGCCCGCAGTGCGAAGTCACCGAATATGAAGATCTGTCCGGGGAGAAATGTCTCACCCTGGACGGCGTTGTTGTTGATTGAAGAAGCCATCGAGCCTACCGGTGACGACACAGAGGAACTCTCAATGAAAGCACCAATGTTGGTGTCAAAACCGGCGGATCTCGGGTAGGGGGTCCCGAACTGTGCGTCTAGGCGGATGGTAACAGGAGACAAGGGACACGATGTTTTTACCCAGGTTCAGGCCCTCTCGATGGAGGTAAAACACTACTCCTTCTTGATTGATATTGATGATATGGGTAGTACAAGAGTGGATCTACCACGAGATCAAAGAGGCTAAACCCTAGAAGCTAGCCTATGGTATGATTGTTGTAATGGTTGTTGTGTCCTACGGACTAAAGCCCTCCGGTTTATATAGACACCGGAGAGGGCTAGGGTTACACAGAGTAGGTTACAATGGTAGGAGATCTACATATCCGTATCGCCAAGCTTGCCTTCCACGCCAAGGAAAGTCCCATCCAGACATGGGACGAAGTCTTCAGTCTTGTATCTTCATAGTCTTGGAGTCCGGCGGACGATGATAGTCCGGCTGTCCGGACACCCCCTAGTCCAGGACTCCCTCAACCCCGCTCGACTTATTAACCGCCCTGTCCTTTGTCCAGGAGTTGCAAGTAGTTTCTGGTGTTTGTAGTATGCTAGAGGCCGTGCGCAACGCTGACCCGAGGGGTGGCTGTGATGCGGTAGGCACGTGGCCGGGTATCCCGGGCGCCCGTTTGGTGTCGCGGAACCCTGTACACATCGTTCGGGGCCGTATGTGGAAACCTCAGCCGGACTCCCTGCAGATGGAACCTGAATAGGCAATAAACCTGGACTAGAGACTTGTGTGGTTAGTCAGATCATGGTCTACACCCACTTCGGCTTTCGCTTGAAGTCTGCCGAGCACATGTCGTGTGCAGACGCTAAGTGGTGGAAACATGTGTGAAGAAGTACACCCCTGCAGGGTTATAAATGATCTATTCGAATAGCCGCGTCCGCGGTAAAGGACCTCTAGGTTGCCTATATAGTTCATAGACAAGTGAAAGTGGATACTCTAAAATACGCAAGATAAGCGTGAGTGCTATGGATGGCGTTCTCGTAGGAAGAAGGGAGCGGGTCCATAGTGGTGTATTTGATATGGTGAATATGTGGACTCGTGTGCGCCACCTCAAAAGAGTTACTTGCAGTCGTAGTTCAGTATAGCCACTGAGTCAAAGCTGGCTTGCTACAGTTAAACCCCACCATCCCTTTGATGATACTGATGCATATGTAGTTAGTTCTGATGTAAGTCTTGTTGGGTACATTTGTACTCATGTTTGCCTATTTTATCTTTTTGCAGAGAGACTTCAGTCTCACTAGTAGTTCTGCATGGACTTCGACGTTTAGGTTGTTACCTCAGCTATGATCTTGTGCCCTCGGCAGGATCTGGTAGATAGTCAGGCTTCTCAACCTTTTTCATTTGTAGATGTCTGTACTCAGACATGTTAAGCTTTCGCATGTGTTTGTTATTTGTATGCTCTGAATGTTTGGTCATGAGACTCATGTTTGTAATATCTCGCTCCTCGGAGCCTATTGAATAAATACTTTGAGTTATAGAGTCATGTTGTGATGCCATGTTGTATTTGCATATATCGAGCATATTGTGTGTATGTTATTGAAATGCTTGGTATGTGTGGGATCCGACAACCTAGTTGTTTATTCTTGGTAGCCTCTCTTACCAGGAAATGTCTCCTAGTGCTTTCACTAAGCCATGGCAGCTTGCTACTGCTCCGGAACACTTAGGCTGGCCGACATGTGTCCTTCTTCGTTCCCGTGTCTGTCCCTTTGGGGAAATGTCACGCGTTGTTCCTTTAAGTCCCTGTAGCTTGCTATGACTTGGGTTCATATGTTGTTGATCGACACGTTCATTGCAGGGTCATGTATGCCTATTCCTGTAAGTTAGCGCCACCTTGGGTTTAGGACTAGTCATGTCGGCCTGGGTTCTTTGTCATATGGATGCTAGCGACACTTTCATATACATGAGCCAAAAGGCGCAAACGGTCCCGGGCCAGGTAAGGTGGCACCCACGGGAATACCGTGCATGAGGCCGCAAAGTGATATGATGTGTTACATGCTAGATCGGTGTGACTTAGGATCGGGGTCCTGACATGAGCTCTTCGTGATGTTGAAATCGACAAAGGTAGAAATCAAGGAAAAGCATCAAGTGTTGATGATTAAACAAGACCACTAGTTTCAAGTAAAGGGTAAAGGGAAAGAAAGGGAACTTCAAGAAGAATGTCAAGCAAGTTGGCACTCCCGTGAAGAAGCCCAAAGCTGGACCTAAGCCTGAAACTGAGTGCTTCTACCGCAAAGGAAATGGTTACTAGAAGCGGAACTGCCCCAAATATTTGGTGAATAAGAAGGATGGCAAAGTGAACAAAGGTATATTTTATATACATGTTATTGATGTGTGCCTTACTAGTGCTCGTAGTAACCCCTGAGTATTTGATACATGTTCAGTTGCTAAAGATTAGTAACTCGAAGTAGGAGTTGCAGAATAAATAGAGACTAGTTAAGGGTGAAGTGATGATGTATGTTGGAAGTGGTTCCAATATTGATATGATCACATCGCACAACCCCTATACTTTTGGGATTAGAGTTGAACCTAAATAAATGTTATTTGGTGTTTGCATTAAAGCATGAATATGATTAGATCATGTTTATTGCAATACGGTTATTCATTTAAGACAGAGAATAATTGTTATTCTATTTACATGAATAAAACCTTCTATGGTCATACACCCAATCTTGATGGTTTATTGAATCTTGATCATAGTGATACACATATTCATAATATTGATGCCAAAAGATGCAAAGTTGATAATGATAGTGCAACATACTTGTGGCACTGCTGTTTAGGTCATATTGGTGCAAAGCGCATGAAGAAAATCCATGTTGATGGGATTTTGGAATCAATTGATTATGAATCACTTGGTGCTTGCGAACCATGCCTCATGGGCAAGATGACTAAAAACTCCGTTCTCCAAAACAATGGAACGAGCTACTGACTTATTGGAAATAATACATACTGATGTATGCGGTCCAATGAGTGTTGAGGCTCGTGGCGGGTATTGTTATTTTCTGACCTTCACAGATGATTTGAGCAGATATGGATATATCTACTTAATGAAAAATAAGTCTAAAACATTTGAAAACTTCAAAGAATTTTAGAGTAAAGTGGAGAATCTTTGTAACAAGAAAATAAAGTTTCTACGATCTGATCATGGAGGAGAATATTTAAGTTACGAGTTTGGCCTTCATTTAAAACAATGTGGAATAGTTTCACAACTCACGCCAGCTGGAACACCACAGCATAATGGTGTGTCCGAACATCATAACCGCACTTTATTAGATATGGTGCGATCTATGATGTCTCTTACCGATTTACCACTATCGTTTTGGGGTTATGCATTAGAGACAGCTGCATTCACATTAAACAGGGCACCATGAAAATCCGTTGAGACGATGCCTTATGAACTATGGTTTGGCAAGAAACCAAAGTTGTCGTTTCTTAAAGTTTGCGGCTGCGATGCTTGTGTGAAAAAACTTCAACCTGATAAGTTCGAACCCAAATCGTAGAAGTACGTCTTCATTGGACACCCAAAGGAAATTGTTGGGTACACCTTCTATCACAGATCCGAAGGCAAAATCTTTGTTGCTAGGAATGGATCCTTTCTAGAGAAGGAGTTTCTCTCGAAAGAAGTGAGTGGGAGGAAAGTAGAACTTGATGAGGTAATTGTACCTTCTCCCGAATTGGAAAGTAGTTCATCACAGAAATTAGTTCCGGTGATTCCTACACAAATTAGTGAGGAAGCTAATGATGTTGATCATGAATCTTTAGATCAAGTTACTACCGCACCTCGTAAGTCTTCCATAGTACGATCCGCACCCGAGTGGTATGGTAATCCTATTTTGGAAGTCATGTTACTAGACCATGATGAACCTATGAACTATGAGGAAGCGATGATGAGCCCAGATTCCGCGAAATGGCTTGAGGCCATGAAATCTGAGATAGGATCCATGTATGAGAACAAAGTGTGGACTTTGGTGGACTTGCCCGATGATCGGCAAGCCATATCAAACAAATGGATCTTCAAGAGGAAGACGGACACTGATAGTAGAGTTACTATCTACAAAGCTCGACTTGTCGCAAAAGGTTTTTCGACAAGTTCAAGGTGTTGACTACAAAGAGATTTTCTTAATTTTAGCGATGCTTAAATCCGTCTGAATCATTTTCGCAGTTGCCATATTTTATGAAATCTGGCAAATGGATGTAAAAACTGCATTCCTTAAATGGATATTTCTTAAAGAAGAGTTGTATATGATGCAACCAGAAGGTTTTTTTGATCCTAAAGGTACTAACAAGGTGTGCAAACTCCAACAATCCATCTATGGACTGGTGCAAGCATCTCGGAGTTGGAATATACGCTTTGATGAGTTGATCAAAGCATATAATTTTATACAGACGTGCAGTGAAGCCTGTATTTTGAAGAAAGTGAGTGGGAGCACTACAACCTTTCTGATAAGTATATGTGAATGACATATTGTTGATCGTAAATGATGTATAATTTTCTGGTAAGCATAAAGGAGAGTTTGAAAGGAGATTTTCAAAGAAAGACCTCGATAAAGCTGCTTACATATTGGGCATCAAGATCTATAGAGATAGATCAGGACGCTTGATAAAGATTTTTCAATGAGTACATACCTTGACAAGATTTTGAAAGAGTTCAAAATAGATCAGTCAAGGCGCCGCACACCCACTATGCTTCACAGACGAAGTAATGGATCATCAAACCCCCGAGGGTTTCAAACCCGTAAACATTGAATCATACGACGGCACAACAGATCCTGCGGTTTGGATCGAGGACTATCTCCTTCACATCCACATGGCCTGCAGTGATGATCTACACGCCATCAAATTCCTCCCACTCAAGCTTAAAGGACCAGCTCGGCATTGGCTCAACAGCTTGCCAGCAGAATCAATTGGTTGTTGGGAAGACCTGGAAGCCGCATTCCTTGATAACTTCCAGGGCACATATGTGCGACCACCATACACTGATGACCTAAGCCACATAATTCAGCAGCCAGATGAATCGGCCAGACAATTCTGGACACGGTTCTTAACCAAGAAAAATCAAATCGTCGACTGTCCGGATGCAGAGGCCCTTGCAGCCTTCAAACATAACATCCGCGACGAGTGGCTTGCCCGACACCTAGGACTGGAAAAGCCGAAATCCATGGCAGCCCTCAGATCACTCATGACCCGCTTCTGCGCGGGAGAGGACAGCTGGCTAGCTCGCAGTAACAACCTGACCAAAAACCCTGGTTGTTCAGATAACAAGGACAACAACGGCAGGTCGCGTCGCAATAAGCACAAGCGCCGCATTAACGGCGATAATACTGAAGATACGGCAGTCAATGCTGGATTCAGAGGCTCTAAACCCGGTCAGCGGAAAAAGCCATTCAAAAGAAATACTCGGGGCCTGTCTAATTTGGACAGAATACTCGATCGCTCGTGCCAGATACATGGCACCCCCGAAAAACTAGCCAACCACACCTACAGGGATTGTTGGGTGTTCAAGCAGGCAGACAAGATAAATGCCGAAAACAACGACAAGGGGCTGCATAGCAATGACGAGGAGGAGCCCCGGCCGCCGAACAATAGAGGACAGAAGGGCTTTCCCCCACAAGTGCGGACGGTGAACATGATATACGCAACCCACATACCCAAAAGGGAGCGGAAGCATGCACTGAGGGACGTATACGCGATGGAGCCAGTCGCCCCAAAGTTTAACCCATGGTCCTCCTGCCCGATCACTTTTGATCGAAGGGACCACCCCACTAGCATCCGCCACGGCGGATTCGCCGCATTGGTTCTTGACCCAATCATTGACGGATTTCACCTCACTAGAGTCCTGATGGACGGCGGCAGCAGCCTGAACCTGCTTTACGAGGATACAGTGCGCAAAATGGGCATAGACCCCTCAAGGATCAAACCTACAAAAACGACCTTTAAAGGCGTCATACCAGGTGTAGAGACCAACTATACAGGCTCAGTTACACTCGAAGTGGTCTTCGGATCCCCGGATAACTTCCGAAGCGAGGAATTAATCTTCGACATAGTCCCGTTCCGCAGCGGCTATCACACACTGCTCGGACGAACCGCATTTGCAAAGTTCAATGCGGTGCCGCACTACGCATACCTCAAGCTCAAAATGCTAGGCCCCCGAGGAGTAATCACGGTCAATGGAAACACCGAACACTCTCTCCGAACGGAGGAGCATACGGCGGCCCTCGCGGCGGAAGTACAAAGCAGCCTCTTAAGGGAATTCTCGAGTCTAACTACTAAACGTCCGGACACCGTCAAGCGCGCCCGGAGTAACCTACAACAAGACTGCCGGGAACATTCCGAGCACACGTAGCAATGCAGCCCCAACCCTAGCCCTCGCGAAATCGCGAGACCAGTACCACGCGTACATAACTACGCTTTGGAGATACCATGGGCATAGGGGTAGGGGCACGACCACGGCATGCCCGGAGAGCGGCTCAACCGCACCAGGGGCTCCCAATTGTGTCATTCTTTTTTTTCTTATTCTCAGGACTCCGTTTTCCAGAAGCCCTGTCCGGCACTAGAATTGCCGAACTCACGATGCAACAACCAGGGAAGTAGAAAAGCTACGTCGAGTGTCCAGGTTGTCTCTATTACGAGCAGTATACCTGTTTTACATACCATCCCGCAGCCTACCCCTGGAGGGGGACATGTTAAATAGTCCCATCCCTTGCTTATCGCACTATTTGTATCGTTCTGCTTTCATTGTAGTATTTTTTTTGAATAAACAATGCATCGCTTTTTTGCTTATTATTGCATTCCTTTTTCTATCTATATATGTTCACTTATGACATGTTGCATCCGTACGCTTTGGTACGGCCAAATACACCAGGGGCTTAAGTACCCCAAAATATGGTGTGATAAGTCCGAACACTTTAACAAGTGCGGCACCCCGAACTTATAGCATTATATGCATCGGCTCCGAATCATGTCTTGGGTCAATAGTTGGGTTTGCCCGGCTCCCATGTTTTGGTACCTTACATTCCGTTATATCGGCTAAGGTAGCGCTGGGAGAACCACTGCGATTGTGCCCCGGTTGAGCTGGGTTGAGCACCTCAGTGGAGAAAGCTAAAACTGACCGTCATGATAGGGCAAGAGCCGGTCGCTGTTCGAGAGGTTTTTCGAGTCCCTAAAGACTTATGCCGCTTAGAGCGAGGAGTCGGCTTTGTCCGACCCAGGCGTGGATAGTGCCCCGAATTCGGTCTTTCGAACACTAGGGGCTTTGCCGAAATTTAAAATTATAGAACTCTATGGCTAAGTGGGAGTGTTCAAGCATTATAGTCCGGTTGCCTTGTTCGTTGTGTTGAGCGCCTCCCTCTAAGGACCCAAGAATGGGAACAAGAGCGCTCAAGTTTATCCCGAACACCCAAGCACTTGTGGCATGGGGGCTGAAGCCAACGACTTGCCATCTCTCAAATTTGATAAACGGCCGCACATAAGGTAATATTTTAAATTAACAAGCGTTGCTTAGCGCATATGAACAAAGTTTTCAGCATACAGGATAACAAATGCGAGTCTACTCAAAAATTACATCTTTGGAGCACTCACCCGCTATAAGGCGGGCACCCTTCAGGACACCCTTATAGTGCATCTCGGGCGTGCGATACTCCTTGCCCGGCGGTGGCACGTCCGTCACAAGCTTCTCGGCGTCCATCTTGCCCCAGTGCACTTTAGCACGGGCAAGGGCTCGACGGGCACCTTCAATGCAGATGGAACGCTTGATGACTTCAATCCATGGACAGGCGTCCACCAGCCGCCGCACCAGACCGATGTAGCTCCCAGGCATGGCTTCTTTAGGCCACAGCCGAACTATGAGGCCCTTCATGGCCTGTTCGGCCACCTTGTGGAGCTCGACCAGCTACTTCAGCTGGTCGCTCAGGGGCACGGGATGTCCGGCCTCAGCATATTGAGACCAGAACACCTTTTCCATCGAGCTCCCCTCCTCGGCTCGGTAGAACGCGGCAGCATCGGACTCACTACGGGGCAGATCTGTGAATGCTCCTGGAGAGCTCCGAATTCGGGTAAGTAACAGATAATTCACTTTTACATGCTTGCTTTGCATGAAGAATGCCTTACCCGCCGCTATCTTTTTTATCGCCTCAATCTCCTGGAAGGCCTTCTGGGCTTCGGCCTTAGCGGCTTTGGCACTCTCAAGAGCCAAGGCGAGCTCGGACTCTCGAGTCTTCGAGTCATGCTCCAAACTATCGTGTTTTTCCACGAAAGCCTGGAGCTCTTGCCGCACCTCCGCCACCCGCGCCTCCTTCTTCTCTCGCTCGGTGCGCTCCGCGGCCGCACTTTTTTCGGCCTTGGACACCGCCTACTTTAGGGTCGCCACCTCGTTCGTGGCCCCTGCAATACTCACGTTATTCCTGTCATTTTTTTTGCAACCAAATCCTTTCTATAAGGTATTACTTTAATAAGGTATTACTTACCTTCCTTGTCCTCGAGCTGCTTCTTGGCATGGCCGAGCTCGTTCTTGGACCGCTCGAGACTCTGCTTCAATACATTGACCTCCGCAGTCAGTGCGGCAGAGGTCAGCAGCGCAGCCTGCATTCCCATATTGACATGCTTATGTTAGACTCCTGCGTATATCTTTTTAGATCCTCAGTTCGGCTTTTCTTTCCGAACACCAAACTGAGCATCAGGGGCTACTATCTATGCGGTACTATTATTACATATCTTAATTACATACCTCAAAGCCTGTTAGAAGGCTGGTACAGGCTTCAGTCAGCCCGCTCTTGGCAGACTGAACTTTCTGGATCACCACACTCATAACAGTGCGGTGCTCCTCGTCGATGGAGGCGCCATGGAGCGCCTCCAGTAAGTTATCTGGTGCCTCCGGATGGACGGAGGCCACCGGCGTTGCAGTCTTGCCCTTCTTACGAAGGGCCCGCCTGCTGGACTTTGGAATCACTGTAGGTTCCGGTACGGAGTCCGGCACAGGGCCGGACTTAGAGCCCTCTGAGGTTTTGCCCTCTTTGCGCCCGGAGTCCGGGAGGTCGCCTTGCGGCGCCTCCAGGACCACCTCCTCCTGGTTGGGCCCCTCTTGGGACTCCACCGCGGAGTCGTCTGTGTCACGGGGGGAGGAGGCGGTCGGAAGTGAAGTGCTATTCACATCCGACGAATCCAGGGAGCCACTCGACGAAGCGGGGAGCTCGTCCTTGGGTGGGCTACATGGTTGTATTCGGCGTTAGAAGACACTATGCAACAAAGGAAAAATCATGGGTTAGTTTGGAATCCGGACACTTACGATCTCGCCAGGGGCTTGGCCATCGAGGGCCAATCCTCTTCGCCGTCGTCGGCGTTGGTGGAAAAGTCCGAAGGAAGGGTACTTCCCTTCTTGGACCCTCTGGCTTCCCCGGTTGGGGAGGCCTTCCTTTTCTTCTCTCCCCCCGCTGGGGGAGAAGCCTCTTTTTTCTCCTCCTCGTCTTCGCGGGAGGAGTCCGCCTTGGAGTCATCGGACGATGAGTCCGATAACACCTGATGCCAGGAACTCTTGCGGGTTCCTGTGGCCTTCTTCTTGGCCTTCTTGTCCGGCACCACGTGAGGTGCCGGAACCAGCAGCCCCGTCAATCGGGCGTCCGCTGGGTCTTCTGGTAAGGGAGCCGGACAGTTAACCTGCCCGGACTTCTTCTGCCAGGCCTGTCAAAGGTAAGGGAGTTTAGATCCCGCATAGAGCCAAACTATGAAAAAAAAGTGTCCCGTAAAGGTTAAAATAGCTTACTTCACCGGCTTGACGCTGCTAGCTGAATCCGCGATCTTCGATAGCGGATGCGGGAGCCTCGACGCCCTTGAACAGCACCTTCCAGGCGTCTTCGTACGTAGTGTCAAAGAGCCTGCTCAAGGTCTGGTGCTGTGCCGGAACAAACTCCCACAAGTTGAAAGCCCGTTGTTGGCACGGGAGGATCCGGCAGATGAGCATGACCTGGACTGCGCTGACGAGCTTGATCTTCTTGTTCACAATGTTTTGGACGCAGGTCTGGAGTCCGGTCAGCTCTTCCAAATCACCCCATGTCAGGCCCTTCTCTTTCTAGGAGGTGAGCTATGTGGGGATGCCAGATCTGAATTCGGGGGCCGCTGCCCATTCAGGGTCACGCGGCTCGGTGATGTAGAACCACCCCGATTGCCACACTTTGATGGTTTCCATGAAGGCGCCCTCGAGCCATATGACGTTGGGCATCTTGCCCACCATGGCGCCTCTGCACTCCGCCTGCTGGCCGCCCACTACCTTCGGCTTGACATTGAAGGTCTTCAGCCATAAGCCGAAGTGGGGTTTGATGCAGAGGAAGGCCTCGCACACAACGATAAATGCTGAGATGTTGAGGATGAAATTCGGGGCTAGATCGTGGAAATCCAGGCTGTAGTAGTACATGAGCCCCCGGACAAATGGGTGGAGTGGGAAGCCCAGTCCGCGGAGGAAATGGGGAAGGAACACCACCCTCTCATGGGGCCTGGGGGTGGGGACGAGCTGCTTCTCATCTGGAAGCCGGTGCGCAATGTCGTTGTGCAGGTATCCAGCTTTCCTCAACTTTTTGATGTGCCCCTCTGTGACGGAGGAGGCCATCCACTTGCCTCCCGCTCCGGACATGGCTGGGGAAGGTTCAGGCGATATGTGCGGACTTGGGCGCTGGAGCTCGAGTACGCAGAAATGGATAAGCAAAGGAGGAAGAAGGCGTAGGTAAAAAGGTGGATCCTTATCCCCTTATATGGACGGACGAAACTATGCGTCCCCACCAGCCTGGTAAGACTCGCTTATCTCCCAAGCGCCGTAATCAATGGCGCGGTTGGGCTACCCACGCCCGTATTGATGAGAATCCCGGAATAAGGGGACACGATCTCTGCTTTGACAAGACATGCCAAGGAAACCGCTTCGCTAAACGCGCTGAGGTGGAATAGTAAAAACAATTCGAATAAAGGCCTGGCCGTGGTGTGATGTCACGCCACGGAATACGTCAGCAGATTGAACTTGTGTAAACGTTATTCTCTCTACGGTGGTATGTGGAACTTATTTTGCAAAGCCAGACACTATCCTTGTGTTCAAAATCTTCTATGAAGTATTCAGAGGAGGAACCCGCCTTGCAATGCCGAAGACAATATGCGCGCCGGACTTGTCGTCATTGAAGCCTGGTTCAGGGGCTACTGAGGGAGTCCTGGATTAGGGGGCGTCCGGATGGCCGGACTATCACCGTTGGCCGGACTCCTGGACTATGAAGATACAAGATTGAAGACTCCGTCCCGTGTCCGGATGGGACTTTCCTTGGCGTGGAAGGCAAGCTTGGCAATACGGATATGTAGATCTCCTACCATTGTAACCGACTCTGTGTAACCCTAGCCCTCTCCGGTGTCTATATAAACCGGAGGGTTTTAGTCCGTAGGACGAACAACAATCATACCATAGGCTAGCTTCTAGGGTTTTGCCTCTTTGATCTCGTGGTAGATCTACTCTTGTACTACCCATATCATCAATATTAATCAAGCAGGAGTAGGGTTTTACCTCCATCGAGAGGGCCCGAACCTGGGTAAAAACATCGTATCCCTTGTCTCCTGTTACCATCCGCCTAGATGCACAGTTCGGGACCCCCTACCCGAGATCCGCCGGTTTTGACACTGACATCCACCTTGACGGCATCGGTCGTGCCTTTGCGCTCCCCCGGCGGGCCGCGCCCACAGCTTGGCCACGTAGTGCGGTAGTGGGGATGCCCACACTCTGATGCAAATGGCCGACACGGCGATAGGCGCGCTGATGTCGAGCACGCCGCCAACCAAGAAAAATGCACGGCCGTCCTCCTCCGTGAACAGCAAGAGCCGTGGCTCCGACAGTGGCACTTGCAGCTGGAGCACCTTGCCGTACTGGATCCTGTGCACGGGCATGGGATGTGCCCTGCTGATGTGGTGGTAGAGCGCCGGCAGCGGGCCTTCGTAGCCATAGACGGGTACGGGGCATTTGCAGGGCGCGAGCGGACACACGCTCTGGTGATCGGCGAGCTTGTGGTAAGTGACGTAGAGGCCACAGCCTTCGTGCGGGCACTCCACCCTCACCGATGAAAGGACGACGTCCACCGCCATGTTCCACACGTCGAAACCACCGCCGCGCTCGCACTTCTGGCAGTGCCGCTGGTTCTCGGGGCGCTTGACGCGGCAGTCCGCGCAGGCCAGGTGCCCTCCCTTGCACTGCAGAAATCAATCAAACATCACATCAATCTAGAAACTTGCACCTTGCTCAATCAGCTAAACGGACGAGGTGTATTAGAACCTCATACACTGGAGGCGTCAAGGGGCAGAGGCACAAGGGGCAGTGGAGCACAGTGAGGTCCATCGAGACCTTATAGAGCTCCATCATCGGGTCCTGTTCCTTCTACATGATCTTGCCCTCCTCGTGCACAACCATCTCTCGCTTGGGCCGGGGCATTACAAAGCTTTACCGTCACATATTTATACTACTTCAAGGTGCATTAAATCAACACATGCAAGTATCAGAAGGAGAGTCACGGCATGCATGCATGCAATGTAATTAATGCATCGGTAAATGCAAATTATTGAAATATATCGAGTGCAGTGCTTTGATGTGTCGCGTCAACTCGTACATCAACAAGAAGTTTGATTATCCTCTCCCTCGCGGACTTAACTGCACCTGCCTTTGGCTGTATGACAGGTTGGCCACCCACCTGTCGGTCCCACCTATCATACACGCAAAGGTAGGAGCGTCCCTCCCTCACCTATGAGCGTGGTAGCTGGCAGGACTAGGAGAAGCTTTCGCTACACGCTCTCCTTCCCGCACGCGATGGACATGCAGCAGTTCAATTGGTGTTAGATGGCCAGAAGTGTACTATAGTACTCCTCCAGTGCATTAGTACTCCATCATTGTTCGACTTCCTGAGAGGCGAAGAGCCAAGCTCAGCCCAGACGCTCGTGTGGCAGTTTCATGTGTAGAGTAGTCCAGGGTAGCGTGTACCGTGCCTATAAGCTTAAAATTGTTGGGGTTGGCTCCATGCTATGTGGCCGTCTCAAAGTTTTTTAAAAAAATTAAAATAATCTTCTGGCCCTACCTGTCACCCTGGTCATCTGGTCAAGACAGGAATATATATTTTAATTTGTGGTGGGTAAATGTTAGAGGTTGTAGCAAATATATTGTACACTGCGGGTCTTTCAGGCAAGTTTAGAGGCAAGCATGTGTGGCCAGTGCTATGATGAGTCGCGTCAACTCGTACAACGAGGAGAAGCTTGATTTTACTACTACACGCCTTCTCCCTCGCCCATGCGCGCGGTTGCTTGCAAACGAGGACATGCTTTTGCTTATAGTACTACAACAAGCTATCCCTCCCGCTCGCGGTGGACGGACATGCAGCAGCGGATTCTACACTGTAGAAGCAGTAGTAGTAACATCATTGTTCGTCTTCTCGAAGAGGCGAAGAGCCAAGCGCAACCCGAACATGGCAGTTGCGAACATTGCAGCACGCATATAGCCAGGCTCTTGCATGAGACAAAATTGCTATGTGAGCCCACTATTGTACTAGTACGTACTACTACTTGCTAGTATAGCCCTGTAAACCGGAAAGGAGTATTTTCCTTTCTAGAGATTTCAACAAGTGACTAGACTGCACCGAGACGGAGTACATATGGAGCAAAATGAGTGAATCTGCACCGTAAATGAATACGTAGTTCTCTCGTTTTCCTCTCCGAGGTGCACAATATTGAGTATACTAACTAGTCTCTTTTTGACACGCATTTACGTTTTTTTTGACATAGTATAGACACAAGCGCTCATATACATGCACATACACTCACCCCTATGAACGCACACACGCACGACACTATCATCTTGAAATTTGCAAAGTCACCATAGGCACCTCGTCGTCGACGGGAACGTCTCCTGACACGCGATAGACGCGAGTGGCAGTCGCCTCCATAGGTGCTTGAATGCCAAGGAGGGAGAGGGTAGCGGTTCCCGAGACGTTGAACGGTCAATGATGCATCCTCAAGTACATGCAGAGGGAATTAATTGGAGAAGCAGAATAGAGTCAGCACGATGTGAATGCAACAGAGTTTGGACTCTCATATAAAGGCGCTCCACCACTCCAATCCATCTACTCCTAAGTCTCTACGCAACACTGCTCACTCCAATCCAAGACCAAGTGACCAGAAGCCACAAGCACCTATGGAGGCGATGGACGCGTGCGGCACTCGGCTGTGCCAAATCATCCAAGGCGCCAGCATGCGGCCCCGCACTGCGCAGCTTTTCCAAACGGTGCTGGCGACCGCCGACATCGTAGCCCTCGCCGACGCCGGCTTCGCCTCTCGCATGGACGACATGATGGTCAACTCCATCTGCAAGTTCACCACCGTCAAGAAGCACGCGGACAACCTTGCCGTACTGCTCCAGCATGCACACCCAGGCTCCTCATTGCCTGCCACCCTCATCGGCCTCCATGGTGCCAAACTCTTTCAAGCCATGGTGGCCCTGCAGGTGCCGGAGGTCGCGACGAAGAATGTGCACCTCGAGGCCGCGCTCACCATGCAGCGCCTCACCATGCAAGAAACCGTCGACCTGCACATCCACGTCTACGAGGAAATCGTCTACAGAGGCCACTACAAGGCAAGCAAGGATAGAAAGACGTAGGCCTTCTTACAGCGGCTGAAATCTTTGGACGCCATTGTTCAGAAGCACGTCGACCTGGCCATGAAAGCCGCTGCTACTTAGGCGCCGTTCGGTGGGGCGGCGTCCTGAGTCGAGGAGGTGGATGTCATCGATGGATGCATCTCTTCTTCTTGCCTCCTGTAACCAGCACTGCATCGGCTCGTGGCCTTAATGTTTTATTAGTATAGTACTCCCTCCGTTCCCAAATATAAGTCTTTCTAAAGATTCCAGCAAGTGACTAGTACATACGGAGCAAAATAAGTGAATCTACACTCTAAACTATGTCTACATACATCTGTATGCTGTATTCCATTTGAAATAGTATCTAAAAAGGCTTATATTTAGGAACGGAGGGAGCATATGGCATTTTTATTCGAGTCGTAACATTTTCACTGTGAGGTGGGGCCGCAGTTGAGCAAACCCACCCCGCCCACTAGGCGTCGGCCGAGTTTAGAATTAGAAGAGAGAAACGAGGGAGGAGAGCTAGCTGTAGCACAGACGCTGTTGTCAGATGGGACTCGTGTTGATAGAATAGGAGTATTGAGCACTCGTACCTCTTTTTTTGAGGGAAAAATTAGTCGTATGTCTAGTACCACTAGTTGGGTGTGTGCGACCTATAGCTGTCATCACTTTAGGTCTCCTTTTTGAACAGCAGCTACGCTTCACTGTACATAGTTAATCATGCATTTATCCTCCTATATGTACTCCTAGGCTATTTCCACGTGCTCCCATTCGCCGACATGTGGGACATAGAGCATCTGGGTCGTAGTGCATGCACGACTCGGAGCATATGCCAGGGTACTTTACATTTCAGACCTCACGAATTACATGCAAACCCCCCGCGGAAGAATAAATAAATAAATGAATTACTACATGAAACCGGATTATTTTCGCAGAAACCGGAGCACGTTCATTAAATTTTGGACATAACACATTAATAAAAAATGACCGAACCTAAAACAGTCTAAGGGCCTCTTTGATTTTTCCCGCAAAAAAAGGGCCTCTTTGATTCGCAGGATACTGAAACACAGGAATGGGGAAAGTATGATGGCGATGAACCGAGGCGAGGAGAATTCTAACTCAGTTAGAAGTTAGAGTTAGATTCTAATCCTGAACTAATTCTAAACCAAAGAGGTGTATGGATGGCAGGGTTAGATTGACAATAAATGCTCTTCTCAATCATTTGACTACTCTGGACCCTATTTCCTGCCGGAGTTGGTGTGGCCGGCTCTTGTGTGGCCTCCTCCCGCTCACAATTGACATAAACAAACCATCTTTACAAATCAAGCATGCAAAACATGATAATTTTTTACTTTGTCCATACAAATGAGATATCCCACTTAAACATACAAGTCGTCAATCAAGCTTCACAAAAAAAACACTCCATGAAACAAAGCATGAGCTAACTCATCACGAAAGTCATTTATGATAGGGAGGGAGCCTGGAGCCCCAACGCACCAAGGGAGGAGCTCGCCATCGTCGCTCTGGACGAAGGCTCTGTAGAGCCCAAGCCCCTGGAACCCCTCCGACGCCGGCCCTTGCGAGTTGAGGTCAACATCGGCATGGGTAGCAGGGCCGCGCCGCCGCCGACTGGGAACTTAATCTTTGGGCCTCTAGAAATAATGCAAGCCTGAAACTGAAATACCTATAAAGGTGAACTGAATCTTTGGGCCTCTAGAAATAATGCAAGCCTGAAACTGGAATACCTAGAAAGGTGAACTAAATCTTTGGGCCTCTAGAAATAATGCAGGCCTGAAACTGAAATACCTAGAAAGGTGAACTGAATCTTTGGGCCTCTAGAAAGATTTATTACCTCCTCAAGCAGCATCAAACAATTCCATGCGTGCACCACAAATCTATACCAAGTTTGATCAGGATCTACTTTTCCAAATCAGAATTAGCACTAGAGCGAGCAAGATCAATGATATGGCTGTGAGACAGAGAAGCAACAAACAAACTCACCCCTCTCGTGACCTACCTGGTAGATGCGCCGCCGCCGCGCATGACAGAGGGAGAAAAACGACTGGGGAAGGGGGAGCGGGGCGACCTTCAAAGGCCGGAGGGAGAGGGCAGCCGAAGTAGGGCGGCGGAGGCCAGAAGAGAGGACGGCCGGAGGAGAGAGAGGGCGAGCGGCGCTTGGGCGGGCGGCCCTATGGGGAACAGAGAGGAGTCGTGCCAGAGGGGGGGAACGATCTGGTGCGGGCAGGGGAGATTTTTTTAGTTCTGTTTTAGTGGGCCCGAGGATAACTAACCCAATTAGAACCTCTCCACCGGGCTAGTTTTTTGAGCTGGGTTAGAGAAAACTAGCTCAAACTAACTCCTCCTGTTTCGATAATTTGAGGCTATTTCAACCCAAACTAGCTCTAACTCAGGGATCCAAACAAAGAGGAGAAGTACTATACATGCTACAGTGTGGACCGTAGCACATTATTTTTTATGGCCATATCACCACATTGTTATCTACTGCTGGTTCACTGGGCTACCGTGGTTCGCACTGCTGGTTCACTGGGCTGTCGTGGTTCGCACGCCTCTGACCTGAGTAGTAGTAGTATATACCGCATCATTCTTTGCTCCTTCTTACTAATACGTACTTTGCCAACATGTGGGAGAGCCAGCATCTGGGTCGACGTGTCATGCACCAGATTATAGTGCAGAACAGAAGTGGGGCATCACCCCGGTCGGAGCGCTAGTAATTCATGACTATAGTGAGTGGTCATATCACAAGTCTTTCCAGCAGTAACGCACCGTCAAATCGCACAGCCCGACCTTTCTAGCAGTATGTTTGAGAATCTGCCACTCGCTCACCCTCCTTGCCTCTCTGTCAAACCGCCTACCCGAAAACTGTCGTGCGTACTGCCCGAGAAAATCCCCACCCTCAACTTTTAACTACGCGAAAATAGTCCGAGCTTGTTCGTTCTATATAAATACTTACCGTATGTTTATTCACCCGTGGGGTTGTTCAATGAATGGAGGGGCGGGGAGCACAAGTGAACAATACTAGTATTACTAGTAGTAAGTAGGAGTCGTACAGTAGTCACCTTAAATAGAGAGTTTCTTTTCTTTAATGCCACGTACACAAATTGAAACGCTTGTTTTGGAGAGAAAAAGATAATCACTCCACTATATATGTACGCAGGGGCCTAAGCGCTTGCTTTACTAGGTTGCTCTGTTCATTCTCTCATCCTCTCCAGATCTAAACAAGACAGCGGTAGAAACATTTTCTCTCTGCTCACCGCTGGTCACAGATCCGGCCGGATCCCTTCGGCCGGTATGTGTAGAGGACTAAAAGGTGCATCGTTCACGCGGTCATCGCCGCCGAGGGAGGAAACCCACAGCTGCCGGCGGGTCCCGATCCTCTGCCTGTGCCGTTCTCTTCAACACATCGCTGGCTCGGGAGGTCCTCCGACCCTTCTTCCTCCCTGCCGTATTGTGCGCAGATCGGACCTGCCGCCGCCGACATCCCGACGACCTCATGTACAAGTTCTTCGAAAGCGGCCTTGCTCTACTGCCCCAGCTCCCAATGTGTCTGCATGTGCATCTTTTTCTACTTCCATCAGCTCTTCCAAATCCACCTAAATTTTTAGTGTTATTAGAGGTAAAGCTACTTCATGCATTCGAATATAGGACTTGGTTCAAACAACGAAGAAACGGGGGAAAGTCGTAGCATGAATCTAGGACTTGATTCAAAGTGGAAATAACATTGGGAAAGTAGTAGAGACCAGGTACCCAACCGGTCTCTTGATTGAAAAGGGAAATAATGGGAAAACTCAGTACAAACTAGATAAGGAACATATCTATTATTGGTTGAAAAATGGATAGAAAGTGGCGGTTGGTGGACAAGTCAACAGAGTATGTCCAGGATTAGATTTGCTGCCCTCACATAGTAAAAGGTCTCCAGGATTAGATTTGATGCCCTCACATAGTAAAAGGTCTCCAGGATTAGATTTGCTGCCCTCACATAGTAAAATTTCTCCAGGATTAGATTTGCTGCCCTCACAGAGCATGAACAAACTCGGCATCACCACTTTGTGCCTCTTTGTAGGTACATTGTGCTGATGCATCCACTGTCGCATGTCCTTATACCAACCTTTTGCTGTTGTTAATGTAAGGGCGCATGTAAAATGAAGCGATCACACCGTTACCTTAATGACATGTCTAACCAGTGTTATTGTTAATCTAATGCCTCCAGTGATATGATGCAATTAACCTGTGTTAACAAATGGTACTCCTACTGTTTTCCCAAGTATGATAAGTAAGTTGCTTCTTTACGCTGTTGAGTGACCTGGTGTCCCCATGGTCCCATGCCCTTAAACCAACTCCTTAGCTGCTGTTGATTTACTGTATCTGGTAAACAAGCAATGCCACAATTAAAGTAATCCCATATTTGATGAATGTCATAGTTGATCGTAATGCTTCCGGTAACATGAAGCATTACTGACGTTTTAAAATTTCTACTGTCCTTGCGTGATTGCCATGAACATAATTAAGATGCTTGTTTTCATTTTGTGTATGTTTCGTATATTCTTATTGACCAGCAACTGTTTACTTTCTATCTTTTTTTGCAGATAGGGATATCCATTTCACCTTGTTGCTATTGTGACCTTTTGGTGAACTGCACAAAACACTTTTTTTGGAATGAGTGTCTTGTGCCGTTCAACTAAAATGTCACGTGGGCAACATCTCTCAATTTTGGTGGAACTGCACAAAATGGTGACTGGAGTTCCCAAAATCTCCGTCAAATTCTGTTGGTAATCTCGTGCAACATTTTATTAGCCTTTGCAAGAAGAGTCGTCACTATCACCACAATGGCACTTTATTTTAGTGGAACTGCACAAAAGGATAAGCAAATTATAGTTGCACCTTACATGAGCAGGACAACCAACCTTAATGTTGCTCAATTTTAGTGCAACTACTAAAGAAGAACCTGCCAGCTCATGAGAGCAAGTACTTCTTGCTAGCTGAATGATGCAATCTTTGCTTCATTTTGGGTGAACAGCAGAAAAAGGCGCATGAATTGAATCGTGGAGCTGGAGGTTGACCTCATCCGAGTGAAGTTACAGGTTCACCAGATCGAGTTGTGGCGGCATAGGAACCCTCACACCGGTCAGTACTGTCCTTTATCAATATGATTGTGCTTTGTCATGCTGTGCCAACATTGTATTTTTTTAATAAAGCTATTTTATCACAATCTTTTCTCGTTTTGGAAATAAAGTTTGCTTAAACTAGTGCGACTATTATAGTAATTAGGGATGCATCAAAGATTAATGCATCAGGAACATAGATAGAATTGGCGGCCCAAAGTAAAGGCCAATGTTTGCACAACCATCTCTATGGCTGCTAGAGTCCTAAACCCATGCTCTTTCTTATCTGTGCAAACAGGAATACTCTACTACAGATGTTGTGATGGTCAAGAGCATCCGCCAAGTTCTTGGGTTGTATGACACGACTAGCCAAGATGGATTTAATCCCGATATTCACTTTATCAAAAGGCTCTAATGGGTTGGTTCCGAATCCTGCAAGCTGGGAATCAATGAGATGTGTAGGCATCTTTGTTGTACTTATTATTTGAATCTTATTTGTTGGTTCTGAATCTTGGAAGCTGGGAATCAATGAGATGTGTAGGCATATTTGTTGTACTTATTATTTGAATCTTATTTGTTGGTTCTGAATCTTGCAAGCTGGGAAACACGGCATGATGATGCAGAGGACAGCAACCATAACAAATTGTTCAAACTTGGTAGTATTGTCTATGTGAAAGTGCGGCAAATGTGCTGATCATGTGCGTCCTGAGAATAATAATTCTAATTGTTGTGCATGTTGATCATGTGGCACTGATAGGACGAGCCAATGCATTGCTTGTTTTAAGAATACATTTTAATTAAAGCTAATTAAATTTAAGTAAACTGACCACTAACACTTGTTATTACAATACCAATACAAACTCGCTCGTGAACCGACGTTTGTGGCTGGAATAGGTTTCTTAATGGAGGCATTTGAATGCGCCGAGGGTGCATATTCTGTAGGGCGTGCAGTGGGTGAGGGAGGGGTCGTAACTGTTGTCGCCTATACACACTCAGTTTACTGTTGAATCCAGTTCCCCAAGAGCTGAAAAACGAGCTGCTGCTGCCGCTTACTCACTCGTTCACTTGAAGAGACTCCATGTAACACCCCGTATGTAACTTTCCATATTTGTAACTCCAACTCTTGCCATTTCCGGCTATGTGATATAGTATTTCCTTCATGGTTGGGTTTTTGTCTTTTGTTTTGCATTTTGTTCATGTCATGCATTTCATCTCATAGCATCATGCGCATTGCATCGGCATTGTTTTCTTAAAACTTGCATCCGGTCGTAGTTGCCGCTCCTCGCTTCTCTCCGTTGCATTCGTTGACCGTTCCGAGACCAACCGGGTTTTTCGATTCCCTCTTGTGTGACCATTTGGCCCTCTCTACTCTTTACTCAAACCCCCCTCACGTGCGCGTCCGAAACTCCCCCGAACTCGAACCTGGCTGTCGTGACCGTTGGGTCCGGATCATCCCCAAACATCCCTCTATTATCTTCGGGTTATTTATTGAACTTCCCTAGTCTATTTTTCCTGTCCGACCGATTTAAATCGGATGTCCCAAAAATTCCCCTCATTTCACTATATATAGACCACCCCTAACCTAATCTAAACACACCACCTAATTTCTAGGGATCCTACCCTAGCGCCGCCACCTCTCTCTCGGAATCCTCCCCGATCCGTTCTAGCCAACCACCCACAGCTATCTCCCTCCTCGTGTTCATCCTCGACCCAATCCCCTCGCAGCCAACCTGAGCTAGCCACATGTCGATCGTGGCGCCGCGAGCCACGCTCGGGAGGAGCCCGATGCACTTTACGCTTCGATCCCCAATCGCCAAGGACCTCGCGCCCGAGGGCCTCACCGACCTCCATTGCCTCCGGTTGCCTCGCCGGAGCAAGCTCCACCAGTGACCAAAGCCACCTCGTCTTGCGGCCTCCTATGCTTCTCCATCGAGCCTGCAGCAACATCACAACCCCCAGGCCGAGCCCTTGCTTCCTTCTCCTTCCCTGCTCTCTCTTTCTCTCTGAATGCGGTCCCTCCCTATCTTTCTTCCACAGGGAACCGATGCCGCCCCTGAGCTCCGCTCGCGCCGTCGTTGCCCGGATCCGGTACCGGCCAGCCGGATCCGCCCCGTCTCCACCTCGCCGGGCCTTCTCTGCTGCCCTCCGCCTCGCCAAGTCCCGCGCCAAGCCTCCGCGTCGCCGGAGCCCTGTGCACCTGCGCTGCTGCCTGCCTGGACCTCTCTGCTTCGTGTGCCGCGCCGCTTGACCTCCAGCTTCAGCCCCTCGCTCCCACCGCTTCGCCGGGTGCCTCGTCATCGGTGAGGACCCCAGCAGTGTTGCCCTGCTCCTCTTCTTTCTTCTCTCCCGTCTTCTTCCTTTTCCCGTCGCTCCCCAAGCTCTCTAAACTTTCTGTCTTTCTTCAGGAAACTGCAGCAGCCTCCGAGTTCGAGCAGCCGCCTCCTGCCCGGATTGAAGACCTCCTGTTGCTCGGTTCTGGGAACCGCTGAGCTTCCCCGTCGGATCGGACTCCTCCGCGCATCCCCGACCTCCGGCCTTGCCGTGCCGTCCCCGGCGCAGGTCCCTGCCTCTGCCTCGTCCTCGTCAGAGCAGAGGATGAGCGCTTCCTCGTCACGCGCGAGGGTTGCTGCCGCGGCCAGGCCCAGCCAGCCTCGTCCACCAACGGGCCAAAGCCCATGGGTGAGGCCCCCAGCGCCTCCCTTTTTTTCCTTCTGTAAGGCCTGCTCCAGTCAGTTTCGTCCTGTTTAGGTTTTTTTACTAGTCCGGTGAATTTGTCTAATTATCCAGTGTATTACAGTTTTGCAGAAAAACCTTGTTTGTTCATGCATATAATAACTCATTAACCGTGCATTGGATCGAAATGATTTAAACATGTAAATGCTTAGAATTTTGTGTAGATTAATAATTTGCAACTCTCAACCATGTTTAAACTGTTTAAACTTGCTGTTTGTTTAATTTTGCATAGATGCCATGTTAAAATGCTTTATCTCATAACTAAATAACCGTAGCTCCATTTTAAATAATCTTTATATGTAAATGGGGTAGAAAAATGCCTAGTTTAACATGGTGTACTTTATTTTTCTGTTTAACAACATTAAAATTGTGTTTAGGGCAGAACTGTAGCAAATTTGAAATATGCATATCAGGATTTCCGGAATTGCTGTTTGTTGTTCCGGCCTCATTTAAACTTGCCTAGATTAGTACTTTTCATATGCTTCATCCCTTGCCATGTTTAATAACATTTAATATTGTTGGATACATAACCGAGAGAGAACTAAATAAGTCATGTGGTGTTTCGTCAATATGCAACTCGTTGCATATTGAGCTCCACTTAATTTGTAGTATTGTTTGCGCACTTTGCCATGCCATGCCTCATTAAACCGGACATGCATCATACTTGATTTTGCATCATGCCATGCTTATGTGATGGTTGTTTACCATGTTGCTTGCTTCTTTCCGGTTTGCTTTTCTCGTTAGCTTCGGTTTTGTTTCGGAGTGTGAGGATTCGTTCGACTACGTCCGCTTGTCTTCTTCACGGACTCATTCTTCTTCCTAGCGGGATCTCAGGCAAGATGACCATTACCCTCGATATCACTTCTATATTTGCTTGCTAGTTGTTCGCTCTATCGCTATGTCGCGCTACCTACCACTTGTCATATCATGCCTCCCATATTGCCATGTCAGCCTCTAACCTTTTCACCCTTCCTAGCAAACCGTTGCTTGGCTATGTTACCGCTTTGCTCAGCCCCTCTTGTAGCGTTGTTAGTTGCAGGTGAAGTTGAAGATTGCTGCATGTTGGATCCGGAATATGTTGGGATATCACAATATCTCTTATTTAATTAATGCATCTATATACTTGGCAAAGGGTGGAAGGCTCTGCCTTATGCCTGGTGTTTTGTTCCAGTCTTGCCACCCTAGTTTCCTTTATACCGGTGTTATGTTCCTTGATTTTGCGTTTGATACGTCCATTTTGCATCATGCTTTCATATCGATATTTATTGCATTACGGACTGTTATTACACATTATATCTCAATACTTATGGCTATTCTCTCTTATTTTACAAGGTTTACCATGAAGAGGGGGAATGCCGGCAACTGGAATTCTGGCTGGAAAAGGAGCAAACGTTGGAAACCTATTTTGCACAGCTCCAAAAGTCCTCAAACTCCACGAAACAACTTTTTGGAATTAATAAGAATTTCTGAGCGAAAGAAATACGCTAGGGGGCCCACACCCTGTCCAGGAGACAGGGGCACCCCCCCATAGGGTGCCCCCCTATCTCTTGCGCCCCCTGGTGGGCCTCCGGCGTCCATCTTCTGCTATATCATTGCTTTTACCCTGGAAAAACTAACGGGCAAGCTTACAGGACGAAACTCCGCTGCCACGAGGCGGAACCTTGGCAGAATCAATCTAGGGCTCTGGCGGAGCTGTTCTACCGGGGACACTTCCCTCCGGGAGGGGGAAATCATCACCAACGTTGTAACGCCCCGGATACAACTTTCCATATTCGTAACTCCAACTCTTGCCTTTTCCGGAGATGTGATATGTTATTTCCTCTGTGGTTGGGTTTTTGTCTTTTGTTTTGCATTTTGTTCATGTCATGCATTCATCATTGCATCTTTTGCATTGCATCATGTCATCATGCAATCCTTTTTAAAACTCAACTAAATAAACCGTATGGATCTTTGATCCATTTAAATTGAGGGAACTCACATGGTGATTTCTCTTTATAACATACCCTCCCGATATAAGGGAGCTATAACAAAATATTCCATTTATTTGGAAGCCATCGAAACAAACTTGCATTTTAAATCTCTCTCATTTTCAAATATTCTATGTCTTGATCTTTCTCCAAATACTTAAATTCCAGTTGTGGCACTTTGAAATATGTCAAAGTAGCTCCATGCCAGTTTTCAACTCAACTTGTATTTATTTGGCCCTCCAAATAGATATTTTGCTTCTATCTCTTTTCTGTAAATAGAAAAGGATTTTCCCCTTCTTTTCTTTTAATCCAGTCTCCTAGGCCTCTTGGCTTTTCCCCCCTCCACCGAAATGGCCCAAGGCCCACCTAAAACCTCCCTAACCCTAGCCCCTCGCTCAGCCCGATCCCCATCTCCCTCGATCCCCTCCTGCTTCCCTCGCGCCACCACTCTTCTCGTTCTCCATGCCCAGCTCCATCCCCGCAGCCCTCCTCGCTCGACCCCAACACCAGCGCCGCCACCCCTCGTCCTTCCCGATCCCCTCGTCTTCCCCATCTCTCCCTCTCGTCCCTCCGTGCGCCTCCACTCACACACACGCATGCATCGAGCCAGGGAGAGGAGATCCCTTCTGCTCGCACCCTCCTGGCCAGCCGTGCCCCTCCATGGCGCTGCCTTGCTGCTCCGTCCAGCGCCCAAGCCTCCTCCCCTGCCGCCCCGAGTCCTCTGCTTCTTCCCTGCCAGCGTCCGAGGCCGCAGCCTCCCCTGCCGCGGCCACTTTTCCTCGCCCTTCCATCTTCGCCGATGCGCCAGCTCGCCTCTGCTCCGCGCCGCTCCTCTTCTACCATGGCCTCCCTCCTTCAGCGTCGCGCCTGCACCCATCGTTGCCGCCCCAAGCCGCTCCCTGACCTTCCTTGCCGTCCCGACCAGCAGCAGGAAACCAGGAGCTCAAGCCCTGCCATGGCCGCCACCCGTTCGTCGCCTCCGGCTGGATCAAGCCGCCCTCGGCCTCTCCTCGGCCACCCAAGGCCCTGCGAGCCTCCCGCTCGCCCGCATCTGCCTCTGCTTCGCGCCGGTCATCCTTGGCGCCATGGCCTCTGCCTTTGGATGACCCATGGCTGCCGTGCCCTGTTGTGCATTCTCTTCGCTGCCTGGCACTGTTGACGTCAAGACCGTGGGTACCAAATTTGTCTTCTGCCATCTCCGGGATTCGCCAAGTACCACGCCGTCAGTGTCCCTCCAAGTTTGATGTTGGAACATGCACGACTACGTGGACTCGCCAAGTACCACGACGGCCATTGTCGGCAAGTACCCTCTCCGGATGGCCAAGTTCGACTACCATCGTCGTGAACCGCTTCCGAAACGAGTACCACTACCGTCGCCACGAGAACAACTACTTCCCACGACGACCCGTGAACGACTACTTCCACTACCGTCACGAGGACGTCTACTTCCACTACTTCCACTACGACCGTTTCGAGAACATCTACTTCCTCTACGCCGCTTCGAACTCAACCCGCTCCGAAAACGCACGCTTCGAAGGTATAACGCCGAGACGATGCCCGCGAATGAATGCTGTGTTGTATGAGATGCTCGTGTTTGCACCGTGTCCGAGAGAGGTCTTTGCACGTTCCTCGTTTGCCATGCCGTCGACCCGTGGGAACCCGGTAGTCGGGAGCACCCCACCATCTCTTGTGTGTTCTACACATCCGCACACTTTCTTTTGCACCGACTTCTCGACGAGTTGTCGGATCACCGGAATGTTGCCGTGGCACCATTTCCGTTGTAGTTGCCATGGCACCCCTTTCGTTCCGCCACGGTGACAAATGCTTCATAACATGCTTATGTCAACATTATCATAAAAATTGCATATAACTTGCATATGTCATCCGCATCATGATAATAACAATTAAAATGTTTAAAATTGTTGTTGCATTAATTTGCTAAATGACATGAGGATTTTCCGGAATTATCGTTTGTTGTTTCCGGCCTCACTAAACTTGACTAGATAGTTAGTTTAATTATGCTTCACCTCTTGCCATGCTTAACAACATTTAATATTGTTGGTTAGCCTTAACGAGAGAGAACTAAATAATTGATGTGGCGTTCCGTCAATATGCAACTCGTTGCATATAGAGCTCCACTTAATTTGTAGTATTGTTCGTTGCACCTTGTCATGTCATGCCTCATTAAACCGGACATGCATCATACTTGATTGTGCTTCATGCCATGTTTATGTGATGGTTGTTTACTATGTTGTTTGTTTCTTTCCGGGTTGCTTCTCTCGTTAGCTTCGGTTTCGTTCCGGAGTTGTGAGGATCCATTCGACTTCGTCCGTTTGTCTTCTTCATGGACTCGTTCTTCTTCCTTGCGGGATCTCAGGCAAGATGACCATACCCTCGAAATCACTACTATCTTTGCTATGCTAGTTTGCTCGCTCTTTTGCTATGCCAATGCTATGATGCCTACCATTTGCTTGTCAGCCTCCCAAATTGCCATGTCAAACCTCTAACCCACCATGTCCTAGCAAACGTTGATTGGCTATGTTACCACTTTGCTCAGCCCCTCTTATAGCGTTGTTAGTTGCAGGTGAAGATTGAAGTTTGTTCCTTGTTGGAACATGGAGATGTTGTTCCTTGTTGGAACATGTTTACTTGTTGGGATATCACAATATCTCTTATATTATTAATACATCTATATACTTGGTAAAGGGTGGAAGGCTCGGCCTTATGCCTGGTGTTTTATTCCACTCTTGCCGCCCTAGTTTCCGTCATACCGGTGTTATGTTCCCGGATTTTGCGTTCCTAACGCGGTCGGGTGATTTATGGGACCCCCTTGACAGTTCGCTTTGAATAAAACTCCTCCAGCAAGGCCCAACCTTGGTTTTACCATTTGCCTCACCTAGCCCTTTTTCCCTTGGGTTTTCGGAGCCCGAGGGTCATCTTTATTTTAGCCCCCCCGGGCCAGTGCTCCTTCGAGTGTTGGTCCGAACTGAGCTGCCTGCGGGGCCACCTCGGGGAAACTCGAAGTCTGGTTTTACTCGTAGCTAGTCTCATCCGATGTTGCCCTGAGAACGAGATATGTGCAGCTCCTATCGGGATTTGTCGGCACATTGGGCGGCTTTGCTGGTCTTGTTTTACCATTGTCGAAATGTCTTGATGTACCGGGATACCGAGTCTGATCGGAGTGTCTCGGGTGAAGGTCTATTCCTTCGTTGATCGCGAGAGCTTGTCATGGGCTAAGTTGGGACACCCCCTGCAGGGTATAAACTTTCGAGAGCCGTGCACGCGGTTATGTGGCAGATGGGAATTTGGTAATGTCCGGTTGTAGATAACTTGACACCAGATCCGAATTAAAATACATCAACCGCGTGTGTAACCGTGATGGTCTCTTCTCGGCGGAGTCCGGGAAGTGAACACGGTGTTGGAGTTATGCTTGACGTAGGTCGCTATAGTATCACTTCTTGATCATACTTTTATCGACCGTGCTTTGCCTTCTCTTCTCGCTCTCATTTGCGTATGTTAGCCACCATATATGCTAGTCGCTTGCTGCAGCTCCACCTCATGCCTTTACCTTACCCATAAGCTTAAATAGTCTTGATCTCGCGGGTGCGAGATTGCTGAGTCCCCGTGGCTCACAGATACTTCCAAAACCAGTTTGCAGGTGCCTATGTTACCGAGCAGGTGACGCAATCAAGCTCAAGGAGGAGCTCGATGAAGATCTTGCCCTTTGTGTTGTTTCGTTCTAGTTGATCAGTAGTGGAGCCCAGTTGGGGTCGATCGGGGACCTTTGTCGCATTTGGGGTTCTTCTTTTATTTTGGTTCCGTAGTCGGACCTTGATTGTATCTGGATGATGTAATGCTTTACTCATGTATTGTGTGAAGTGGCGATTGTAAGCCAACTATGTATCTCTTTCCCTTATGTATTACATGGGTTGTGTGAAGATTACCTCACTTGCGACATTGCTTTCAATGCGGTTATGCCTCTAAGTCGTGCTTCGACACGTGGGAGATATAGCCGCATCGAGGGCGTTATAAGTTGGTATCAGAGCCTTCCCCGACCTTAGGAGCCCCACTGCTTGATCGTTTTTAGCGGCCGAGTTGTGTCTAGAAAAATGTTTTGAGTCATTTAGGATTATATATATTGGAGAGTTAGGAATTCTTTTTACTCCCCAGTCTCTTCATTGCTCTGGTAAGGCATCCTGACGTAGAGTTTTGACTCTTCTCTTCTCAAATTTCACTAATTTTTTTTTTAGGATCACGCGGGTATCTTGGAATCGTTCCGATGGTTTTATGATGACAACATTGTCTTGGTGCCTCCTGTCAGGGGTTTAGTGGAAGTGTCCCGGGGAGTTGAGCTCTGAGGTGTTGTCGTCATAATTTTATCGTTGTAGTTCTGGAATACCTGAGTTTAGTACGCCGACATCAAAAATCTCTTTTATGCAGTTGTTGGTGAGATAACCCCGATAACCCAGTACTGAGGTGAGTACGGGAGTATTGCCATGACTCGTATAACGGATGCTTTTCGAAGGTTGAGGTAGACGATTTCCGAACGTTTCTTGGTTATGTGTTGAAGGATGGATACAGCTGGATGTAGGATTTGCTAGTTTTGGGTGAGATATTATGCTTCCCCTGTATCCCCAACACCTGATTGCATAACCGGAGAATTTCGGGAGTTTCATAGGTGGGAATTCAAGTAGCTCTTAGGATATCTTTCCGACGGATGTATGATATGAAATTGGGGTTCGACGTCTAGTGGTCCGCCTATTCACGGTTGGTTTTACAGTGGTCTCATTGTGTCTTAAAGAGTCCTTGGCTATGCCGACTCGGGGACGCTTCGTATGTCATGTGCACTGCCTTGTACATGATGGTGCTGTACGATCGAGCCCGTGTAGGCCCCACCACGAAAACTTTGGATGAAATCTCTATCATATGTTTGTTCCGGCTTACTCTGCAAGCCAGTCCTTTGTTTTTGTTTTGAGTTGTGGTATTCGAGTTGCTTCAATGTCAAGTGTTGATTCCATACCTTTCCGAAATGGTGTTCTCATACTCCGATGTGAATACCAATCCTTCTCGACAATCGAGATTGTCATGTCAATCCTTTTCAACCGGCGTGTTTCCCTTCAAGTGGATCCGATCACTTCAACATCAGCAAGACCAATTATCATTTCTTCTCAACGGTGGTTGTTTCATCCTTCTCCAAGTTGCCTTTGTTTTTCCCGCCCACCCACCCTTTTTCCTCAAGGACTAAGATTTCTTTACCGAGTATCCTTTTATTTTTGTGAAGTTTCTCCATTCTTTTCCGTCAATGTTCTTACCCGGTGGTTCTCAAGAAGATGTTCTACTAGTTCGTCATTCCTCATTCCTTTCTCTTCTCCGGTGGATTCAAGTCAAGTTTTGTTGATCATACCTTTTTCCTCATTTCAATGTCTTCTCATACCGGTGCACCTCATTATCATTCTACTTCTCGCTATTTGTTATTCCGGAGTGCTCAAGATATCTCGAAGATTCGTGTTTCCACTCTGCATTCGTTTAAGCTCTTTCGAGATTGGTATCTCATTCAAGTCATTTAATTCAACCGATGCAACATCTCTTTTAAATCTTTTCAACGGTGTTCTTTTGAGTGGGCCCTAACCCACATGTCTTTTCCCAGGATCTTACCTGACTCTTCTATTTTCCCAGAGCTATCCTAAATTCTTCTCCAAGTTTGACGTAAGAATGAGTTATCACCAGTCAAATGCTTTTCTCCAAGATCTTTCAAATTCTTTTCTTAGTTGGCTCAACCTCTTCGCTTTTGATTCTTCCGGTGTGCCTCAATAATTCTTGGTGGTGTTTCTCGTTGTCATTCTCATCATTTGAAGACCGAAGAAGAGTTTCTCTTTAATCTTGCTCTATTCTCTTCAAGATTCATGGTGCTAGCTTGTTGCCATCCTCTCATAATTGTTTTCGATTGTGAGAATCTTTTTCACCCATCAGGAGATATTCAAGAGTCTTCTCAGTTTGTCATCCGGAGTCCATCAATTCAGGTTTATTCATTCTCAGCTGTCAGTTATCATTCTCCTATCTTGCCGGTGCATCAATCGAATATCCTCTAATCAGTTCTTGATCTCTTTGTTCTCATGTATCTAGTTTGTCTCAAGCACCTTCGTTCATTTGCTAATTCTTACCGGTGATGCACCCCTACTTCGATCATTTTCAATTCTTACGGTGGTTCTTTCAAGATCTCTCTTCCTTGTTCATCATATCAATTCATTTGTTGTTCCAATCCTACCGGTGGTTCGTTGAGGACCTTCTCAAGTTTTGATATATCTCTTTTAATCCTTTCTACGAGAATAAGTAGTATGCCAAATCCGTTGATTGTCATCAATTTAATTGGTGAAGGATAAGCATAACATAATTCTTATTCTTGTTCATCCAAGTGATTAATTCTTTATTCCGGAGGCCCTTAAAATTCTCGGTTTCATTTGTTTCATCTTCTCTTTTCCCGGAGTTCCAAGCTCTAATTATCACAAAGATCCATCTAAATCATTGCAAGGATTCACCTTGTGTTTTCAATTTCTCTTTCTTTTCATTCCTTTTGTTTACCGGAGTTCTTCATGAAGGTTCTACATGATGGGTCATCAAGGATTTAATTCCCTTCTCAAAGTTTTCATCGAGATTCTTTCCTAAGGGGCTCAAGCTTTCTTCATATGGTAATCCGGAGTGCAATTCTTTCTACCTTATCTTTTGAGGTGGTGTTATGTCACTCTTGACAATTTCCTTCATGTTTCATGATTCATATGTTGTCAAGAATGAGGTATTTTAAATCCATCATTTTCTCTTCGTTAACTCTTGTGTCAGATTTCACCTAAAGCCTTTCCGTAAGGGTTGTTGCTATTTATGGTGTTTATCAATAATCTGAGTTTTCTCCTATCCTCTCGGTGAAGAAGTTTTTCATCTCTTTGGTACTCTCAATCAAATCAATGGTTTCCATTAGTGTCCGGTTGTCACCTCATAGTCTCGAGATGTTTTCCATAAGCCCACAACAAGCTTGTGCTTCTCGTTGTTGATTTTCCAACAACCCCGTTCAATTCTTCTTTGCAAGGATGCTTTCCAAGTTCATTTGTGGCAAAAGTTGTCATTTTCTCCTCCGTCCCTTTATCCCAATGCTCTAACTCATATTCTTTCGCTACGGAGGCATTGTGATGTTGTGCTCTTCACCCATCACATCGTTTTGTGAGGATCGTGTTCTTTTCTTGCTTATCCATTTAACCGGAGTGCTGTATCATCTCTTCAATATATTTTCATCTCATCTAGTTTTCTTCTCTTTTCTACCAGAGTGCTGTCCAAATTCTGTCATTCTTGTTCCTTGGCTATCTCATTATACCGAGGTGATCATATTATTTTCGTTCGTGAAGCTCTTATTTCCATGTCTTCCAACCTTCAAATTCTCGTAATACTCCTTGTTCCTCTTTTCTATCGGATTGTTTGCAATCTCGTTCATCTCTGTTGTACTCTTTCTTTTAAATTGCTCAACCTCTCAAGGTTCATGGTTTCACTCGTTCGTCAAAGAAGCAACTTTTTTTTACCTCATCCTCTTCCTTTCCCTCCGGTGCCATCCTAGATCTCGGGACGAGGTCCTCTCGTAGTGGTGGAGTGTTGTAACGCCCCGGATACAACTTTCCATTTTTGTAACTCCAACTCTTGCCTTTTCCGGAGATGTGATATGTTATTTCCTCTGTGGTTGGGTTTTTGTCTTTTGTTTTGCATTTTGTTCATGTCATGCATTCATCATTGCATCTTTTGCATTGCATCATGTCATCATGCAATCCTTTTTAAAACTCAACTAAATAAACCGTATGGATCTTTGATCCATTTAAATTGAGGGAACTCACATGGTGATTTCTCTTTATAACATACCCTCCCGATATAAGGGAGCTATAACAAAATATTCCATTTATTTGGAAGCCATCGAAACAAACTTGCATTTTAAATCTCTCTCGTTTTCAAATATTCTATGTCTTGATCTTTCTCCAAATACTTAAATTCCAGTTGTGGCACTTTGAAATATGTCAAAGTAGCTCCATGCCAGTTTTCAACTCAACTTGTATTTATTTGGCCCTCCAAATAGATATTTTGCTTCTATCTCTTTTCTGTAAATAGAAAAGGATTTTCCCCTTCTTTTCTTTTAATCCAGTCTGCTAGGCCTCTTGCCTTTTTCCCCCCTCCACCGAAATGGCCCAAGGCCCACCTAAAACCTTCCTAACCCTAGCCCCTCGCTCAGCCCGATCCCCATCTCCCTCGATCCCCTCCTGCTTCCCTCGCGCCGCCACTCTTCTCGTTCTCCATGCCCAGCTCCATCCCCGCAGCCCTCCTCGCTCGACCCCAACACCAGCGCCGCCACCCCTCGTCCTTCCCGATCCCCTCGTCTTCCCCATCTCTCCCTCTCGTCCCTCCGTGTGCCTCCACTCACACACACGCATGCATCGAGCCAGGGAGAGGAGATCCCTTCTGCTCGCACCCTCCTGGCCAGCCATGCCCCTCCATGGCGCTGCCTGCTGCTCCATCCAGCGCCCAAGCCTCCTCCCCTGCCGCCCCGAGTCCTCTACTTCTTCCCTGCCAGCGTCCGAGGCCGCAGCCTCCCCTGCCGCGGCCACTTTTCCTCGCCCTTCCATCTTCGCCGATGCGCCAGCTCGCCTCTGCTCCGCGCCGCTCCTCCTCTACCATGTCCCCCCTCCTTCAGCGTCGCGCCCGCACCCATCGTCGCCGCCCCAAGCCGCTCCCTGACCTTCCTTGCCGTACCGACCAGCAGCAGGAAACCAGGAGCTCAAGCCCTGCCATGGCCGCCACCCGTTCGTCGCCTCCGGCTGGATCAAGCCGCCCTCGGCCTCTCCTCGACCACCCGAGGCCCTGCGAGCCTCCCGCTCACCCGCATCTGCCTCTGCTTCGCGCCCGTCATCCTTGGCGCCATGGCCTCTGCCTTTGGATGACCCGTGGCAGCCGTGCCTTGTTGTGCGTTCTCTCCGCTGCCTGGCACTGTTGACGTCAAGACCGTGGGTGCCAAATTTGTCTTCCACCATCTCCGGGATTCGCCAAGTACCACGCCGTCAGTGTCCCTCCAAGTTTGATGTTGGAACATGCACGACTACGCGGACTCGCCAAGTACCGCGACGGCCGTTGTCGGCAAGTACCCTCTCCGGATGGCCAAGTTCGACTACCATCGTTGTGAACCGCTTCCGAAACGAGTACCACTACCGTTGCCACGAGAACAACTACTTCCCATGACGACCCGTGAACGACTACTTCCACTACCGTCGCGAGGACGTCTACTTCCACTACTTCCACTACGACCGTTTCGAGAACATCTACTTCCTCTACGCCGCTTCGAACTCGACCTGCTCCGAAAACGCACGCTTCGAAGGTATAACGCCGAGACGACGCCCGCGAATGAATGCTGTGTTGTATGAGATGCTCGTGTTTGCACCGTGTCCGAGAGAGGTCTTTGCACGTTCCTCGTTTGCCATGCCGTCAACCCGTGGGAACCCGGTAGTCGGGAGCACCCCACCATCTCTTGTGTGTTCTACACATCCGCACACTTTCTTTTGCACCGACTTCTCGACGAGTTGTCGGATCACCGGAATGTTGCCGTGGCACCATTTCCGTTGTAGTTGCCGTGGCACCCCTTTCGTTCCGCCACGGTGACAAATGCTTCATAACATGCTTATGTCAACATTTTCATAAAAAATGCATATAACTTGCATATGTCATCCGCATCATGATAATAACAATTAAAATGTTTAAAATTGTTGTTGCATTAATTTGCTAAATGACATGAGGATTTTCCGGAATTATCGTTTGTTGTTTCCGGCCTCACTAAACTTGACTAGATAGTTAGTTTAATTATGCTTCACCTCTTGCCATGCTTAACAACATTTAATATTGTTGGTTAGCCTTAACGAGAGAGAACTAAATAATTGATGTGGCATTCCGTCAATATGCAACTCGTTGCATATCGAGCTCCACTTAATTTGTAGTATTGTTCGTTGCACCTTGTCATGTCATGCCTCATTAAACCGGACATGCATCATACTTGATTGTGCTTCACGCCATGTTTATGTGATGGTTGTTTACTATGTTGTTTGTTTCTTTCCGGGTTGCTTCTCTCGTTAGCTTCGGTTTCGTTCCGGAGTTGTGAGGATCCATTCGACTTCGTCCGTTTGTCTTCTTCATGGACTCGTTCTTCTTCCTTGCGGGATCTCAGGCAAGATGACCATACCCTCGAAATCACTACTATCTTTGCTATGCTAGTTTGCTCGCTCTTTTGCTATGCCAATGCTACGATGCCTACCATTTGCTTGTCAGCCTCCCAAATTGCCATGTCAAACCTCTAACCCACCATGTCCTAGCAAACGTTGATTGGCTATGTTACCGCTTTGCTCAGCCTCTCTTATAGCGTTGTTAGTTGTAGGTGAAGATTGAAGTTTGTTCCTTGTTGCAACATGGAGATGTTGTTCCTTGTTGGAACATGTTTACTTGTTGGGATATCACAATATCTCTTATATTATTAATACATCTATATACTTGGTAAAGGGTGGAAGGCTCGGCCTTATGCCTGGTGTTTTGTTCCACTCTTGCCGCCCTAGTTTCCGTCATACCGGTGTTATGTTCCCGGATTTTACGTTCCTAATGCGGTCGGGTGATTTATGGGACCCCCTTGACAGTTCGCTTTGAATAAAACTCCTCCAGCAAGGCCCAACCTTGGTTTTACCATTTGCCTCACCTAGCCCTTTTTCCCTTGGGTTTCTGGATCCCGAGGGTCATCTTTATTTTAGCCCCCCGGGCCAGTGCTCCTTCGAGTGTTGGTCCGGACTGAGCTGCCTGCGGGGCCACCTCAGGGAAACTCGAAGTCTGGTTTTACTCGTAGCTAGTCTCATCCGATGTTTCCCTGAGAATGAGATATGTGCAGCTCCTATCGGGATTTGTCGGCACATCGGGTGGCTTTGCTGGTCTTGTTTTACCATTGTCGAAATGTCTTGATGTACCGGGATACCGAGTCTGATCGGAGTGTCTCGGGTGAAGGTCTATTCCTTCGTTGATCGCGAGAGCTTGTCATGGGCTAAGTTGGGACACCCCCTGCAGGGTATAAACTTTCGAGAGCCGTGCCCGCGGTTATGTGGCAGATGGGAATTTGTTAATGTCCGGTTGTAGATAACTTGACACCAGATCCGAATTAAAATACATCAACCGCGTGTGTAACCGTGATGGTCTCTTCTCGGCGGAGTCCGGGAAGTGAACACGGTGTTGGAGTTATGCTTGACGTAGGTCGCTATAGGATCACTTCTTGATCATACTTTTATCGACCGTGCTTTGCCTTCTCTTCTCGCTCTCATTTGCGTATGTTAGCCACCATATATGCTAGTCGCTTGCTGCAGCTCCACCTCATGCCTTTACCTTACCCATAAGCTTAAATAGTCTTGATCTCGCGGGTGCGAGATTGCTGAGTCCCCGTGGCTCACAGATACTTCCAAAACCAGTTTGCAGGTGCCTATGTTACCGAGCAGGTGACGCAACCAAGCTCAAGGAGGAGCTCGATGAAGATCTTGCCCTTTGTGTTGTTTCGTTCTAGTTGATCAGTAGTGGAGCCCAGTTGGGGTCGATCGGGGACCTTTGTCGCATTTGGGGTTCTTCTTTTATTTTGGTTCCGTAGTCGGACCTTGATTGTATCTGGATGATGTAATGCTTTACTCATGTATTGTGTGAAGTGGCGATTGTAAGCCAACTATGTATCTCTTTCCCTTATGTATTACATGGGTTGTGTGAAGATTACCTCACTTGCGACATTGCTTTCAATGCGGTTATGCCTCTAAGTCGTGCTTCGACACGTGGGAGATATAGCCGCATCGAGGGCGTTACAAACGTCATCACCAACGATCCTCTCATTGGGAGGGGGTCAATCTCCATCAACATCTTCACCAGCACCATCTCCTCTCAAAACCCTAGTTCATCTCTTGTATCCAATCTTGTATCAAAACCACAAATTGGTACCTGTGGGTTGCTAGTAGTGTTGATTACTCCTTGTAGTTGATGCTAATTGGTTTACTTGGTGGAAGATCATATGTTCAGATCCTTTATGCATATTATTACTCCTCTGATTATGAACATGAATATGCTTTGTGAGTAGTTATGTTTGTTCCTGAGGACATGGGTGAAGTCTTGCTATTAGTAGTCATGTGAATTTGGTATTCGTTCGATATTTTGATGAGATGTATGTTGTCTTTTCCTCTAGTGGTGTTATGTGAACGTCGACTACATGACACTTCACCATTATTTGGGCCTAGAGGAAGGCATAGGGAAGTAATAAGTAGATGATGGGTTGCTAGAGTGACAAAAGCTTAAACCCTAGTTTATGCGTTGCTTCGTTAGGGGTTGATATGGATCCATATGTTTAATGTTGTGGTTAGGTTTACCTTAATACTTATTTTGTAGTTGCGGATGCTTGCAATAGGGGTTAATAATAAGTGGGATGCTTGTCCAAGTTAGGGCAGTACCCAAGTACCGGTCCACCCACATAACAAATTATCAAAGTACCGAACGCGAATCATATGAACGTGATGAAAACTAGCTTGACGATAATTCCCAATGTGTCCTCGGGAGCTCCTTCCTCATTATTAGAAATTGTCCAGGCTTATCCTTTGCTACATAAAGGGTTGGGCCACCTTGCTGCACTTTATTTACTTTATTTACTTGTTACTCGTTACTATTTATCTTATCACAAAACTATCTATCACCTACAATTTTAGTGCTTGCAGAGAAAACCTTACTGCAAACCGCTTATCATTTCCTTCTGCTCCTCGTTGGGTTAGACACTCTTACTTATCGAAAGTACTACGATTAATCCCCTACACTTGTGGGTCATCAAGACTCTTTTCTGGCACCGTTGTCGGGGAGTGTAGCGCTTTTGGTGAGTGAAACTTGGTAAGGAAACATTTATATAGTGTGCTGAAATTTTCTGTTACTTGTCACTATGGAAACTAATCCTTTGAGGGGCTTTCTTGGGGTATCTTCACCCCAACCAGAAGAGCAAATTGTTGCTCCTCAACCTACTGAACTTTATGAAAATATTTACTTTGAGATTCCTTCGGGTATGATAGAAAAACTGCTAGCTAATCCATTTGCAGGAGACGGAACATTGCATCCCGATTTACACCTTATCTTTGTGGATGAAGTTTGTGGATTATTTAAGCTTGCAGGTATTCCCGATGATATTGTCAAAAGGAAGTTCTTCCCTTTATCTTTGAAGGGAGATGCATTGACATGGTATAGGCTATGTGATGATACGGGATCTTGGAATTATAAGCGATTGAAGTTGGAATTTCACCAGAAGTTCTATCTTATGCATCTTGTTCATCATGATTGTAATTACATACATAATTTCTGGCCTCGCGAAGGAGAAAGCATCGCTCAAGTTTGGGGGAGGCTTAAGTCAATGTTATATTCATGCCCCAATCATGAGCTCTCTCGGGAAATGATTATTCAGAATTTTTATGCTCGACTTTCTCTTGATAATCGCAACCTGCTCGATACTTCCTATGCTGGTTCTTATATGCTGAAGACTATTGATTTCAAATGGGACTTATTGGAAAGAACTAAATGCAATTCTGAAGATTGGGGTTCCAACGATGGTAAGGAGTCAGGTATGACACCTAAGTTCAATTGTGTTAAATCTTTTATGGATACCGATGCTTTTCGTGGATTTAGAGCTAAGTATGGACTTGACTCTGAGATAGTAGCTACTTTCTGTGAATCATTTGCTACTCACATTGATCTCCCTAAAGAGAAGTGGTTTAAATATAATCCTCCTGTTGAAGTGAAAGTAGTTGCACCTATTACAGTCGAAGAAAAGACTATTACCTATAGTGATCCTATTGTTCCTACTGCTTATGTTGAAAAACCTCCTTTCCCTGTCAGGATAAAGGATCATGCTAAAGCTTCGACTATTGTTCGTAAGAGTAATACTAGGACTTATACACCTCCTGAGATAATTAATGTTGAACCTAGTATTGCTATGGTTAAAGATCTCTTGGATGAGGATTTAGATGGGCATGTTATTTCTTTCTGTGGTGAGACTGCCAATATTGCTAGACCTGATACTAAGACACGTAAACCTGTCGTAGGCACTCCTTTTATTTCTGTTAAAATAGGAGATCATTGTTATCATGGCTTATGTGATATGGGTGCTAGTGCTAGTGCGATACCTTATGATCTATATAAAGAAATTATGCACGACATTGCACCCGTTGAATTAGAAGACACTGATGTTACTATTAAGCTTGCTAATAGGGATACCATTAAACCTATTGGGATTGTTAGAGATGTTGAAGTTTTGTGTGGGAAGGTTAAATACCCTGCTGATTTTCTTGTTCTTGGTTCCCCACAAGGTGATTTTTGTCCCATTATTTTTGGTAGACCCTTCTTTAATACGGCTAGTGCTAAGATTAATTGTGAAAGGAATACTGTCACTGTTGGCATAGATGGTATGTCTCATGAGTTTAATTTTGCTAAGTTTAGTAGACAACCTCGTGCTAGGGAACCACCTAGCAAGGACGAAATTATTGGTCTTGCTTCCATTGCTGTTCCTCCGACTTATCCGTTAGAACAATATTTGCTAGACCATGAAAACGATATGTTTATGAAGGAAAGGGAGGAAATAGATGAAGTGTTCCTTGGGGATCCCCCTCCACCCAAGGGTGATCCCGTGTTTGAACTCAAACCATTACCAGATAATCTTAAGTATGCTTATCTTGATGAAAAAGAAATATATCCTGTTATTATTGGTCCTAACCTTTCAGAGAAAGAAGAAGAAAGATTATTGAAAACTCTGAAGAAGCACCGAGCTGCTATTGGATATACTCTGGATGATCTCAAGGGTGTTAGTCCCATGTTATGCCAACACAAAATTACATTGGAGGACGATGCCAAACCAGTTAGAGATCCTCAATGACGACTAAATCCCGAGATGAAGGAAGTGGTAAGAAAGGAGATACTAAAGCTCCTTGAGGCAGGTATTATTTATCACGTTGCTGATAGTGAATGGGCAAGCCCTATTCATTGTGTTCCTAAAAAGGGAGGTATTACCGTTGTTCCTAATGATAAAGATGAATTGATCCCGCAAAGAATTATTACAGGTTATAGGATGGTAATTGATTTCTGTAAGTTAAATAAAGCTACTAAGAAAGATCATTACCCTTTACCTTTTATTGATCAAATGTTAGAAAGAGTATCCAAACAGACACATTTCTGCTTTCTAGATGGTTATTCTGGCTTCTCTCAAATACCCGTGTTAGCGAAGGATCAATCTAACACTACTTTTACTTGCCCTTTTGGTACTTTTGCTTATAGACGTATGCCTTTTGGTTTATGTAATGCACCTACTACCTTTCAAAGATGCATGATGGCTATATTCTCTGATTTTTGTGAAAAGATTTGTGAGGTATTCGTGGGTGACTTCTCCGTCTATGGATCCTCTTTTGATGATTGTTTGAGCAACCTTGATCGAGTTTTGCAGAGATGTGAAGACACTAGTCTCGTCCTGAATTGGGAAAAGTGTCACTTTATGGTTAATGAAGGCATTCTCTTGGGGCACAAGATCTCCGAGAGTGGTATTGAAGTTGATAAAGCCAAAGTTGATGCTATTGAAAAGATGCCATGTCCCAAGGACATAAAAGGTATAAGAAGTTTCCTTGGTCATGCCGGTTTTTATAGGAGGTTCATTAAGGACTTCTCTAAAATCTCTAGGCCTCTAACTAATTTATTGCAAAAAGATATTCCTTTTGTCTTTGAGATGATTGTGTAGAAGCATTTGAAGTACTTAAGAAAGCTTTGATCACTACACCTATTGTTCAGCCACCTGATTGGAATTTACCTTTTGAAATTATGTGCGATGCTAGTGATTATGCTGTAGGTGCTGTTTTAGGGCAAAGAGTCGATAAGAAATTGAATGTTATCATGTATGCTAGTAAGACTCTTGATACTGCCCAGAGAAATTATGCTACTACGGAAAAAGAGTTCTTAGCAGTTGTGTTTGCATGTGATAAGTTTAGACCTTATGTTGTTGATTCCAAAGTTACTATTCACACTGATCATGTTGCTATTAAATATCTTATGGAAAAGAAAGATGCTAAGCCTAGACTCATTAGATGGGTTCTCTTGCTCCAAGAATTTTACTTGCATATTATTGATAGAAAGGGAGCTGAGAACCCCGTTGCAGATAACTTGTCTAGGTTAGAGAATGTTCTTGATGACCCACTGCCTATTAATGATAGCTTTCCTGATGAACAATTAGCGGTCGTCAATGCTTCTCGTACTGCTCCTTGGTATGCTGATTATGCTAATTACATTGTTGCCAAATTTATACCTCCTAGTTTCACATACCAGCAAAAGAAAAAGTTCTTTTATGATTTAAGACATTACTTTTGGGATGATCCACACCTTTATAAAGAAGGAGTAGATAGTGTTATTAGACGTTGTGTGCCTGAGCATGAACGGGAACAGATCCTACGCAAGTGTCACTCTGAATCTTATGGAGGACACCACGCTGGAGACAGAACTGCACACAAGGTACTACAATCTGGTTTTTATTGGCCTACTCTCTTCAAAGATGCTTGTAAGTTTGTCTTATCTTGTGATGAATGCCAAATAATAGGTAACATTAGTAGACGTCAAGAAATGCCTATGAATTATTCTCTTGTTATTGAACCGTTTGATGTTTGGGGCTTTGATTATGTGGGACCTTTTCCTGCCTCTAATGGTTATACACATATTTTAGTTGCTGTTGATTACGTTACTAAGTGGGTAGAAGCTATTCCAACTAGTAGTGCAGATCATAACACTTCTATCAAAATGCTTAAAGAAGTTATTTTTCCGAGGTTTGGAGTCCCTAGATATCTTATGACTGATGGTGGTTCACATTTTATTCATGGTGCTTTCCGTAAGATGCTTGCTAAGTATGATGTCATTCATAGAATCACATCTCCTTATCGTCCGCAGTCTAGTGGTCAAGTAGAGTTGAGCAATAGAGAGCTCAAACTAATTTTGCAAAAGACTGTGAATAGATCTAGAAAGAATTGGTCCAAAAAACTTGATGATGCATTATGGGCCTATAGAACTGCATACAAAAATCCTATGGGTATGTCTCCATATAAGATGGTTTATGGAAAAGCATGTCATTTACCTCTTGAACTTGAACATAAGGCATATTGGGCTATTAAAGAGCTCAACTATGACTTCCAACTTGCTGGTGAGAAGAGGTTGTTTGATATTAGCTCACTTGATGAATGGAGAACCCCACCCTATGAGAATGCCAAGCTTTTCAAAGAAAAAGTCAAACGCTGGCATGATAAGAGGATACAAAAGCGTGAGTTTAACGTAGGAGATTATGTGTTATTATTCAACTCTCGTTTAAGATTTTTTGCAAGAAAACTTCTCTCAAAATGGGAAGGTCCTTACGTTATCGAGGAGGTCTATTGTTCTGGTGCCATAAAAATCAACAACTTCAAAGGAACAAATCCGAGGGTGGTAAACGGTCAAAGAATTGAACATTATATTTCAGGTAATCCTATCAATGTTGAAACTAATATTATTGAAACTATAACTCCTGAGGAATACATAAGGGACACTTTCCAGAACATTCCAGACTCCGAAAAGGTATAGGTATGTGGTACGGTAAGTAAACCGACTCCAAAACAACTCCAATGGCAATTTTTATCAGTTTTGGAATATTTGAGAATTTTAGGAAGAAAGAAGTAGTCCGAAAGGGACACGAGGCTCCCACGAGAGTGGAGGGCGCCCCCCCTATAGGGTGCGCCCCCTATCTCGTGGGCACCTCATGTGCCTCCCGGACTCCGTTTTCTTCCATATTACGTATTATGGTCGGTATAAATTCATTATATATACTCCCGAAGGTTTTGACCACCGTATCACGCAAATATCCTCTGTTCTCGTTTCGAGCTGTTCCTGTTGCAGAATAAAGCAAGATGTCGTCCCAAGATTCGGAGGGAGAGAGCTATATGGCTGATTTTATCGCAAACCCAAAAGCATATGGGGATGTGGAACATTATGGCTGGACCACGGAGGAAGAAGAAGATTATGATCCAAAGGGGAAGGAGGAGACAAGCTCCGATGAAGAGGACGATCCACTACCTCAACCTGTCGATATGCATGTAGTGTTCAAGAAGTCAAGCCTCCCTAAGGTCCAATCCATCCCACCACATATTTTGTAGGAGGAGCCATTATGCAAAAAGGTAATGAAACTTGAGCTTGAGAATGAGGATCTGAGGGAGGAAAATTTTAGCCTCAGACGCAAGCTAGAGAATAAAAATGCAACAACTCCTACCGCACCACCTCTGAGGACATAATCACATGGGTATGGGCACTCCCCTTAGCAACTGTCAAGCTTGGGGGGAGGTGCCCTGGTATCGTATCACCATCACACTCTTATCTTTACCGCCTTATGTAATTCGATCCTTTTAGTAGTATCTTGATCTAGTAGTTTGAAGTTTTGATATCAAGTAGTTTGAGTTTTGCTTTGTGATCTCTTTTTGTAATCGAGTCCGTGAGCTATCTATAATAAAGATTAGTGTTGAGTCAAGGGCTTTGCTATGTTTCTATGATCTTGAGGAAGTATAAAGAATAAAATAGTTCATATTGATCTTATGGATAGTGATAACTTCACACATAGAAAGTATGAGGCATAAAAATTGTTGAGGATTGATGAACGTAGCCTTGGTCATCGTTGCAATTAATAGGAAGTGATAAGGAAAGAGGGGTTCACATATAAATATATTATCTTGGACACCTTTTATAATTGGGAGCACTCATTAAGTATGACATGCTAAAAGAGTTGACGTTGGACAAGGAAGACAACGTAATGGTTTATGTTTTCCGATATCTCAGTTAAAGTATATTGTCATTGACCTTCCAAACATGTTGAGCTTGTCTTTCCCCCTCATGCGAGCCAAATTCCTCGCACCAAGTAGAGATACTACTTGTGCTTCCAAATATCCTTAAACCCAGTTTTGCCATGAGAGTCCACCATACCTACCTATGGATTGAATAAGATCCTTCAAGTAAGTTATCATCAGTGGAAGCAATAAAAATTGCTCTCTAAATATGTATAACTTATTAGTGCAGAGAAAATAAGCTTTGTACAAACTTGTTGTGGAAGTAATAAAAGCGACGGACTACATAATAAAGGTCCACATACAAGGGGCAATATAAAGTGACGTTCTTTTGCATTAAGATTTTGTGCATCAACCCTAAACGCGCATGACAACCTCTGCTTCCCTCTGTGAAGGGCCAATCTTTTACTTTATGTTGTTACTTTATGCTTGAGTCAAGGTGATTCTCACCTTTCCCTTTTTCATTTTATCCTTTGGCAAGCTCCTCGTGTTTGATAAATCATGATATATATATCCAATTGGATGTAAGTTAGCATGGGCTATTATTGTTGACATCACCTAAAGGTGAATACGTTGGGAGGCAACACAATAAGCCCCTATATTTCTCAGTGTCCGGCTGAAACTCGATAACCACAAGTACTGCGTGAGTGTTAGCAATTGTAGAGGGCTACAAGATAGTGAGTATGTGAACTTGCTGAAAAGCTCTATTGTTGACTCTTTCTGATGTTACGATAAATTGTAATTTCTTCAATGACTGAGATTATAGTTTGTTAGTCCCCGATTAAGTTTTTGAACCATACTTGACATTGTGAATTGATTGTTACTTGAGCATAAGAAATCATATGATAAAATCTATATATGTTGTTGTTATAAGAATGATCATGATGCCCTCATGTCCATATTTTATTTTTATTGACACCTCTATCTCTAAACATGTGGACATATTTTTCGATTTCGGCGTCCGCTTGAGGACAAGCGAGGTCTAAGCTTGGGGGAGTTGATACGTCCATTTTGCATCATGCTTTTATATCAATATTTATTGCATTATGGACTGTTATTACACATTATATATCAATACTTATGGCTATTCTCTCTTATTTTACAAGGTTTACCATGAAGAGGGGGAATGCCGGCAGCTGGAATTCTGGCTGGAAAAGGAGCAAACGTTGGAAACCTATTCTGCACAACTCCAAAAGTCCTGAAACTCCACGAAACAACTTTTTGGAATTAATAAGAATTTCTAAGCGAAAGAAATACGCCAGGGGGGCCACACCCTGTCCAGGAGACAAGGGGCGCCCCACCTATCTCCTGGGCCCCCTGGTGGGCCTTCGGCGTCCATCTTCTGCAATATCATTGCTTTTACCCTGGAAAAAATCGGGGCAAGCTTACGGGACGAAACTCCGCCGCCACGAGGCGGAACCTTGGCAGAATCAATCTAGGGCTCTGGCGGAGCTGTTCTGCCGGGGACACTTCCCTCCGGGAGGGGGAAATCATCACCAACGTCATCACCAACGATCCTCTCATAGGGAGGGGGTCAATCTCCATCAACATCTTCACCAGCACCATCTCCTCTCAAAACCCTAGTTCATCTCTTGTATCCAATCTTGTATCAAAACCACAAATTGGTACCTGTGGGTTGCTAGTAGTGTTGATTACTCCTTGTAGTTGATGCTAATTGGTTTACTTGGTGGAAGATCATATGTTCAGATCCTTTATGCATATTATTACTCCTTTGATTATGAACATGAATATGCTTTGTGAGTAGTTACGTTTGTTGCTGAGGACATGGGTGAAGTCTTGCTATTAGTAGTCATGTGAATTTGGTATTCATTCGATATTTTGATGAGATGTATGTTGTTTTTTCCTCTAGTGGTGTTATGTGAACATCGACTACATGAAACTTCACCATTATTTGGGCCTAGAGGAAGGCATAGGGAAGTAATAAGTAGATGATGGGTTGCTAGAGTGACAGAAGCTTAAACCCTAGTTTATGCGTTGCTTCGTTAGGGGCTGATATGGATCCATATGTTTAATGCTGTGGTTAGGTTTTCCTTAATACTTCTTTTGTAGTTGCGGATGCTTGCAATAGGGGTTAATCATAAGTGGGATGCTTGTACAAGTTAGGGCAGTACCCAAGTACCGGTCCACCCACATATCAAATTATCAAAGTACCGAACGCGAATCATATGAACGTGATGAAAACTAGCTTGACGATAATTCCCAATGTGTCCTCGGGAGCTCCTTCCTCATTATTAGAAATTGTCCTGTATTATCCTTTGCTACATATAGGATTGGGCCACCATGCTGCACTTTATTTACTTTATTTACTTGTTACTCGTTACTATTTATCTTATCACAAAAGTATCTATCACCTACAATTTCAATGCTTGCAGAGAAAACCTTACTGAAAATCGCTTATCATTTCCTTCTGCTCCTCGTTGGGTTCGACACTCTTACTTATTGAAAGGACTACGATTGATCCCCTACACTTGTGTGTCATTAGTGTTCCTTACACGGTTGGGTGATTTATGGGACCCCCTTGACAGTTTGCTTTGAATAAAACTCCTCCAGCAAGGCCCAACCTTGGTTTTAACATTTGCCACCTAAGCCTTTTTCCCCTAGGTTCTGCAGACTCAAGGGTCATCTTTATTTGCCCCCCGGGCCAGTTCTCCTCCGGGTGCTGGTCCAAACCGAGCGATGTCTGGCGCCCCCTGGGCAACCAGGGTCTATGCCAACCCGACGTCTGGCTTATCCGGTGTGCCCTGAGAACGAGATACGTGCGACTCCTATCGGGATTTGTCGGCACATCTGGCGGCTTTGGTGGTCTTGTTTTACCATTGTTGAAATGTCTTGTAAACCGGTATTCTGAGACTGATCGGGTCTTCCTGGGAGAAGGAATATCCTTCGTTGACCGTGAGAGCTTGTGATGGGCTAAGTTGGGACACCCCTGAACGGTATAAACTTTCGAGAGCCGTGCCCGCGGTTATGTGGCAGATGGGAATTTATTAATATCCAGTTGTAGAGAACTTGACACTTGACTTAATTAAAACGCATCAACCGCGTGTGGAGCCGTGATGGTCTCTTTTCGGCGGAGTCCGGGAAGTGAACGCGGTCTTTGGGTTATGATTGTGCGTAAGTAGTTTCAGGATCACTTCTTGATCACTTTTAGCTTCTCGACCATTCCGTTGCTTCTCTTCTCACTCTTATTTGTGTATGTTATCCACAATATTTGCTTAGTGCTTGCTGCAACTCCAGCTCATTACCACTTCCTACCCATAAGCTTAAATAGACTTGATCTCGCGGGTTTGAGTTTGTTGAGTCCTCGTGACTCACTAGATACTACCAACAGTTGCAGGTGCCGATGATACCAGTGCAGGTGTTGCAGCCGAACTCAAGTGGGAGTTCGACGAAGACCTTGGACGTTGCTGTGTTTCGTTACATGTTGATCAGTAGTGGAGCCCAGTTGGCACGATCGGGGATCTAGCAATTGGGTTATCTTCTTTTCTTTTGGCTTCGTCCGTAGTCAGACTATGTGTGGACTCTGGGTGATGTATGAATTATATGTTCAATTTTGAAGTGGCGATTGTAAGCCAACTCTTTATCCCATTCTTGTTCATTACATGGGATTGTGTGAAGATGACCCTTCTTGCGACAAAACCACAATGCGGTTATGCCTCTAAGTCGTGCTTCAACACGTGGGAGATATAGCCGCATCGTGGGTGTTATACTCCAATGACGATCCAAGGGGTGAGCCTGCTGGATATGGACTTCAGCAAGGAGTTCACCTTTGAGTTCTCCGTTTAGTCCCATGGCGGCACCAAGTTGAATGTGATGTACACCAACGATCCGGACTCGGTGAAGCTCTGCCTCGCTGAGTTCAAGTAGTACCTATAGGACGAGAAAGCACAAGGTCGCAGGACTAGACCTTGTGCCCATCCATTCATCTCCTGACAGGGACCAGCGGATCACGATCGCCCAGGTATGCGTGCGGGACGAGGTTCTCGTCTACCACTGCTGTATTGCCATCAGAGGTTCTGGAGCATTCGCCCGTTTCATCATCAGCGTCGACTGCACCTTCGCTACGATGGAGAGAAGGAAGAATACGACGATTCGGCCATCTGGTGCAGCAAGCTTGTCGACACCCAGAAGCAATACAAGATCATTGGCAATGGGAAGGAGAAGGACTCCATGGTTGACCTCGCCGAGACCATCATCAACCCCTGCTACGCCAACATGAAAGAAGACAACGAAACCAAGGAGCTCCACCGGCCACCCTGCATCCGAACAAGTCAACCCTCGTACTCCCCTCCGCCTGCGTCTTCCCCTGCCCCGGTTCGTTCAGTCCATAGTCTCGATGTCGTCCTCTACCTTGGTGCCATCGCCGTGGCGCCGCCGTCTGTCTTTCCCAACATGGTCAGCAAAATAAGAGGAATCGAGAGACAACTGTTCGTCGAGAGGCTGACAGTCCCAGGCCCACCAGGTCCATGGCCTAGTTTTTGTTGTTTAACATGGGCAGCCCACGAGGATGGGCTGTCGACCCGTTGGCTGGGCAGCTTGAGCTTGCTGCCAGCCCACCCGAGTTCAAGTCCCGGCTTGGACGTGTGGTGCTCGTGGAGTTTCTGCTATAAAAAATGCCAACGAGGGTTAGCCCTTGGGTTGGTCTCATTTTTTTTAACATGGGCAGCCCACGACATGTTTCAACGTTTTTTGGATCTAGCGGCCTCTGGGCCTCCCAACCTAGCTTGTCTATAACATCAGCAGCTCAAGTTATGCAAAACTGAACCTATGTTTTCCCATATATAGGTTCAGTTTTTCTATATATATATATATAGAAAAACATAAGGTTCCATTAAACCTGTCATTCGTCCAACCATTTTATAGACCTTCCCACTTCCTTTATTTTTTGTTTTCATTAATCCTATATCAGAATTTTCTTCCTCTTTCTTTTCCGATGTAAACTGAGTTTTCTCTGAGTACATTTCCCTAGAACCAACTCAACTGTCCCACGTCTAGCCTAAAAAATAATAATACCCCACGTCCTATTAACTCATCAAATTAAAATGATATTTTATTTCGTAAATTGAAAGTTCTTAAAAAATAATAATAATAATTGTTTATATATAACTTGGCAAGTTAACTCCTAGTGATTGCGTACATAAGCTTGCAAAGATTTTATTGACCAATGCAGTAATAGACGTGCAATCATGTGTTTATGTTTTTATAACATATCTCCATCCATCCTAACATGATATTTTCACCCAACCCAGCAAGTCGCGGATTTCGTGAAAAATGCAAATGGGCTTTAAATTCTACCATATATATAAACGGGCTGCATAGATGCTACATCATTGTTTCACCCATCCCACCAAATGGACTAAAACAACAAATGGACTGGCTGACATGTGGGCCAGTAGGTTGAAGCCTAAGCAAGGCGTTGGATTTACATCCAACGGCCGGCATTCTTCTTCAATCTCTCGTCTTCTTCCCCCAGTGCTGCCGAGACCACCTGCTCCAGCCTCCGGTGTCCAGTGGCGTTGTTTTGTGCGCCTTGCAGCGAAATGCTACCCCGCCGATGGCCAGGCCATCCCTCTACTCCGCACCTCCTATTATTCTCTGCCGAGTGTAGGCCCACCCCGCACCTGAACCAGTCAAGTTTCCCACTCCTCTTCGTCTGCGACTCCACTGCCGCGTCTTCCCCATCTCCGGGTCGTTCCAGTCAGGGGCCTCGCCGTCGTCCACTGCCTCGCTGCGCTCGACGCGGCACTGTCTACAAACGAGAGTCATCGGAAGAGAATTGTACGTGAGAGCCTGACGGCTGGGACCCACGAGGTCCATGGTCGCACGCAAGGAAAGTTCCTCCTTATTAAGCTATTTCCTTCCCCTGATAGCTGGGACCCACCGTCTGTATCTTCGCACGGAAGGAAGTGCCTCCTTGTTATGCGAAAACACTATTCCTTCCGATGATAGCTGGGACCCAGCAGATTTGGTGGCTGACTTGTGGACCCACCATATTTCACGAAAAAACGTTCCCCCCGCTGTCAGCTCGGACCCACCAGAAGTGCGTCCTTATTACGCATAAAAAATGAATACTCCCCCTGCTAGATGGGACCCACCTTGGTGGGAGGTTGACTTGTGGGCCTACTAAGTTGACGGGGACGGAGGGCTTTGTCAACTTATTCAATATGAACAATTCTAGCTCCAGCGACCGTACGATGTCCATCCAACGGCTGTAGTGCTTCTTCAACCTCTGGTCTTCTTGCTCCAGCCGCCCAAAGCAGCACCAGTTGTGCCGCATGCTCCTGCCTCTCGTGGCTGGCTGTGTTGCCGCGGAGGCCTCACTGCCCCCTACTATTCCCACCATTGGCAAGGCCCTGCGGCGACGGCAGCCTCACACCACAGCCGAACCAGTGAACCCTCGTACTCCTCTCCGTGCGGGCTTCCACTGCTGCGTCTTCCCTGGCTTTGCATCTTCCCCTTCCTAGGCCTCGCCATCGTCCACCGCCCTGGTGCTCTCCGCGCGGTGTGGTCAACATGGTCAAGGAACGACTTCCATCGGAAGAGTACTGTACCTGGAGAGGCGGACAGCTGGGTCCACGGCGGCCGTAAGGAAGTGCCTCCTTATTGCGCGTAAAATAATTATTTCTCCACCTGACAGCAGGGACCCACCGGACGGGCCACCGTATTTTGTGAAAAAACGTTTCCCCCCTGACTGCTGGGACCCACTAGCTACATTTTTGCATGCAAGGAAGTGCGTCCGGGCAAAAAAAATGATTCGCCCCCTAATTGCTGGGACCCACTAGCTACATCTTCGCACGCAAGGAAGTGCCTGACAGTCGGGACCCACCTGGCCGAAGCGTACGTAGCATTGTCATTCTGGTCGCGAACGTGTACATACATACTGGTCGATGTAGAGGCGCGCACGTGTCGTAGTAGAGGCACGCATGTAGCATGTACACGTACGTACAATGACCAGTGTGCAAGAAAGAAAATACGGGCACATACGTACATATGGGCAGGGTCTCGAACGCCTACTCGCGCATATGTATGACCAGCGCTCGTGTACATGGCTGGGTCGGAACGAAGAAACTGCGTCGTCGTCGTGTTCATGGGGAGGCAACGGAAAGCATCATGTTCATCGGGAGGCAACGGAATGCGTCGTGTTCATCGGGAGGCAACGGAATGAGTCGTGTTCATCGCGAGGCAATGGAACGCGTGGGAGCCAACCGGCTTGGACGGAACAAGCGATGGAAGCGAGGTCTGGCGTACCGCAGAACGTGGGAAACGGCCTTGTGTTCGACCGGCCACATTCGAAGCGGGATCCTGTTCATTGGGAGGGGTCTGGCGTACCGCAAAACGGAGGAAACAGACTTGTGTTGGACCTTCTACGGTCGAAACATGGTCCTGTTGATCGGGAGGGGTGTGGCGTACCGCAAAACGGATGAAACAGACTTGTGTTGGAGCGCTACGGTCGAAACAGGGGTCCTGTTCATCGGAGGGGTGTGGCGTACTGCAAAACGGGACTCCATGGGATACTGTTCATCTCCACCGTCGACATCCTCTAGCCTCCACGGGCTACTGTTCATCCACCATCGACCTCCTCCAGCCTCCACCTGTGACTGTTCATCCACGGGCTCCTGTTCATCCAGCCTCCACCGCGCGCTACTCCACCGGCTCCTGTTCAACCACCCCTCTCCACGGGCTCCTGTTCAACCACCACTCCACAGGCTACTGTTCATCCACCCCTCCATCGTCTACTGTCTGTCCAGCCCTCCACGGGGTCGTCCTGTTCATCCATCCCTCCACGGGGTCCTGTTCATCCATCCCCAACTGGCTCGGTCGATCGGGGTCCTGTTCATCCAAAGGCAACACCACGGGCTCCTGTTCATCCACCCCCACCGCTCACTGTTCATCCAAACCCCCGCCGCAACACTCATTGTTCAACCAGAGGCAGCATCGATCGACTTCAGTTAGCAGTAGTAGCGAAGGAATCGTTCGATCAGGTTTAGTTAACAGCCATCGATCGATCGCTTAGGTCAAGTAACGCGTAGCCTGCAGTGCAATCACTCGGGTTCAGTATAGGTGAATGCCTCGCTCGGGTTCAATTACAGCCCAACGTCTCGCACCCACACGCGTACGTGTACGAGAATAAGCGCATCGCTCGGCCCCGACCACCCACCGTAACTGGGAACACCCCGATATTTTCCTCGCCCTCGCTTCTACCATGTTTTTTACCGTCATGGACGGCCCAAAGAATGTCATGCAGCCGCGTCTCCGGCCCGCCCAGGATGAGAAGCCCATTTTCTCACATTATTTTTTGTCATAGAAGTAGGAGTCCACCACATCTATGATGATACCGGATTTTGTCACAATTATCGTCATAGAAGTGTCATATGTATGACAGGATTTTTTTCGTTCGGCCCAAAATGTCACAGATGTGTCTTTTTTTGTAGTGTACCGAAGGAGACGCTTGCTGCGCTTGTCGTCGCCGATGCTGGTGAAGACGACGTAGGCTGCATTCTGATCCGGGTAGATGTCGTCGCGCATCGCGCCGCCAGCTGTGGGCGGTGGAGGAGGTGGAGGCGGCTGACCCGCTCCCAGAGCAGGAGCCGGACGGGGCGGGACGTCGCCCCTCATTATGCGCTTGGTGATGGCACATTGCCAAGCATGTGCGTGGACGGCCTTGCACCGCTGTGGTGCTTGCAGGGGGCGTCGAGCATCTCTTCGAAGCTCATGGCGGGTTGCCACGCCATCTTGCCGGTCTGCCGGCGCTTGGCTGCCGTGTCGGTCACGGGTGCCTGCTCGGCGGCTGCAACGAGCTGGTTGTTGTAGCGCTGAGCCGGCTGGTCGGCGTTGCGCTTGTTGTTCTGCTAGTTGTGCTGCTACCGGCCACCTTCGCTGGCCAGCTTCGGAGGGGGAACTGGCTTTGCTTTGCCGGCTTCATCCAGCGCCACCTGGATCTTCATGGCGGAATCAGCGTTGGTGTACTTATCCTCCGGCACCATAAGCGCGACCATGGTGGCCGGCTTGGAACGTAAGAGCTTGTGCTTAAGGAGGGTGCCATCCCGGCACCCGCTGACGAAATACTGGATTGCTTGGACTTCGTGGACGCCCTCGCAGTTGTTCCGGAGCTCGGTCCATCATGCGAGGTACTCGCGGCTGGTTTCCGCCGGCCCCTACACACACATGGCGAGCTGGCTGGGGCGGCCGGGTCGCCGGTAGGTCCCTGTGAAGTTGCGGACGAAAGCCAACTTGAAGTCGACCTACATGTTGACACTGCCCACCAGCAGGGTGTTCAGCCAGGTGCGGGCCGATCCTTGGAGCATGAGCGGTGCATAGCGCACAACAAGTCGATGGTTGCCGCCTGCGATGCCAATGGCGGTGGTGTAGTCGGTGAGCCCGTCCTCCGGCTTCACGGTTCCATTGTACTTGGGGGTGTCGCGGGGGAGCGTGAACCCTTTGGGAAAGGGTCGTCCCGGATGCATGGACCAAAACACGCCGGCCCGACGGCGCCTCTCTCTTCCACCTCCAGGGAGAAAGCGAGCCGGTCAAGGCGGTGGCGAGCATCTGCGTTGTTGATGGCGCGTGCGCCGAGTCAGCTAGCGACCGGGCCATGTGCTGATGATCGCCGGTTTCACCAGCGCGGGCGGAGCCGGATCCCGCCGGCTTGGCGAGTTGGTTGAGGCGGTTTTGCTGCGCATTGGCCGCGTCGAGGAGGTCGTTCACCCGCTTCATGCGATCCCTCAACTCCTCGCCCGCGAGTTGGTCCAGGCCGACTGCGGCCGCCTGGGTAGCGCGCATGTTCTTCACGGGAGTGTCGTACATGGGCAGGATAGCGCCAAAGGCGCGGCCGATCGCGCCGCCCCGGGCTCGCACATCGGCGTCCCGGCTTGGCTCGGCGGCGGCAGGCGTGAAGCCATAGGCGGCGTTGTGCTCCAGCTGAGCGGAATCCATGCGACGCTGCGTGACGGCGAGTGTCTCGGTAAGGTCCAGTAGGCGCTGGTGGTCCTCCTCGAGCCGAGCCCAGGCCTCGGCGATGTTGGAGGCGTCGATGTCGGTGCCGATGGGGACGCGAAGGCTCTGCATCGTGGCGCGCAACGGATTGGGAGAGGCGGCCCGACCCGCTGCAGCCTTTGCTTCGACGGCCTTCCTTGCTGCGCTCGACGAGGAAGAGGCGTCGGTGCCGGTGACGAAGACCTCCACGTGGACGTACATTGCCTGGCGAGAGCGCTGCCGCCGAGGGAGAGAGGGGAATCGGAAAAGTCAAGTACCTCGCTGGGGTACCGTCGGCCGCAGGCACATCGGGGATGCATAGTGCAGCAAAGGAGGCGGCGAGCACGCCGAAGATGTTGTCCGCCAGCGTGACGGGCTCGTCGGAGTCGGAGAGGAGCCCCGTCTGAAGCATGCTCCCGGCTAGAACCTCGAGCTGCCCCACGGTGGGCGCCAACTGTCGTGGTGGGTGCATGGCAGATTCCAAGGGATGGCTAAAGAGAGGAGGATGCTTGAGGGCACTGGTGGGCTGCAGAGGCGAGGTCGGCATGAGCGAGCGCGAGACACAAGACATACCCAGGTTCGGGGCTCTCCGAAGAGATAACACCCCTAGTCCTGCCGAGTGTGGTTGATATGCAACAGTACAGAGTTGCTCCTGGAGTTGTTTGGAGGAAGAAGGAAGGCTAGCCTGGGCTCAGGCTGCTCCTTTTCCCTGTGTGTGTTTGTGTGTTCTACTGATCGGTTGGCTACTTCTCTGCGTGCCAGCCCGTATGCATGAGGGCTCCCGGGGGGTTTTTATAGGCCAACCCCCAGGGGTACAATGGTAATGTTACAAGGCCGTGGGCCGGGTTGTCAGCGTATGGGAACCCGGAGTTGGGACCCACCGGGTCCCAGGGTTCGCCGGGTCTCCTAGGCGCGGCCCCCGCTTGCCTAGGGGCACTGTTCGCCATCTTGTCGATCGTCAGGGAGTGGCCGGGTCGAGTCGGGTACAGTGGCGCTCCGTCGGGTCACCGCTTGCTGGCGTTAGTAGTGACGACAGGGGCATTGTGGCCACGCCGGCCACGCCGGCCCTGGTCAACGGGTAGGTGAGGGGCACTATTGCCACGCTCCAGCAGACCAGAGGCATGGGCGGAGCATTGTTGCCTCGGTCATCGGTAGATGGAGACTCGTCCCATCGTATGGCCTAGACGAGACGGGAGCTGACCTGTGGCTGGGTTGAGGAACACGCCAAGGGCGGAGCTGGCTTGTTGGGGAAGTCTTGGTGTGTCGGGTTCGGTCGCCTTGAGCTGGTTGTTGGGGCCGAGTCGAGGAGCTTGGCTGGGTTGGAGAGTTTGGCCAGGTCAAGGGGCATGGCCGGGTTGGGCGACTAGGCCAAGCATGAGCCGGCTAGAGGGGCGATGCTGGCCCCGTTGTTTTTGAAAAGGATCCGGGTTCCGTTGCCTGCCTGGGGTTCATCCTCCCGACAGGTGAAGTAGTCGATCACCGGATCAACAACGGTCTCGGGGTCTACCGGAAAAGAAGTAACAAAGGGGGAACATAAATAACAGAGCAGACAAATGCAACACAATGCATGTCATGGCAGTATGTGGTGACGGTATGCTCTAATACATCCCTATGCATTTTAAAAGAAGAGGGAAAACATCCGAAAATATTTTCCCAGCTCCAGATGATTTTCGGTATTTTGATCCAGAGGGAAATGGCAATGTTCGCTATATTAGAGGGGTGTTGCAGGTATGCAGACGGCGTATCCGGATTCGTTATATTTTTCTGATCAACTTTCATATATAAATTATTTCAATCCGAGTTACAGTTTAATTTATACAATTTTTTGAAGTTCAAATAATTTTCTAAATTTATTTTACTTCAAAATTTATTAATTGTAAAATGCTATGTGTACAAAAAGTTTACACAACAGTGACACTAGAGGCTGACAGTGGGCCCCATTGACCAGGTCAACTATTGACCAGTTGACTAGTCAACTGGGTCGAGGGGACCCACATGCCATATACTCAGATTTTAATTAATTAATTAACTAATTATTTTTATTAATTATTATTATTTACTTATTTTTTATTTCTCTATCCTTTTTTAAAGGGGCGGGGGCCCACGTGGCGGTGGCACAAGGCCACACACACACACACACACACACACACACACACACACAGCATAGCACACGCACGGCCGCTCGGCCATGGCCGTGCGGGCACGGGGGGAGAGGCAAGCAGCGACGGCTAGAGCCGGCGAGGTCGGGCGGAGACAGTTGCGCAGACAAGCAGCGACAGCAGGCAGCGCGAGCGCAGCAAAGCAGCACGGCAGGTGCGGGCGAGCGGCAGTGGGTGCAGGCGGTGGCAGTTGGCAGAGGTGGGCGTGGTCAGGCGCTGTGGCAGGGGGGAGGCAACGGGCGGGGGCGGCAGCGGCCGGGCACGGCCAGCGCGGCGAGGAGTTGCAGCAGGAGGGGAAGAGTTGCAGTGGCAGGAGCAGCGAGCAGCGGGCGGAGCTCTAGGCAATAGGAAGGCAGCGGGCTAGGCGTGTGCGTGCAGCTGCAGGATGCGACAAGGGCACGATAGCAGTGGTCGGGAGCGAGCGGGCGACCAGGGCATGGGCTTTGGCGGTGGGACAGAGGAGGAGAAGGGGGATGCGGGTGTGGGTCGAGAGAGTGGCTCACCCTCGGTGGCGAGAGGGGGTCGACGAGGCTCAAGGAAGCCGTGGCACAAGGCGGACGATGACGGTGAGGTGGGGACAAGGCGTTGGGGCAGGGCCGGGTTCGCCGCAGGAGAATGAGGGGAAGGCGAGGGGCGCGAGGAGGAAGAGGGAGGGTGAACTAGGGTTCGCAGGCGCCGACGGGGCCTTGTAGGCGAGTCGGGGGGGGGGGGGCACTGATGGCTGCCACCACGGCCATGGCACCGTGGATGTCTGCCACGCCCCTCTTTTCTTCTAGCGGGGAAGGGGAACAAGGCGGTGGGCTGGCTGGGCTGTTTCGGCTAAATGAGCATAATTTAGCTCATGAGGTTTAAGTTGTCGTGAGGCATACACAACTCTTCCCTCATGCATAAGCACTGCTCCAAGTCCTCGACGAGAAGCATCGCAATACACTTGATAATCCTTGCGTTGATCTGGAAGAATCAACACTGGGGCTGTAACCAAACGTTTCTTCAACTCCTGAAAACTGGCTTCACACTCCTCAGTCCAACTGAACTTGGTGTCCTTCTTCAACAATTCTGTCATGGGCTTTGCAATCTTAGAGAAATTCTCAATGAACCTCCTGTAGTATCCTGCGAGTCCAAGAAAACTCCGGATCTCTCCCACCAGTGTGGGTGATTCCCATTTAGTCACAGTGACAACCTTGGTGGGGTCGACTTATATTCCTTCTCCGGATATAACATGTCTAGACCTTTTACTTGATGTTCTAGATATCAAACCATATCTATGAATGGGATATGCTTGCGCATCAAGGAGAACATTAGAAGCGGAGTGCTAAATGTTTCTCGGTCGATCATCCAGATTTTGTTTCCTTGGCCTCGCTAAGGTGAAATCTGAGAAGGTGTTATCTTCCTTTGCATCTGCATCCTCCACCATTACTCATCATGGTAGTATGTTGTGTTGCCAGGATCCTTTGTCACGGATATTCATAAAACTTTGATGAATATGGAAAGGCTCAAGTTCTTGAAAGCACACACAAGCACTAGGTGCTATCATCAGCACTAACTGGGATTGCACCCAAATTTCCTCGGTTATGCTCTTACCTTCTCAACAGTGGAATCACTCTCGTCTGTTGGGTTTCTCCCCAGTTACTAGAATCATTCCCATCATTTGCATTTTGTTGCCAGCTTGCACCGCCATTGTGCCATTCTACCTTGGGTCCCATCCATTTTCGATGATAAGCAAAATCATCTTTGGCATTGTCTTCAACAAGGTAATCCACATCATCCATTCTAGTTTGAGTATGCCATTCCTTTGTACTCCACAAAATGATTGTTGGTAATTTGCCTTAGGCTGGTATAAAGAGTTTCAATGATCTCCAAATCAAAAGTAATTCTTTTGCCACTTAAGGTAACGATTCTACGAGTCACCTCCCCTAAGATGTCTCATTACGGTGTCATGGAAATTCAACTCCTCGCTACGTTGACAACCGTTCAACACCTTCTTAAGTGTGGACTTGTTGTCTACCTAGCGAGCCATCGTCATCTGTTTCACTCCATCCCTTTGGATAGATGCTTCGTGTCAGCTCGAGAGATGTTTCTACGTCTCATTCCACGAGTTGATCTTGTGATCATTAAGATGATCCATCTATGTAGACATGTCTCATTTTTTGTCCTCGTTGGATGAAGATCTCGAAAGCAAAGACGTCAAGATCAATTTGAGTCAACAAATCAACAACCTCGAGGAGACAGTTGGATCATGAAGTTTGTGATGCTTAGTGTCCCCTTTGTCTTCTTACCTCACGTCTTGAATCTCGGGACGAGATTCTTGTTTAGTGGGGGTGAGTTGTCACATCCCTAGCTTCTGGAAATGCACTAGGCTAGCTTCATGTGTGCATCATGTTTAACTTTGGAAGAAAATTGAAATGGGGATTGCCTAAGCCCTAGCATCAAAGGAATTAACTAGGTTCAACCAAAATATTTCCAGTAAATCCAAATGGCTTTCAAAAATGTTCATCTTTCTTGGATAATGCTGGAAACAGTAACCAGAGGTGATGCACATTTATCAATGACATATTTGGGCTCTAGATTAAATCATACTCTATTTGCATTTGGGCATTTAAATTCTATAAAATATTTAAAATGCCCAAATAGTCATAAGCTAAAATGTTTACTGTTGGATATATTCTAAACAGCACGCCATGATTAGTTCATGATTTTTGGAAGTGTTTAGGTATTTTTAGTAAAGCCACAAAGTTTACAGAAAAATAGAAAAACAGAAATACAAGAGAGAGAGAGACTAACTTGGGCCAACTCACCTGTGCAGCCCACCTGGCGGCCCAAGTGGCCGGCCCAGCCCACCAGCGCCCCCTTGTCATCTTCCTCCTCTACCAGGAGGAGAATCAGGTGCGTGGCGAGCACCGACGCTGCTCTGGCCACCTCCTGCTTCCTCCCCGGGCTTTCTAGCGACGCCACGGAGACGCGCTGTGGCCCCTCGCTCCTCTCCCTCACTCACTGCACCCTCTTCCCTCCCCTGGCTCTCTCCCTTGAGCTCACCCAAGCGCAGCCGTCGCCGCCGACCAGCGCTCGCGCGGCAGCAGCCATCCCCAAGCTTCTCCGACACGCCCCCGAGGTCTGTCGTTCTGCCCTCGTCCTCTCCGTCGTCTCAAGCGACCAAAAGAGCCTCGGCGCGCCGTCCCTGCCCCCTTCTTCCTCCTTCGGCCACGAAGATCGCCAGCGACTTTCCGCCATCACAAAGCCACCCCTGAGCATGCTGAGATCACCGACGACCTCACCGTGAGCTCCTCTACCCAACCCCTCTCTCACCACCGTCGGTTTCCTCCTCTAGCCTCACCAACCACCACAGCCGAAGCTCGTCGCCGCCGTGCCTAGTCGCCGTCGGGGCTAGAGCCGCTATGGCTCGAAGCCAAGCACACCATTATGCTCAGCGCAGCTCTAGGAGCCTGTAGCGACCACCAGCTGCTTCTCCCATGCATCGCAGCGCCGAACCCGTCGTAGCCCCAACTCCGGCCGCCGCCGTGAGCTTGTTTCCGGCGAGCTCCGGTCACCCCGCGACCTGCCGCTGCCTCTGCTGGATGCGCGGGTGCAAGGGCTATGCCCTAGTACCCTCAGCAAGCCAAACCGCCGCCCGTAGCGTGTTTCCGAGTCGCGTTGCCGTTGTTTTGGTCGCCGCCGGCGAGGTTCAAGTGACGCTGAGGTGGCACCATTAGTTTAGGTACTAATCGTGTTTAGTTAGTGCCCCGTGTCGATGACATACGGGCCCCATTGCCTAATTAACCTAGTTTAGCTCCTGTTTAGTTTAAACTAACCCCACGGGCCCCACAGCTCCGTTTGACATGGTCATATCACACGTTGACTGACCCCACACGTCAGAGTTGACTTGCTGACGTGTCTGTTGACCTGGCCCCACCTGTCAGCGACACTAACCAGCACCATGTCACTGACCAGTGGACCCCACTGGTCAGGTTTGACCCGGGGCAGCCATGTTGACCCTACTGATGTCACCCTAACGCAATACTGACGCAGTAAGTCATTTTCTGGATTTAATTTAATTCAGAAAATTCCAGAAAATGCCCAAAACTTCTAAAATTCATAGAAATTCAACCATAACTCCAAATGAAACAAATTATATATGAAAATGGTCAGAAAAATCCAATCTATCCATCTGTACTTGTTTCATGCATGATAAAATAACTTATGACTACTGTCTAGTACAAATCATATGAATGACATTTAAATAACCACATGTGGAGTTTGAATTTGAATCTTGGATTAAAACCAACTTCATTTAACTTGTTGCTAGTTGCATTAGCTCAAACCACAGCATATTGCATGTCATGATCATGCATCATATTATGCATTGCATTGATTGTGTTCTTCCTTATTTGCCGATATATGTCCCCACTCGATAGACAAGTTCTGACGATGAGTTCGATGACACCGATGAAGAGCTATATCATCTTCAGAAGTTTCAGGCAAGCAAAACCCCCTTGGTCATTCCGATACATTCCCACTCTCTCGGTCCTACTCCCTTTTACTGCATTAGGAGAACAACGACTCACATGTTACTTGCTGCGGTAGTCGAACCCCCTTTTCCTCTGCATGACCTGTCATTGCCACAGTAAAAAGATGAAACCCACTAGCATGAGTAGGAGTTGTTTGACCCCCGATGTGCCTACTCCTTCATGTTTGTTGTCATGCCTGCTACTGCTTAGAGTTGAGTCAGGTCTGGTTCATCAGGGCTGAACTGGAATGTTGTGAACATGTCCTACTGTGTGTGAGCTAAGTGTGTGAATACGATTTGGTAAAGGTAGAGGTGAGAGGCCATGTAGGAGTACATGGTGGGTTGTCTCATTGAAGCCGTCCTCAGGAACTGAGTTCTGTGTTTGTGATCAATGAACAGCTACTACTCATTGGGATCCTTAATTGACCCTCTCGGCTTCTTAATCACCCCTATGCTCTGTCCAGGAGTTGAAAGTAGTTTCTGGTGTTTGTACTATGCTGGAGGCCGTGGGCAGTGCTGACCCGAGGGGTGGGCTGTGATGCGATAGGAACGTGGTCGGGTATGCAGGGCGCTCGTTTGGTGTCGCGGAACCATGTACACATCATTCGGGGCCATATGTGGAAACCTTGGTCGGACTCCCTGCGGATGGAACCTGAATAGACGATAAACCTGGACTAGAGACTTGAGCGTTTAGGTAGGCCGTGGCCAACACCCTCGTCGGGCTTCCGCTAGAAGGTTGCCGAGTACATGTCGTGTAAACGATGGTAAGTGGTGAGAGCGTGTGTGAAGAAGTACACCCCTTCAGGGTTAACATAATCTATTCGAATAGCCACGTCCGCGGTAAAGGACCTCTGGGTTGCCTATATAGTTCATAGACAAGTGAAAGTGGATACTCTAAAATATGCAAGATAAGTGTGAGTGTTATGGATGGCATTCTCGTAGGGAGACAGGAGTGGATCCATAGTGGTGTATTGATATGGTGGATATGTGGACTCGTGTGCGCTACCTCAAAAGAGTTACTTGCAGTTGTAGTTCAGAATAGCCACCGAGTCAAAGCTGGCTTGCTGCAGTTAAACTCCACCACCCCCTTTGTTGATAATGATGCATAAGTAGTTAGTTTTGATGTAAGTCTTGCTGGGTACATTTGTACTCACGTTTGCTTAATTTATGTTTTTGTAGAGAGACTTCAGTCTCTCTAGTAGTTTTGCGTGGACTTCGACGTTTAGCTTGTTACCTTAGCTACGATCTTGTGCCCTCGGCCGTATCTGGTAGATAGTCAGGCTTCTCAGCCATTTTTCATTTGTAGATGTCCGTACTCAGACATGTTAAGCTTTTGCATGTGCTTTGCCTTGTATGCTCTGAATGTTGGGTCATGAGACCCATGTTTGTAATATCTCGCTCCTCGGAGCCTATTGAATAAAATACTTGAGTTGTAGAGTCATGTTGTGATGCCATGTTGTATATGCACATATCGAGCATATTATGTGTATGTTATTGAAATGCTTGGTATGTGTGGGATCTGACTATCTAGTTGTTTATCCTTGGTAGCCTCTCTTACCGGGAAATGTCTTCTAGTGCTTGTGGTAGCTTGCTACTGCTCTGGAACACTTAGGCTGGCCGGCATGTGTCCTTCTTTGTTCCTGTGTCTGTCCCTTCGGGGAAATGTCATGCGGTGTCTACCGGAGTCCTGTTAGCCTGCTACAGCCCGGATTACCGGAGTCCTGCTAGCCCAACTGCTACAGCCCGGATTCACTCGCTGATGACCGACACATTCGTTGTTGGGTCATGTATGCATGTCCCTGTAAGTTAGCGCCACTTTGGGTTCATGACTAGCCATGTCAGCCCGGGTTCTTTGTCATATGGATGCTAGAGACACTATCATATACGTGAGCCAAAAGGCGCAAACGGTCCGGGCCTGGTAAGGCGACACCCGTGGGAATACCGTGCGTGAGGCTGCAAAGTGATATGAGGTGTTACATGCTAGATCGGTGTGACATAGGATCTGGCTCCTGACATCCGCGGTGGCTCTTAAGACCCCGAGGCGTCTCTCGAAGTCTGTGACCTCCAGCTCCCCAGGAAGGGGGCCTCGTTGAGTGCCCAAAGCCAAGTCCTCACGAGGTGGAAAGCTACTGCGCACACATCAAAGCTAAGTTTTCCTATCCTAGCTTACTCAGAGCACAAACATTATAGCACAGCATCAAGATTGCAAGCATAGCATAAAGGGCATAACTGCCATAGTTCATTACATGCCCCGGCGGGGCACACCACCTTTTTTTCGAATTACAGGAGAAAGGAAAGGCTAAACAAAGAAGACCCAAGGGAATATGAACCCGGCACCAGTGCCACATCCTAAAGCAGTGCCTCAAGGTGGCCCGGCGCTCCACCAGTTTCCCCATAGGCGACCTGGGGCTGTGGCCGGTCTTGAGTCCAAGTTCAGCGGCCCCCAGATTCACGCCAGCTCCGCTCGAGCTTTACTGGAGCGCTGCGGCGGGACGAACCACCGACATCCTCGACCCGAGCGTGAGGACATGGGGGCCGGTCGTAGCCACCACTGCTCGAGCTCTCATCTAAAGAAGAGCTGCCGTCACGAGAAGAGGAGCGCGCACCGCTAAGGCCAAGCTCACCTTCGCCACCCTCATCGTCGTTGTCGTCCTCCGGGAAGCACCCCACGCGGCAGCCGTCCTCCCTGAACACCCTCTCGTAGAGGGTCACCAGTCCGTCTTATTTGAAGTGAAGGGTGAACCTTCCACCAAGGCCTCACGCGCGGGCGAACGTCTGCCAGCCGCGGGTCAGGACCATGTTGCCTGAGGCGGCGACCTCAGCCCCGACCCAAGAAGCTCTGTTGCAGCCTTCATCAGCCTGCAGCCAGAGACCATCGAGCCCCGAGGATGGAAGCTCGCCGGAGAAGAAATGCAGAAGCTGGAGCGAGGTGCTGGCCAGGCTCTCCGACCACACCACATACTCAGGGAGCATGTCCAGCAAAGCGAAGCGTGGCCGAGGCGGGCACATGATCATGGCACGTCTCCCCTCTCATGGGGGCTGCTCCAAAGCCGGTGGCCCCCACCGCGAGAAGAGGTGCCCTCGCGGGCACCAAGAGAAACGTCGGCTCTGGGGGGTGCGCGCCCACGCCCCCTGGGGGGCGCCGCGGGGGCCACGGGGTGCTTATGGGACGGTTGCGGCCTCTCTTGGGAGGCGCAGAGGCCGGTCCCTCCTTGGAAGCTTTCCCCTTCTCGGCCGCCGAAAACCTCGTCGGCGACACCGTCGAAGCAAGACGAAGAAGGAGAAGAAGCGAGTGGCAGGAAGATGAAGGAAAGGTGAGCGGGGGGCTCTGCCCCTCCCCCATATTTATAGCCAAGGAAGGCCAACTGCTAGCCTCCACGACCTCGCGCCATGATGACCTTCTGCATGCCGCATCGTTCCGTCAAGTCGAACAGTTGCCAAGGCAGCATGGGGAAGTGGAGCCGCCCATGTCCCATCAATCGCGACGCGTCATCATGGCCACAGGCGGTTAGGGCCCATGGTGCTTCGCACTTGCCCTTTGGCTTCGCCTGGAAGCCAAGTCCGAGCGCGCCTTGGGCTCGGGGACTACTATCGGTGTTCTGGATATGGGGGTATCCAAACTTGCCTGCCTGCGTCCCACCACGTGGCTCCATCGTCGGCCTGGTATGGCCTAGCTTCGACATCAACAGCTCAAGACCCTCGCGAGGGGCCAAGCCTTGTGAGGTGGACGATGCCAAGACCCCTGAGGGGATCGGCCTCTTCACGCTGGCTCCCGAGGGGCGGAGAGTTCTATGCAAGGTGCACCTCATGAGGCTCAGCTGACGTGAGCCATGACGACCAAGGCCAGGCGGGCGCCAGCAGGCGCGGAGCGCCAGTTTTCTCTTCAGTGCAAGGGAGGCAAGCCGCAGGCACGGAGTCCCGAGGAACCAGCCAAAGGTTTCCATTCTAGTGCAACAAGACCAAGACCGCTAGGACGACAGGATGGAGGTCATCACCGAGCCCACCGCAGCGTCACGACCAGGGGCTTTTCGCAAGCGAAGACCACTTTTGTCAGGATAAGTTGTACTACTTGTCCCCTTTCAAATCCAGCCGTTGTGGGATCCATTCCCGCTAACATTTGGGAAGAGGACCAAGGCCACTATAAATACGACTTAGCTACTGTCGGTGTCAAAACCGGCGGATATCGAGTAGGGGGTCCCGGTCTGTGTGTCTAAGGCTAATGGTAACATGAGGCAGGGGACACGATGTTTTACCCAGGTTCCGGCCCTCTCGATGGATGTAAAACCCTACTTCCTTCTTGATTGATCTTGATGATATGAGTATTACAAGAGTTGATCTACCATGAGATCGTAGAGGCTAAACCCTAGAAGCTAGCCTATGATTATCATTGTCCTTCTACGGACTAAACCCTCCGGTTTATATAGACACCGGAGAGGGCTAAGGTTATACAGAGTCGGTTACAAAGAAGGAGATCTAATATCCGGATTGCCAAGCTTGTCTTCCCGGCAAAGGAGAGTCCCATCCGGACACGGGTCAAATTCTTGAGTCTCGTATCTTCACGATCCAACAGTCCAGCCAAAGTATATAGTCCGGCTGTCCGGATACCCCTAATCCAGGACTCCCTCAGTAGCCCCTGAACCAGGCTTCAATGATGATGAGTCTGGCACGCAGATTATCTTCGGCATTGCAAGGCGGGTTCCATCTCCGAATACTCCAAAGTACCTGTTGTAACAAATAGTGTCCAGCTTCCCATCAATGTTGTACTCCTCGGCTTCTGTGCATCAATAATGGCCATCTCCATGTGTCAAGCGAATACGAGGAGCTAGAGCATTTTTACATTTTCCACCCCGGCCCTGCAGGCAAACCGTCTATTTGAAGAGACGGGGATCCTCAGATCCAAATCTCACCTTCTTCCCTTGAGCAAGGATCCAACAGAGCACATCCGGAAAAAAACCACTCCAACATGGCCGGTCGCCGCAGCTCCTCTTCTCGCTCCCTTAGCTCTAAGCTAGGTGATTGGGAAGAATGTTCTGTTCCCCATAGCCGTTTAGTAGAGTTGCAGACCCAAGGGTTTCTTCCACCGGCATTCATGGTCCCCATCCGAGCCGGACTAGCCACCTACAATGGCGGGGAGCAAGTGGAGAGATCTCCTAACCCATCTCAGGGGGAGCGAGTATGCCTCGTCCCATATTTCCTAAGAGGCATCGGGTTTCCAATCCACCCATTCCTTCGCAGGCTCCTAGAGTTCTATGGCCTCCAGTTGCACAACTTCGCCCCCACCTCCGTGCTGCATATCGCAGGATACGTTGCCCTTTGCAAATTATTTCTGGGCTGCGAGGCTTACTTCAAGTTATGGAAGAAGTTATCTGCCTCGTCCTTCGCAATCAGGGGGAATCTATATATCAAGTGGGCGGAGCCGAAATATGGCGCGTCGCCCAGACCGGATACCTGTCCGGCACTCCAAAGAAGGCATCTGAAAACTGGCCCTCGGAGTGGTTTTATGTGGATGGCATTCCCCTTCCGGATCCAATCCGGACGGGCCTCCCTGAGTTTAATAACGCTCCGTTGAAGAAACGCTGAAGTTGGCGCCCTCGGAGCCCTCAGGAGGAAGATACCAGAGAAGTCCACTTCCTGATGAGTAGGATAAAGATACTGGCCCAATCAGGACTGACAATAGTTGAGGTTATATCAATATGCATAATGCGGGGGGTGCAGCCACTTCAATATAGTGGGAAGCCTATGTGGCACTTCAACGGGGAAGACGATGCCACCCGATGTGGTCGTAAAGGTCCGGACTCCGCCACTGCTCCGGCGAGAATACTATCTGATTTATATAAAGGAGAAGAAGAGGAGTTCCTCCGTATCAAACCGCGGGACGGATTTTCCATGTACAACCCCCCAAGCTGGGTGAGCCGTTACTCTTTACTCAACTTTATCCATTCTTGTGCCCTTCATCATTGTCATTTACCTTGATATTTCTAAGCAGGAACTGAGGAGGGCCATAGAAGAGTTCAACAGCCCCTCTCCGCAGCCAGAGGACCCCGGCCGGGCCTTCGATCCCGGACTTGAAGAAGATCCGGATATATCTGTGGAGCTTGTCGACGGGACATTTTATCAGGCCAGCTGCGATGGTGCCTTGGTGGCTATTATTGCTGACTATCCCAGACTTCTCCCTGTGTCGTGTGTAAGCAAAGCTGAAGCCTTATCCTCTGAAGAGGACTCCTTTATTATACCATGCCTTATGCACAAAATATCATACTTTTGTAGAGACGACCATTAGAACGCGGCGCCGAGCCCCTGGGGGCTCGTCAGCAAAGGGCATCCAGGCCAGGCAGGCTCAAGAGGAAGGCGGTTAGGGTCGAAACGCCGTCTCAGAGGTATAGTCAAAATCTGCTTTCTGATTATGATGTTTGAAATGTAACAGCGTCCGTCGTGTCCTGGCAGAAAGAGTAGTCACCGGAGTACATCCGGAGATCCTGCCGGTCATGCCTCCACCAGCCAGATTCCAAAACCGGCTTCGAGGGAGGAGGCCAACGCGGGGCCGATGCCGAATTGTCCTCCGACAGAGGATGCGGATAGGCTCTCTGCCACAAATTCCTAAGTAGAGAGTGCCATGAATCACCGACGCCGACGGGCCATACTTCGCAATAGTAACTTTCCGAAGAGGCATTCAATGCTTTTAATTCGGGAGACGCATACATCCGAGCTGCCCAAGACGTGCCCGCCCGAGCGACGAGCCAGTATGCGAAAGATATATGGGTAAGAAAATTTGATAAGCATGTATAGAAGTAGCCCCTGAGACTTGAAACAGTTGGAACAACTGATTTAAGGATCATTTTATGCACAGGTTCTTGTAGAGAAGAATACCCATTTGTCTCAAGAGTTGGAGGAGTGCAAGACCCAGCTGAGGGCCGCAGTTGCCAAACTAGAGGAATCCCAGAAGGCCTCGTCTGGTACCATTTGTCTCAATAGAGAAATTTTAAGGAAATATACGAGTTAGTAATTGGCTTGCTTTATAAGTCTAACAAAAAATTCTGCAGGCCATCCCTGGGAGAATCTGGAGATCGTAAGAGATAGTGAGTTACATCTCCAAAGACAGCTAAAGGATGGCGAGCGCGTGCTCACGCACGTTAGGCAGGAGAAAAACAATCTCCAAGATGCCAACGTCCGGCTGGGCGTCAAATTAGCAGATGTTCGAGCTCAGCTGGCAGACTTCATGAAGGAGAACAGGAGGCTTCATCGCGGCATTTATGGTAAGTGCCTAAACGAACTCCAGTACAGTTCGACGAGGAAGCATTTTAAAAGAGTTTATATCTGTAGGTATGCTGACGGGCCGTCCTGAAGAGGAGATGCCCAGGTCCGCAGGTGATTTACTGCAAGATCTCTCGCAGCTGCACGAACGAGTTCGGCAGGTGATGCAGGGTATTGCCCAGGCCTTGTGGCCATCCACTTCCCTGCCAGGAGGCATGGGGGAGCTCCTGGATATGCTGCAAGGAGCCCGGCGGTGCTTTCGATTGTGGAAGGTATCAGCCTGCCGACAAGGTGCAAGGGAAGCCTGGGCCATGGTGAAGACGCGATACACCAAGCTTGACCCGAACCATATGGCCGAAGTCGGACCGGTGGGGCCAGATGGGCAAGAGATTCCCGTAAGTCTGGTGTATGACCAGGTAGCGTTAGCCGCAAAGTTTTCCCAACAGGATTGCAAGCTAGATAGCCTGTTGGATGGTATAGAGGAAGAATACAGCCAGTCCAAGTGACTATGTAATTCAATGGACATATGTAGTCCCTAGCCGGATTAAAAATCTTTTGTCATGGCGGACCTTTTCGCTTCAGCCCCCGGATCCGACAGTCCGGGGTGGATCCGAATACCCGCTCAGTTATGCAAAACCGGGGTATGCGTGGAAACCAGGCGTAGGGGTCATAAGTGCTTGAACAGACAAGTACCCAACTAGTTATGTTATATTACATGGGTAGTAAGAAACATCTTCCAGGGAGAATAGTTCCGTTAGGGGTTCCTTTACCTGGGTACGCATGCATCGATGTGCATGTCCGAACTGTGAACAGAAACGCAGGGTACAAAACATCTGGGGATTCACATTGTAATAAACGAAAGAAACATCTTTTGTTCACCGACCGAATATTCCCTTAAGAACGCTAGCTTTTGGCTTCACCCAGTCTGAGGTACACATCCGGCTGAACCGGCAGTAACAATCGCAGAGGTGCTCCCCTTATGCCCTAGCCGAATTAATGGGAACGTAGGGCATAAACACAAGAGCCAGGCAACCCAGCATGGCCACATCTTAAGTCATATCGATGCATATAATGGTGAAGAAAAGGCACGTATGGGAAAAGAACGCATATGTGATAGGCAAGAAGCCATAAAAGTAATTATATTTAGCTTCCGTATAGGAAGCCCCCAGGTATGGTGAACACACATAGTGCGGCCGGAGTGATCCGAGCATCCGCACTGTATTGAATACTTTGTGTGAAGAAGGGAAAAAGGGCGAGAAAGGAAAAAGGGGAACATGATTAAAAGAGCGGGGGTAAGGAGACGAACTCTGAGTTCGGCACTAGGCGTAGAATCTCCGGAGTCTGGCCGTGTTCCATGGGTTTGGCTCGAGTCTGTTATCGGTTGCATTGTGCAGGCGGTACGCTCCTAGGGTGAGAACTTTATCAATGATGAAGGGACCCTCCCACTTAGGTTTGAGCTTGTCCTTCTTCTCCAGTAGGCGTAGAACGAGTTCGCCAACGTTATAAGTTTTGGCCCGCACTTCTCTGCTTTGATACCTTCGAGCCTGCTGCTGATAGAATGTGGAACGGGCTTTTGTGATGTCGCGCTCCTCCTCTAGGGCATCTAAGTTGTCCTGCCGATCTAGATCGGCATCCTTCTCTTCGTACATGCGCACGCGGGGTGAGTCAGGGATTATGTCGCAGGGTAGTACTGCTTCTGTGTCGTACACCATAAAAAATGGTGTGTATCCGGTGGTGCGATTCGGCGTGGTCCGCAGCCTCCAGAGTACGGAGTCGAGCTCCTCGACCCAGTGCGTGTCCGATTCTGTCAAGGATCGCACTAGTCTGGGTTGGATGCCGCTCATGATGAGACCATTTGCACGTTCGACCTGGCCGTTTGTTTGGGGATGATAGACAGAGGCGTAATCGAGCTTAATGCCCATGTTGCCGCACCAAGTTTTCACTTCATTGGCTGTGAAGTTTGAGCCATTGTCAGCGATGATGCTGTGGGGGACGCCGTAACGCTGTACAACCCCTGATATGAAGTCTATCACTGGTCCGGATTCGGCCGTTTTAGCTTCTTTGTCTTCTATCCATTTGGTGAACTTGTCCACCATGACCAATAAGTATTTTTTTATGGTTCCCCCCTTTAAGAGGTCCGACCATATCTAGCCCCCAAACCGCGAAGGGCCAAGTTATGGGGATTGTTTGGAGAGTGGTAGGGGGCATATAGCTCTGATTGGCAAAGAGTTGGCAACCGACGCAGTGTTGGACAAGGTCCTGTGCATTTGCCCGGGCTGTCGGCAAATAAAAACCTTTACGGAAAGCTTTGCTGAAAAGTTCCCGAGCCACAGCGTGGTGCCCGCCGAGTCCGGCATGGATTTCAGCCAAGAGCTGCCACCCTTCCTCTTCGGAGATGCATCTTTGGAGCACTCCGGTGGCACTTTTCTTATAGAGCTCTCCCTCATGGACTTTGTAGGCCTTGGAACGCCGCACAATACAACGTGCTTCATTTTCTTCCTCGGGGAGCTCCTGCCTATTTAGGTAGGCCAAGAAAGGCTCAGTCTACGGGGCGATTACATCCATGATTTCATGGGCCGAAGGTGTTATTTCGGTGGTGGAGCCCCCGATTACGTCAGATAGTTCGGAATCTGGGGTTGTATTCGGAGCCGGACTAGTGTTGCCGGACTCCCCTTCCCATACCACGGATGGCTTGAACAGTCTTTCCAAGAATATATTAGGTGGGACAAGGTCACATTTAGCGCCGATGCGGGCAAGGATATCCGCCGCTTGATTGTTTTCTCGAGCCACATGGTGGAATTCGAGCCCCTCGAACCGAGCTGACATTTTGAGGACGGCATTGCAGTAGGCCGCCATTTTCGGATCCTTGGCATCAAAATCTCCGTTTATTTGTGATATTGCGAGGTTTGAGTCCCCGCGCACTTCCAGGCGGTTAATGCCCATAGAGACTGTCATCTGAAGACCATGCAACAGAGCCTCGTATTCGGCTGCGTTGTTGGAGTCTGTGTATAATATTTGGAGTACGTATTGGACCGTGTCTATGGTGGGGGATGTCAGGACTACACCCGCTCCCAATCCGGCCAGCATTTTAGAGCCGTCGAAGTGCATGATCCAATTGGAGTACGCGTCGTACTCTTTAGGGAGTTCGGCTTCTGTCCACTCGGCGACAAAGTCAGCCAATACTTGCGACTTAATGGCCCGCCGTGGTTTGTATGTTATGTCAAACAGAAGGAGCTCGATGGCCCATTTAGCAATCCATCCCGTGGCGTCGCGGTTGTTTATTATGTCGTTGAGTGGTACTTCGGAGGCCACCATAATCGAACACTCTTGAAAGTAGTGTCGTAGCTTCCGCGATGCCATGAAGACCGCGTATGCTATCTTTTGATAGTGTGGGTATCAGGATTTGCATGGGGTGAGGATAGTGGACACATAATATACCGGCTTTTGGAGCGAGAACTTGTATCCGTCTGCTTCTCATTCGACGACGAGCACTGCGCTTACAACTTGATGTGTTGCAGCTATGTACAATAGCATAGGTTCGCCAGTATTTGGCGCGGTCACGACTGGATTGTTGGCCAATAGGGTCTTTATTTCATCCAGTCCGGCCACGGCCACATCCGTCCACATGAAGTGTTCGGTGCGTCGAAGAAGGAGGTAAAGAGGTAGTGCCTTTTCTCCTAATCGGGAGATAAAACGGCTTAGGGCAGCCATGCATCCAGTTAGTTTCTGGATATGCTTGAGGTCTGTTGGGATAGCCAACTGCGACAGAGCTCGGATTTTTGCCGGATTTGCCTCGATTCCTCTATTGGAAACGATGAAGCCGAGCAACTTCCCAGAGGGTATGCCAAAAACACATTTTTCCGGGTTGAGCTTGATGTTGTATGTTCGGAGGTTGTTGAACGTTCGTCTCAAGTCATCTATTAAAGTTTCGACGTGTCTTGTTTTTATGACCACATCGTCCACCTATGCCTCCACTGTTTTGCTGATTTGCTTCTCCAGGCATGTTTGAATCATGCGTTGATAGGTTGCGCCGGCATTTTTGAGCCTGAAGGGCATAGTGTTGAAACAGAAGGGACCATATGGCGTTATGAAGGCCATTGCGGCTTGGTCGGACTCTGCCATCTTTATTTGATGGTATTCGGAGTATGCGTCAAGGAAACATAGTGAGTCGTGTCCAGCGGTGGCGTCGATGATTTGGTCGATGCGAGGAAGGGGGAAGGGATCCTTGGGGCAATCCTTGTTGAGGTCTTTGAAATTGACACATAGGTGCCAGGATTTGTCCTTCTTTTGTACCATTACCAGATTTGCCAGCTAGTCCGGATGATTTATATCTCTGATGAATCCGGCCTCAAGTAGCTTGGCTAGCTCTTCTTCCATGGCTTGCCGTCTAGGCTCTGAGAAGCGCCTAAGAGTCTGTTTGACTGGCTTGTATCCTTTTAGTATATTGAGGTTGTGTTTGGCCAGCCTGCGTGGGATGCCCGGCATGTCCGAAGGATGCCAGGCAAAAATGTCCCAATTCTCGCGTAGGAATTCTCGCAGTGGGGCGTCCATTGTGGGGCTCAACTATGTCCCGATGGAAGCTGTCTTTGTGGGGTTTGTTGGATGGACCTGGAATTTGACTATCACGTCTGCGGGCTTGAATGAGGTGGACTTGGGTCGTTTGTCGAGTATCACGTCGTCCCTGTCCACTGTGCCACACAGCGTTGTTAGTTCTTCGGCCACTAGGGCTTCGGATAATGCTTCCAGGGCTAGTGCTGCAGTTTTATTTTTGGTGCGGAGTGCGACGTCTGGATCACTGGCTAGAGTGATGATTCCATTGGGTCCAGGCATTTTAAGCTTCATGTACCCGTAATGGGGTATAGCTTGAAAGCTCGTGAATGCGTCCCGCCCTAAAAGGGCGTGGTATCCGCTGCTGAGAGGGGCCACTTGGAACGTGATTTCTTCGGACCTATAATTCTTCGGGGTGCCGAATACCACATCGAGTGTAATTTTTCCCGCACACCGTGCCTCCCGACTAGGGATGATTCCCCTGAAGGTCGTGCCGCTTTGCTCAATGCGGCTTTTATCAATTTCCATCTTGTTGAGTGTTTCTTCATAGGTCAAGTTTAATCCGCTTCCGCCGTCCATGAGTACTTTAGTGAGCCGAAAGCCGTCCACGATTGGGCTAAGGACCAAAGCGGCTGGTGCCTGGACTGTCTGGAATTGAGGTTCGTCACTGGCACTGAAGGTTATAGCAGTGCCGCTCCATGGATTTACTTTTGCCACGTGGCAGATTTTAGCGAAATTTTGATGAGCTCGCTTGCGCCTATTATTTGAGGCGAAAGTCTCGAAGACTGTCAGTACTGCATTGTTATCTTCGGCGGGATGTTGTTCTGCTTTATGGTTTACAAGAAGATCCTCGCCGCTTTTTGCTACCTGCCGGAGTATCCAACATGCTCTAAGGCTATGTGTTGGCGTAGTATCCAGCGTGCTGTGAATTTTGCATGGCCCATTGAGCCATTCTTCCAATACGGTTCCACGCCCTGGAGTGGGCTTTGGTTTTTTGGGAATTGGATCAGGTAACTTGCGAGATTTTGCCCTTTTAGTTCGGACGAAGTGTTTATTGAGAGCCGGATTATCCCAGAAGTCTGTTTGGGTTTTCCAGGCGCTTTCCATTGCACAGTACTTCTGTACTATGACTGCTAAGTCAGCAAAGTGTACTATGTCACGGCGACTTATAGCATTGAGGATCCCTTTGTTCGTGCAATTTTTGCAGAAAAGTGAGATTGCGTCCTCCTCCCGATAGTCCTTGACCTTGTTTATCACAAGGAGGAATCTGGCCCAGTAGCGTTGTACTGTCTCTTTGGGCTCTTGTCTGATATGGGAAAGACGGCATAAGTCAGGGTGGGTGGGCGTAGTTAAGTCCGAATTCTGACCCGATTTGACATCCAGGGGTAGAGGAGCTTTTGAGCTTGGCAGCTCGGACTCCAGGATGTTGCCCAATTTTTCTGGCCCGTTACCCGATTCTAAGTCCGGGATCTGGGTCATGTCCTCCCGGGAGTGGGTATCTAGCTCAGAGAGCTCGGTAGTCCAGACATAGTTCCTCCTCAAAGTCGAGGGATAATCCATGTGTGGCTCTTCCACTACCGCTATCTCATGGGTGGCCGGTGGGGATTTGATATCCCTTTGGTCTAGTTGAAGCCCAATCCGATCGTAGTCTGTAGCGACTCCCAGAGCGGCGATGTGATCCAAGAGCTCATTAAGGGAGGAGAGCTCCATTGGATCCATCTGTTCGGCGAGTTCCGAATTGATGTGGAGGCTGTTTTTGATGACCCGAGAGGTCATCGTCGGCGCGGCAGCCGATCGGGCGGTCATGACGAAGCTGCCTAGTCGGAGAGTTTGGCCTACCGCCAGGGCTCCCCCAGAGGTGATGTTGTCCTTGACAACGAGATGAGCCATTGAGCCTTGCAGCGATGACACATAGGAACTCTCAATGAAAGCACCAATGTCGGTGTCAAAACCGGCGGATCTCGGGTAGGGGGTCCCGATCTGTGTGTCTAAGGCTAATGGTAACAGGAGGCAGGGGACATGATGTTTTACCCAGGTTCGGGCCCTGTCGATGGAGGTAAAACCCTACTTCCTGCTTGATTGATCTTGATGATATGAGTATTACAAGAGTTGATCTACCACAAGATCGTAGAGGCTAAACCCTAGAAGCTAGCCTATGATTATGATTGTCCTTCTACGGACTAAACCCTCCGGTTTATATAGACGCCGGAGAGGGCTAGGGTTATACAGAGTCGGTTACAAGGTAGGAGATCTAATATCCGGATCGCCAAGCTTGTCTTCCACGCAAAGGAGAGTCCCATCCGGACACGGGTCGAAGTCTTGAGTCTCGTATCTTCACGATCCAACAGTTCGGCCAAAGTATATAGTCCGGCTATCCGGATACCCCCTAATCCAGGAGTCCCTCAGCCACCACCATAGAGGGGATCGGATCCATTCTCACCCGACCACCTCACCAGCTCTCTTGAGCTCAAGAACACCTCACCTCCTGAGGCCAGTTCATCCACTGTACTAGTTCATCCTCAGCCCTTCGAGGCAATCCACCAAAACGCTGGAGTAGGGTATTACACCGCAAGGTGGCCCGAACCAGGATAAATTGTTGTGTCCCTTTGTCTCTTCGAGCTCGATGCACTAGGCTTAGGAGGATCGCCTTGGCAATACTGGTGCAATTTCCTTGGCAAAGGAATCCAGATTTCACAAGAGAACCAAACACATCAAGGGACACTTCAATTCCATCTGTCATCAAGTGTTGGAAGGAGACATAGAGATTTGCAAGATACATACGGATCTGAATGTTGTAGACCCGTTGACTAAGCCTCTTCCATGAGCAAAACATGATCAGCACCAAAACTCCATGGGTGTTAGAATCATTACTTTGTAATCTAGATTATTGACTCTAGTGCAAGTGGGAAACTGAAGAAAATATGCCCTAGAGGCAATAAGAAAGTTATTATTTATTTCCTTATTTCATGCTAGAGTTGTATTAACCGGAAACTTAGTACATGTGTGAATACATAGACAAAACATAATGTCCCAAGTATGCCTCTACTTGACTAGCTCGTTAATCAAAGATGGTTATGTTTCCTAACCATAGACATGTGTTGTCATTAGATGAATGGGATCTCATCATTAGGAGAATGATGTGATGGACATGACCCATCCGTTAGCTTAGCATTATGATCGTTATAGTTTCATTGCTACTGCTTTCTTCATGACTTATACATGTTCCTCACACTATGAGATTATGCAACTCTCGAATAACGGAGGAACACCTAGTGTGCTATGAAACGTCACAACGTAATTGGGTGATCATAAAGATGATCTGCAGGTGTCTCCGAAGGTGTTGGCATAGATCGAGATTAGAATTTGTCACTCCATGTTTCGGAGAGGTATCTCTGGGACCTCTCGGTAATTCTCATCACTATAAGCCTTGCAAGCAATGTGACTAATGAGTTATTTGTGGGAGGAAGTATTACGGAATGAGTAAAGAGACTTGCCGATAACAAGATTGAACTAGGTATGATGATACCGACGATTTAATCTCGAGCAAGTAACATACTGATGACAAAGGGAACAACATATGTTGTTATGCGGTTTGACCGATAAAGATCTTCATAGAATATGTAGGAGCCAATATGAGCATGTTCCGCTATTGTTTACTGACCGAATGTGTCTCGGTCATGTCTACATAGTTCTCGAACCTGTAGGGTCCGCACGCTTAATGCTTTTTTTCGAAAAAGGCTTTCGCCCCGCTTTATATATAAAGCAACGATCGACATACAAGATGCAAACCAACCGAAACCACACACACACCCAAGGCAGATACAAGGGAGCTGACGAACAGCAACGCTACTCTAAACACCCCAAAGAAAACAACAAGTAGGCAGAAGAGCATAGCTAAGGGTCTAAAGAGCTCTCCACCGTGAACGAGTCACGCGAGGAGATGAAACCGTAACTCGACGAACCAGGGACTCCAAAGCGGTGCTTCCAAGAAAGAAACGGCACTAAAGAGCCACCACCGCCGATCCAGGGAATCTAGGTTTTCACCCAGAGTAACACGAAGGACGCAGGGTTACTGTGATGGAGCCTTCAAGAAGGGAACAATGCATGGACGCCGCCACCGTCGGTCTGACTCCGAGCCAGGTGAGGTTTTCACCCCGGCCACCACCCTCAGCCTCCGTCCAAGGTATGGCCCTACATGAAAGCGCCGGCCGCACCATCACCGAGATCGTCGAAGGCCCACCCCATGCTGCCCACGCGACCATGACAGCAAGCCCGTCAGCGCCCGAGCCACGAGCTCCGCCCATGAGCCAGCATCTCCCGCCACCAAGGCCACCGCCTTGCATCCAGACACTCCGGAGACCATCAAAGGCACGAGCTTTGAGCCGACCGGCAAACCCCAAGCACCATCGGAACTGCCGGTGACTGACCCGCCCCAAACAACTGTCAGCGGCAAGGAGGCACTAAGCCAGGAAAAGGGGAGGGGGAGCGGAGCTTGTCCGGACCGGCGCACCCTTGCGCTGGTGACAGGTAGTTGGTCTACCCGTCCCTCCAGCAGCCTCCCCTTCGTCACCCCTGACGCCCTACCACGGTCCCCGGCCAGAACTTGCGAGGAAGAGGCAGCCACCCGTCCGCCAGCAAGGGCCGTTGGATCGACCGCACCCAGTCGCCGAGGAAGGCCGCCAAAGAGCGTCAACCACCACCACACCACATGCGTCTCCATGCTCTGGCAAGGAGAAGCTGATGCCCCGGCACCCCACCGGAGCAGAACGAGGACCAGTTGCAGTGCCACCACCTTGGAAGGGCCACCGGCCACCCCTAACGCTGCCAACCACCACCACCAGCCGGATCTGGGCAGGGGTGCCAGATCTGCCGCCAGCACGCCCTCGGGCCTCCAGCCCCCATGAGCCAAGGAGGAGGGGAGGAGGGGAGGAGGGAGCGCCGGCAGTCCACCAGGACGCCAGGAGGAGGGAGTTAAATGGAGCAGCGGTCGACCGGCGCCCGGCGCCACCGAGCAGGGGAGGGCGCCCCACGCCGCCTGTCACCTGCGCGTGGTAGGAAGACGCCCCACCGCCGCCTGCGCCAAGCGGCCTTTGGCCGGCGACGCCACCGGCGGTGGCGAGGGATGGGGGCAGGGCGAGGAGAAGGGGCGGCAGCGCTAGGGTTGCCTCCCGGGGACGCCCGCAGGAGCGCCTCGACCTTTCTCCCTATTTACAGTAGGATAATTCCATGCTATCGCACGCTTAACGTTCAATGATGATATGTATTATGAGTCATGTGTTTTGATGACCGAAGTTTGTTCGGAGTCCCGGATGAGATCACGGACGTGACAAGGAGTCTCGAAATGGTCGATACATAAAGATTGATATATTGGACCATGTTATTCGGACACCAGAAGTGTTTCGGGTGGTTTCGGGTAAAAACGGAGTGTCGGAGGGGTTATCGGAACCCCCCGGGGGAACTAATGGGCCACCATGGGCCTTAGTGGAGAGTGAGGAGGGCGGCCAGGGCAGGCCGCGCTCCCTCCCCCCCCCTTAGGAGTCCGAATTGGACAAGGGAAGGAGGCGGCACCCCCTTTCCTACTCCCTCTCCCTCTCCTTCCTTCCCCCTCTCTTCCTTGGAGGGGAATCCTACTAGGACTAGGAAGCCCTAGCAGGACTCCTCCTCTTGGGGTGCGCCATAGGGCCGGCCGGCCTCCCCCTCCCTCCTTTATATACAGGGGCAGGGGGCACCCTAGGACACACAAGTTTCTCTTAACCGTGTGCGGTGCCCCCTCCATAGTTACACACCTCGATCATACCATCGTAGTGCTTAGGCGAAGCCCTGCACCGGTAACATCATTATCACCGTTGCCACGCCGCCATGCTGACGGAACTCACCCTCATCCTAACTGGATCAGGAGCATGAGGGATGTCATCGACTGAATGTGTGCTGAACGCAGAGGTGTCGTACGTTCGGTACTTCGATCGGTTGGATCGAGAAGAAGTTCGACTACATCAACCGTGTTATTTAAACACTTCCGCTTTCGGTCTACGAGGGTACGTGGACACACTCTCCCCTCTCGTTGCTATGCATCACCTAGATAGATCTTGCGTGATCGTAGGAATTTTTTTGAAATTACCACGTTCCCCAACATTAAGAATTTCAGATCTTGGGATATTATTCAAACATCAAGCAAAATAAAATAAAATGACGCTCCAAGCAAAACACATATCATGTGGTTAATAAAAATATAGCCTCAAGTAATGTTACCGATAGACGAATACGAAAGAGGGGATGCCATCCGGGGCATCCCCAAGCTTAGGCTCTTGATTGTCCTTGAATATTACCTTGGGGTGCCTTGGGCATACCCAGTCTTAGGCTCTTTCCACTCCTTATTCCATAATCCATCGTATCTTTACCCAAAACTTGAAAACTTCACAACACAAAACTCAACACAAAACTCGTAAGCTCTGTTAGTATAAGAAAATAAAATCACCCCTTAGGTACTGTTGTGAACTCATTCTAAATTCATATTGGTGTTATATCTACTGTATTCCAACTTCTCTATGGTTCATATACTCCAATACTACTCATAGATTCATCAGAATAAGAAAACAACACATAGAAAATAGAATCTGTCAAAAACAGAACAGTCTGTAGTAATCTGTAATTCTCGAATACTTCTGTAACTCCAAAAATCCTGAGAAATTAGGAAGTCTGAAACAATTTTGTTAGTAATCTTCTTCATAAATAATCAACTTAAAATCACACTTCTGTGAATTATGAAAATTGTTTTTGTGAGTGCAAAAGTTTCTATTTTTAGCAAAGATCAAATTAACTATTACCGTAAGCCATCCTAAAGGTCTTACTTGGCACTTTATTGAAACAAAAGCTACAAAACATGATTACTACAGTAGCATAATCATGTGAACACACAAAAATAGTACGGGTAAATATCGCGTTGTCTCCCAACGAGCGCTTTTCTTTAATGCCTTTTTAGCTAGGCATGATGATTTCAATTATGCTCACATAAAAGATAAGAATTGAAACATAAAGAGAGCATCATGAATAATATGACTAGGACATTTAAGTCTAACCCACTTCCTATGCATAGGGATTTTGTGAGCAAACAATTTATGGGAGCAAGAATCAACTAGCATAGGAAAGAAAAACAAGTATAGCTTCAAGATTTTCAACACATAGAGAGGAAACTTGATATTATTGCAATTCCTACAAGCATATATTCCTCCCTCATAATAAGTTCTAGTAGCATCATGAATGAATTAATTAATATAACTATCACATAAAGCACTCTTTCCACGATGCATAAGCATAGAATTTTTATTACTCTCCACATAAGCAAACTTCTTCTCATGAATAGTAGTGGGAGCAAAGTCAACAAAATAACTATAATGTGACGCATAATCCAATTGAAAATTAAAATCAAGATGACAAGTTTCATGGTTATCATTATTCTTTATAGCATACATGTCATCACAATCATCATCATAGATAGCAACTTTGTTCTCATAATCAATTGGAACCTCTTCCGAAATAGTGGATTCATCACTAAATAAAGTCACGACCTCTCCAAATCCACTTTTATCAATATAACCATAAGATTCAACAACCTCCAAAATAGTGGGATCAATACTACCCAAAGTTGACACTCTTCCAAACCCACTTTCATCAATATAATCATCATAAATAGGAGGCATTCTATCATCATAATAAATTTGCATATCAAAACTTGGGAGACTAAAAGTATCATCTCCATTAAACATAGCATTCCCAAGCTTGGGACAAACATTAATTGCAGCAAATAAAATCTCAAACGTGTCATTCTCATCAAACATAGCATCCCCAAGCTTGGGCCTTCGGATACCATAAGCGTAATCACTCTCATCGTTAATAGTATGGATAGCACCAATAGTATAGCAATTATAGTCATCACAATGAGTAATAGGAGCAACATCATTTGGAAGGGATACCTTTTTACCTTTGCTTCTCTGTCTTTCCTTTTTTCACATCATGTGTGGGTTTATCCTCTTTTTGGAGCTCCCTGTTAATGAGATTGGTTGAATATAAAGCTCCTCCTCGTTACCTGATTCATCATAAGAAAGAACAGGAGGATATTGGGAAACCTCTTCCCTTTCATTAGTATTCTCTTCATCTTCTATTTGTTTTCTTGTCTTTATGTAATTGGCAATATAAGGATTTTCAATGCAATTCACCGCACAATACATAAAAATTTCCTCTAGATCAAAATCAAGAACTCCCTCAAGGGCAAATTCTGGAATATCCTTAGTTATACGTTTCATTTCTTCATAACCCAGAAGCAAACTAAGTTCATTATGATGCGCAAGGGAAATCAACTCATCACAATTTTTGGACATGATTTGATCATGAAACAATTTGCATTGGAGATTTAAATGATCACGTTCATTGTAAAGTTAACAAGGATGGCAAAAAAAATTTAAATTTTCAGCACAAGCATCTAGCCTCTCTTGCAACCATTTAGTTTCTAAATACTTATGCCTCTTGCAAAATCTATCTTCCCTATTTTGTGTGTACTTGCAAACTCTATGCACTCCACAAAAACTGAAATGCTTATAAGAAACGTTTTCATCATGACTAGTGCAATCATCATTAGTACTATGGATATTCAAAGAGTTCATACTAACAACATTGCAATCATGCTCATCGTTCAAAGATTTAGTGCCAAACATTTTAACGCATTCTTCTTCTAATACTTGGGCACCATTTTCCTTTCCATCATTTCCATGAAAGACATTAAAAAGATGAAGCACATGAGGCAACCTCAATTCCATTTTTTGTAGTTTTCTTTTATAAACTAAACTAGTGATAAAACAAGAAACTAAAAGATTCGCTTGCAAGATCTAAAGATATACCTTCAAGCACTCACCTCCCCGCCAACGGCGCTAGAAAAGAGCTTGATGTCTAATATGTAACCTTCTTCTTGTAGACGTTGTTGGGCCTCCAAGTGCAGAGGTTTGTATGAAAGTAGCAAATTTCCCTCAAGTGGATGAACTAAGGTTTATCAATCCATGGGAGGCATAGGATGAAGATGGTCTCTCTCAAATAACCCTGCAACCAAATAACAAAGAGTCTCTTGTGTCCTCAACACGCCCAATTGTATAGGTGCACTAGTTCGGCGAAGAGATAATGATACAAGTGCAATACGGATGGTAGATATAGGTTTTTGTAATCTGAAAATATAAAAACAGCAAGGTAGCAAGTGATAAAAGTGAGCGAAAACGGTATTGCAATGCTTCGAAACAAGTCCTAGGGTTCATACTTTCACTAGTGCAAGTTCTCTCAACAATGATAACATAATTAGATCATATAACAATCCCTCAACATGCAACAAAGAGTCACTCCAAAGTCACTAATAGAGGAGAACAAACAAAGAGATTATTGTAGTGCACGAAACCACCTCAAAATTATTCTTTCCGATCAATCCATTGGGCTATTCCTATAAGTATCACAAATAGTCGTAGAGTTCGTTGTAAAATAATACCTGAAGACACAAATCAACCAAAACCCTAATGTTACCTAGATACTCCAATGTCACCACAAGTATCCACGGGTTTGATAATACGATATGCATCACACAATCTCAGATTCATCTATTCAAACCAACACAAAGAACTTCAAAGAGTGCCCCAAAGTTTCTACCGTAGAGTCAAGACAAAAACGTGTGCCAACCCCTATGCATAAGTTCACAAGGTCACTGAACCTGCAAGTTGATCACCAAAATATACATCAAGTGGATCACGTGAATATCCCATTGTCACCACAGATAAGCACATGCAAGACATACATCAAGTGTTCTCAAATCCTTAAAGACTCAATCCGATAAGATAACTTCAAAGGGAAAACTCAATCCATTACAAGAAGGTAGAGGGGGAAGCATCATAAGATCCAACTATAATAGCAAAGCTCGAGCGACATCAAGATCGTGCCATATCAAGAACACGAGAGAAGAGAGAGAGAGAGAGAGAGAGAGAGAGAGAGAGAGAGAGAGAGAGAGAGAGAGAGACAGACAGACAGACAGACAGACAGACAGAGAGATCAAACACATAGCTACTGGTACATACCCTCAGCCCCGAGGGTGAACTACTCCCTCCTCGTCATGGAGAGCGCTGGGATGATGAAGATGGCCATCGGTGATGGATCCCCCCTCCGGCAGGGTGCCGGAAAAGGGTCCCGATTGGTTTTTGGTGGCTATAGAGGCTTCTGGCGGTGGAACTCCCGATCTAGGTTCTGTTCTGGAAGTTTGGGGATACATAAGAGGTGTGGGCATCAGGAACAAGTTAGGGGGGGTCCACGAGGCAGCCACGAGGTAGGGGCGCACCCAGGGGGGTAGGGCGCGCCCTCCACCCTCATGGTGGCCTCGGGACTCTTCTGGTCCATCTCCGATGCTTCGTGGGCTTCTTCTGGTCCAAAAATAAGCTCCGTAAATTTTCAGGTCAACTGAACTCCATTTGATATTCCTTTTCTGCGATACTCAAAAACAAGGAAAAACAGAAACTGGCACTGGGCTCTAGGTTAGTAGGTTAGTCCCAAAAATCATATAAAATAGCATATTAATGCATATAAAATATCCACGATGGTTAATACAATAGCATGGAACAATCAAAAATTATAGATACGTTGGAGACCTATCACGTGTGAGCTTATGCGCTATCGTCTGGCCGACGACTTCTACGAGGACTTGCTGGACCGCATCGCCGAGCTTGTCAGTGCTTCTGGAGAGGCCCCTGCGTTGTCCTGTTCGCTACCTCTCCCGCAGCCTAGGCGGGCGACGTGGCTCACGGCGCACGTCCTCCTCCTCTCTAGCAAGATGTCATCCCGAGCCAAGGCGCGAGCCCCCCTAGCGCGAACAGCCACACAGGGCGTCCGCGTGCAATGAAGAAAGCTGTCAGGTCGTGCAGCAGCCTCAGGGAGAGGAGCGTGCACTCCCAGCTCCTCCTACACCCCGCGTCAAGACGTCCATCCTGAGATGGTTGCGCGCGGGCGTCAAGACCTAGCTCCCCCTCCGAGGTGACCCCCCGTGGCCGCGGCGGGATGCCGAGCGTTCACACCAAAGCTTCTCTATGTCGTCTGGACCGGCAAGTTCATGCCGGATCTGCCTCCGCGCTACGACGACACCCCAGACCCGGCCGAGTTCCTTCAGCTCTATGAGCTGCCCATCAAGGCGGCAAGTGGTGACGAGAAGGTCATGACGAACTGGTTCCCCATGGCTCTCAAGGATGGCGCGCGCTCGTGGCTCCTGAACCTCCCGGTGGGGTCAATCTCCTCCTGGGACGAGCTGTAGGAGCGCCTCATCGCCAACTTCCAAGGCACCCGCGACCCCGCCCCTGCAGCTGGCGACCTGTGGCGCATCAAGCAACAACCAGGAGAGACCTTGCACAAATACATCCGGCGCTTCACCAATGTTCGCCTCAAGATCCCCAAGGTGTCGGACAAGGCCATCATCTTGACGTTCACTGATGGCGTCCGGGACGTCAAGATGAAGGAGGAGCTCGCCATACACGAGGACCTGTGCTCAGCTCTGGAGATGTTCAACATGGTAACCAGGTGTGCGAGGGAAGAACAAGGCTACCTCTCGCTCCTAGAGCTCCCTAAAGCCGATCCTGAAGACAAGAAGGCCAAGGCGAAGGACGTGAAGCGCAAGGGCTCGGTAGTGCTCGCTGCTGAGCCAGAGATGAAGCGCGGTTGTGATCACCCCGAGTCTTCCAAGGGCAACCACCCATTCTGCGTCTTCCAAAATGTGCACAACCACCACACCAACGACTGCCAAGAGCTCAGGTTCATCCGAGACGGGCGCCTTGGCCGCCGCCCTGAGCGCAATGACCGTGGCTACGGCCGCTGAGGAGGTAGCGGCGGAGGCTGTTGGGACGATCGTGGCCCCCGTCAGGGTTGGCGTGATCAGCCTCGTGAAGACCGCTGGCAGGACCAGCCTCGTGATGGTCTGTGGTGAGACTAGCCTCATGAGGACCGTCCTCAGGGCAACGCTGGCCAACCTCCACTGCCACCGCCACCAAGAAGGAATGACGACCACCGCCAGGATGATGGGGGGCTTCCAAGAGCCTCGTGCTATCGCCTGCATCCTAGGAGGTGCTCAGGCCCCTACCTCCCATCGCATCTTCAAGCAGTTCGCTCGCAAAGTGAACGCGGCCCTCCCCGAGCTCGAGGCGTCGCGTTCACTCAGGTGGTCCAAGTACTCCATCACCTTCGATTCTTCGGACTAGCTCAAGCGCGCAGCCACTTCGGGCGCGCTCCCCATGCTTTGCTCACCAACCATCAGCAATGTTCTCGTCACCAACACACTCGTCGATGGCGGCGTTGGGCTCAATGTCATCTCTGTCGAGACATTTGATATGCTCCAGGTGCCATACGACCAACTTCAGCCCACCAAGCCATTCTCAGGAGTGACCGACGGCTCCACACACCCCATAGGGCAGATTCGTCTCCCCGCCACCTTCGGCAAGCGCGACAACTACCGCACCGAGCTCATCGATTTCGACATCGCTCACATTCGCCTGTCGTACAACTCCATCCTCGGGTACCCGGCCCTTGCCAAATTCATGGTAGCAACGCACCACAGCTACAACGTCCTAAAGATGCCAGGAAGCTGCGGCATCATCACGGGCGCCTGCGATGAGAAAGACGCGGTGTGCTCCCTCGAGCATGCCTACCAGGTAGCGGCGGTCGAGAGCTCGGATGGCGAGGGTGCCACCCTTACCCCTGAGGTCGCCCCCAAGAAGAAGAAGCAGCTCCTCCTCAGGGGCACTCAGGAGGCCAGCGAGCCTGAAGATCGCGCTTCAGGCCCCTCGCCCTCTGTCGGGGCGCCTTTCGCTCTCGCATAGGAAGGCGCGCCCGGCGCCCCCTCAGGTTGGGCTTGGGAGCTGTTCTCTAGAAGGCCTCTGACCTGGCCAGCATCATGAGGGAGGAGTTCGGGCACCATGTGGACGCGTGCTCCAATGCATGTTTCCAGGAGCAAGGCACAGGGCGCAAGCCACCGAGTGCGCAGGAGTTCATCATTAGGGCAATTGAGGATCTTTAGGATGCGCGGGCCATGCAAGGTGAGCGACGGCCAGTGTTGCTTAATGCAGTTGCCGCCCAGGATGCGAGCAGCGAGTTGCGCGTCTGCGTCAACATCCCGGGCCTCAACAGAGCTGCTTCTCAGGAGTTCTTCTGTCCGTCTAGCATTGGTCGGTGTTGAGGCCACCCCCACAGCTACGTCTGCATGGCGTTTGGTCTGCCGGGAGCGGCTGCCTCGCTCCAGCAATGCAAGCGTAGTGTCCTGGCGGCTCGTGAAGCCAGGTGCCAGGCCGTCATGACGGAGGAGTCAGAGCCTCCGGAGCCCCCGGAGGCTCAGGAGCCTGTTGGCTCATGAGGAGCAATTTCTGTGGCATGCATCTCCAGCTACTTCAACACTTCTACCCCAACGGTGCCAGGTGACTTTTTAGTTCATTCAGTTGAGGGCGCCACTCGGGATGCATTATCCTCAAGCTGTATGGGTCCGCCTTGCAGCATGTGTCATTTTGCGCATCTATCAGAACTGGTTTTGCCCCCTTTTAGGAGTTGCTTTATATTATTACCTGCCTTTCCGGTGCTTCACCACCATGAACGTCGTGCGCCCTTACGAACCCGCCCGCGACCGCCTCATGATTAAGGACTGGCACGGCGTCTGTGCTCGGGTCTGTCCCTTCAGCGTAGCTAAACCCAAGTGGCTGAGCTTTGTCTCGCGGGCCAGCCCCATGTAAGTCACCTCCCGTGTCCCTTGGTGCCTTGTTCTCGCATGAGCCAATCATGAGTGGATAAGAAAGGGCATCTGGCACGGCGCCTCGCCACCACGGCAGCCGCACGCCGGTTGTCTTTCTTTACGATCGATGCATGAGAAGTTTGGGCACGGCGTCTATGCTCGAGTCCGTCCCTGGAGCGTCGAGAAATCCAGCGGCTGAGCTTTGTCTAGCGGGCTGGCCCCATTCACGTCACCTCCTGGGGTCGCTGGTGCTTGGCCTTCTCATGCAATATCCTCCAGAGATTCACTCGGCGCATGTGAGCTAACCATCTCGCGGGATTCCAACGAGCATCCTTACCAAAAATTCAGGCGCAACCCGCCTTGAGGTAGGGCCACGTGAGTCCAGAGCTGGCTCACGGGTGCCCATATACACCTCCTCTAGTCCTGCCATGCAAGCCACATGCTAGGACGGGGCTGTACATGCCCCAGAGCCTCCCCTCGGAGGGAGCTCCCTCCCACGCACCAGTGGAAGCCCCATGCTCCGCGCTAGCGGATGACACGGTCGAGGAGCGGCTCTGCCCATGCAAGAGTGGAAGCGTCATGCTCCGCGCTGGCGGATGACACGGTCGAGGAGCGGCTCTGCCCATGCAAGAGTGGAAGCGTCATGCTCCGCGCTGATGATAAACAACTGAGGGCACCCTAGTGGCTTCACTAACCTCACGAGAGCACCAGTGCTCTTCCTCCGGCCCCACCGCACTAACTTTCCCTCAGGAGAGCCGCGTGAAGGGGCTGGGCACGGGGGCTGCGTCTAGGTCACGTCTGGCGCACGCCACCCTACCAGGTCTTCGGCACCTAGTCATCTCACGACCCTCCCAGGCGAAAGCTGGCGAGGAAAGGTATGAGGACTCCGGATTAACCCAGAAGCTACTCGCACTTCCTTCATGAGGCCGTTCGTACGTCAAGGGGGACCCCTGAGCATCGCGACTTAGGGGCCTCACTGGTCATGTAGCCCCTCACCCCTTGGTCTCGTCCTAGCAATTTGGACGAACCAATGGTGGTTGAGGTATGCGCGGGGTCGGCCCTACCGACGCAAAACACTAAAGGAAAACAGAAGGAAATTGGGCGCGGAAAGGAAAATCGCAGAATCCTAGCAAGTTATTACAAAACATAATGTTCACGAATTCAAAGCAGAAGTTCTTACGTCTCCACGAGGCACGATAAATGTTGCAGGATAAAGATGGGAAGCGTCGCCCTCAGCATCGCTTGCTGCTACCAGCCGCCTTGGGGACGGCGTCCTCGACGGTGCCGCTATCGCCTTGGCCGCCAACCACGGTCGCCAAGGCCTCAGGGTCGATGCAGTGGAACTTCACCACCAGGGCTTCCACCTGCTCCTTCACGGCTTCGGCGGTAGCGACCCGGGATTCAGGCGCCACTGGCACCAATAGCATGCCAAAGTCCAGGCTGGGGTATAGGAGATGAAGATGGCTGTAGACGCGCGTCGCGGCCATAGTGAAGAGTGTGTGGCACTCCCCTTCCACCATGGAGCCCACCACAACAGAGATGTTCCCCAGCTCCTCGACAAGCTTGGTGAGAAGGCTAGGAAGGCCACCATCCAGGGTCGCCAACGGCTCGTTGTACCCTTCGCCGTAAAGGGATTGGAGCGCCTCATGGCACTTCCGCTCGAAGGAAGTGAAGGCGTCGCGCCCGGCCTTCTCGGCCACGGCAAGGATTTTCTCCCTGGCCTCCAGCCTGGCCGTCTCCTTTGAGACGTCTTGGTGTGGGACGACTGGGCTGCATCCACCTCCTCCTTCAGCTTCTCATGGATCTGCTCCGTGCCCTACTATAGGGCTGCCTGCTCCAGCTTGGCGTCACGGTCGGCAAGCGCGGACTCTCGGGCCGTGATCTCCTCCTCCCGTGTTTGGAGCCCGCGCGCTTGGGAGGACTGCTCCTAGCAAAGCATCTTCAGCTCAGCATCCACCTCGCGACAGCGGCTTCTTGTGGACACGGCGTCGGCCAGCGCAGTGTCACGAGCCGTTGGGGCTTTCGTGGCCTGCTCCTTGGCGTCTGCAACGTCAGCCTTGGCCTGGCTCCAAGCCCTCTTGATGGACAAGACGGCTCAGAGCCACCCCGAGATCACCTCAAGGCGCCCCGTCGCCGCACGCCCATAAGCACCCTGAAGATCGCCCCAGAGTCGGTCCAGCATGGCGTAGGCCTCCTCCAAAGCATCGGGCCTGGCGGAGGAGCCCTGTTCAGCCGATGCAAGAGCCCGGGGAGGAGGTGGAGCTGACGCCTGCACTGGTGCTATCGCGACGACAGTGGAGGCAGGCAGCACCGAGGCCTTCGCGCCCTCCATGGGCGCGTCAGGAACTGGCACCCCTGGAGTATGTTGCATCTTGGGAACGGCATCCTCCCTCTTCTTCTTCACGCCAGGGGCCAGCCTGATCATCAAGAGAACGACATCATGAGCACGGTGTCACAACGGAAGGTAAGGATGAAGTAAGGTGCTTACTCATTGTCGGTGTCAAAACCAGCGGATCTCGGGTAGGGGGTCCCGAACTGTGCGTCTAGGCGGATGGTAACAAGAGACAAGGGACACAATGTTTTTACCCAGGTTCGGGCCCTCTCGATGGAGGTAAAACCCTGCTCCTACTTGATTAATATTGATGATATGGGTAGTACAAGAGTAGATCTACCACGAGATCAGAGAGGCTAAACCCTAGAAGCTAGCCTATGGTATGATTGTTGTTCATCCTACGGACTAAAACCCTCCGGTTTATATAGGCACCGAAGAGGGTTAGGGTTACAGATAGTTGGTTACAATGGTAGGATATCTACATATCCGTATCGCCAAGCTTGCCTTCCACGCCAAGGAAAGTCCCATCCGGACACGGGACGAAGTCTTCAATCTTGTATCTTCATAGTCCAGGAGTCTAGCCAAAGGCTATAGTCCGGCCATCCGGACACCCCCTAATCGAGGACTCCCTCAGTAGCCCCTGAAGCAGGCTTCAATGATGACGAGTCCGGCACGCATATTGTCTTTGGCATTGCAAGGCGGGTTCCTCCTCCGAATACTTCATAGAAGATTTTGAACACAAGGATAGTGTCCGGCTCTGCAAAATAAGTTCCACATACCACCTTAGAGAGAATAATATTTACACAAATTCAATCTGCTGACGTATTCTGTGGGGTGACATCACACCACGGCCAAGCCTTTATTCAAATCGTTTTTATTGTCCCACCTCAGCGCATTTAGCGAGGTGGTTTCCTTGGCACGTCTTGTCAAAGTAGAGATCGTGTCCCCTTATTCCGGGATTCTCATCAATACGGGTGTGGGTAACCCAACCGCGCCATTGATTACGACGCTTGGGAGATAAGCGAGTTTTACCAGGCTGGTGGGGACGCATAGCTTCATCCGTTCATATAAGGGGATAAGGATCCACCTTTTTACCTACGCCTTCTTCCTCCTTTGCTCATCCATTTCCGCGCACTCGAGCTCCAGCACCCAAGTCCGCACATCTCGCCTCAACCTTCCCCAGCCATGTCGGGAGCGGGAGGCAAGTGGATGGTCTCCTCCGTTACGGAGGGGCACATCAAAAAGCTGCGGAAGGCCAGATACTTGTCCAGCGACATAGCACATCGGCTCCCCGACAAGGGGCAGTGATGGATTCATGTACCTAGGGTAGGGTCATAGGCCTGACCTGAATGTCCTACCCAGGGACGGCTTTAGAAGAGATCACCTTCCAGTCGACCAACGAGGAACCCACTCGACTGGACAGAAGGACTCGACCATGGAGATTCACTCGACCATGGAGATTCACTCGACCATGAAGATACACTCGACCACCAGAAGGTCGGAAGGCACTCTTCTCTGCAACGGCCTGTAATTGAATAGACTTAATGATAGTTAAGGCACTTTATGTGAGGCGTTACCAGTAACGCCCCAGACTTAATATACCTTAAACCCTTCATTATGTGGGCTGGCAGGGGTCCTGGCGTACTCTATATAAGCCACACCCCTCCACAGGCAGAAGGGTTCGCACTCTTGTAACACCTATACCCATAATCCACTCGACCGCCTCAGGGCTCCGAGACGTAGGGCTTTTACTTCTTCCGAGAAGGGCCTGAACTCGTACATCGCTTGTGTTTACAACCTCTCCATAGCTAGGACCTTGCCTCTCCATACCTACCCCCCACTCTACTGTCAGACTTAGAACCACGACAGTTGGCGCCCACCTTGGGGCCGGTGTTTTAGCGATTTTGTGGAGAAGTTGCAGTATTTCCGAGTACTTTCATCATGATGACTGCTGGAGTTTTGGTCGAGGGGCGCGATATCCGTCTTGGCGCTCTCAACTTCGTCGCCGACGACTCCGCGTGGCTCCAGGAGGCTCCACTCGACGTTGATGCGCTCCCCGTCCGTGGAGCGACGCATTTTCGCGCATGTGTCCGCGGCGTTCTGCTGCGGAAACCGTCGGCTCCCTATCGGTCGACTCCTTTATCGGTCGCCCGTCCGGTCTCTCACCAGCGCAAGCGCTCTGGTCCGTCGAGGCTTCAGCGGTGGGTGAAACACGCGGTGGCTCGCCAGGCGGCCATCGCACAAGTTGCGGCAATCGAGCCCGACGAATCTCTCTACGGCCTGTTCGATCTGTCGACTGGCTCCGTAGAGACTACATCCGAATGTGATAGCAGTGATCCAGCGGCGGAAATTCTCATGGTCGACGGACCCCGCAGTCCTCCCGGCTTCGCCCATGGTGGCGGAGCGGGCGGTGGAGGTGGCCCCGCTCAGGACCACGAAGAGTACCAGCCCGAGGCACTCGACTGTCTGCAGAGAGAAGAGCTTCGCGCAGGAACGTGGATGCCCTGCATACTCCCATTACGGGAGAAACCCCCGAGGCTCGCGCCTTGGAGGAGGCACGTTTGGCCAATGTGGCTGAACGCGCTCGTCCGGAGAATCTTCAGCGAGCACTCGACGAGCGCGCGCGGCAACGAGTCCCCGAAGCCAGTCGACTCTTCCCGCCGACTCAGGTATACCGCACGCCGATTCAGAATTTAGCAGCTGCAACCCGTATAGCAGAGTCCATCCAGCCTTCACAGTCGGAAGCTGGGAGAGGCTTGATGCAGATCAGAGATTTGCTCCGAGCAGCTGGGGACCAGAACTCAGCCGTGTCGCAGTCGCGCAACAGAATTCACAGTCGATCCGTCGCTGCGAATACGGTTCAGTCGGCTCACAGTCCCAGATCGCCTCCGTGGCGGGAAGGGCGCGACAACCAGCGTGATCAGTATGAAGACCGACTCGACCGAGATGACAGGCGTCGAGTGCCCGTTTCCCCTCCGAGGGAAGGGTCTTATGCTCCTCGGCGACAGGATGACAGGCGTCAGTTCAGTGCGGGGCGAAGAGTTCCAGTCGACCCCAGGGGACCAGGCTTTGACGCGCGATCCATTATCGTGCAAAGCTTGGTCGACCGGAACAGAGCCCATCGAGGTGGACCCGAGAGAGATGCACCCACGAGCAGTCGAGTGCATGTTTCTGGTCCAGAGTGTTTTAGCAGGGCTATCAGAGCCGCAGTGATTCCCCCCAATTTCAGGTTGGCGACAGGAGTCAGCAAGTTCACTGGGAGTCCAAGCCTAAAACTTGGCTTGAGGACTACCGAGTGGTTGTTCAGATTGGCGGTGGGAATGACAAGGTGGCCATGAAGCATTTGCCCCTCATGCTGGAAGGTTCAGCCAGAGCGTGGTTGAATCAGTTACCTCCTAGCAGTATTTACACTTGGGAAGATTTGTTCCGAGTGTTTGTCAGAACTTTTGAAGGAACCTGCAAGCGACCAGCTGGTTTGACAGAGCTGCAAGTTTGTGTGCAGAAACCCAATGAGACTCTCAGAGAGTACATTCAGAGGTGGATCACTCTGCACCATACTGTGGAAAATGTGTCTAATCATCAAGCAGTTTGCGCCTTCAAAGACGGCGTCAAGAACAGAGAATTGAGTCTGAAGTTTGGTCGAACCGGAGACATGACTCTGAGTCGGGTGATGGAGATTGCTACCAAGTACGCCAATGGCGAGGAAGAGGACCGACTCCGAAGCGGAAAGTATAAGCCAAGTCAGTCGGAGAAGGGAAATTCCAGTCGGAAACAGAAGCGGAAAGCCAAGCCAGCAGCTCCTGGAGAGGCCCTGGCCGTGACTCAGGGAAAGTTCAAAGGGAAGCCAAAAGGATCCTGGAATCCTAAGAAAGTAAAGGATAAAGAAGGAAATGACGTGATGGATATGCCGTGCCACATCCACACGAAGAAAGATGAAGAGGGCAACATTATTTACCCAAAGCACACCACTCGCCAGTGTCGACTCCTGATCCAGCAGTTTTAGGGAAAACAGTCTAAGGACAAGGAGAAAGAGTCAGACAAGGCCGGAGACAAAGAGGACAGTGAGGAAGAATATCCGCATATCAACTCCACTCTGATGATCTTCGCGGATGTGGAGAGCAAGAGTCGATTGAAAGTCATTAATCGTGAGGTGAATATGGTTGCCCCAGCAAAACCAAGTTATCTGAAATGGTCCCAAACACCCATCACATTCGACCAATCTGATCACCCGACTCATATTGCCACCCCTGGGAGGCAAGCTTTGGTGGTCGATCCAGTTGTCGAAGGCACTCGACTGACGAAAGTGCTGATGGACGGTGGCAGTGGGCTGAACTTGTTGTATGCTGACACACTGAAGGGAATGGGCATCCCGATGTCCCGACTGAGCACCAGCAACATGAGTTTCCACGGAGTCATACCAGGGAAGAAAGCCAACTCACTCGGCCAAATAGCCCTGGATGTGGTTTTTGGCGACTCAAAACATTTTCGCAAGGAAAAGTTGACCTTTGAGGTTGTGGATTTTCAGAGCGCATACCACGCCATTTTGGGGAGGCCCGCCTATGCACGGTTCATGGCTCGACCATGTTACGTGTACCTCAAACTGAAAATGCCAGGTCCCAAAGGGGTGATCACTGTCACTGGTGATCGGAAAAAGGCAGAAGAGTGCTTTCAGAAGGGCTCGAAGATTGCCGATTCCCAGGTGACAGCGGTCGAGTTCGAAGAGTACAAGCAAAACGCAGATCCGAGTGATTTGTTGCAATCCAAGAAACCAGCCACAGAGTCTGCATTTCAGTCGTCTGGCGAGACAAAACCTGTTCACATTCACCCGACCGACCCCAATGCAGCCCCGACCCACATCTCCACGACACTCGACCCGAAATAGGAAGAAGCACTCATCCAGTTCCTCCGTGAGAACTGGGACATTTTTGCATGGAAGCCAGCTGACATGCTAGGTGTTCCCAGGGGACTGGCTGAGCATCGCCTCAGAGTCGACAAATCAGCAAAACCAGTCAAAGAGCATCTTCGGCGGTCCGCCGTCCAGAAGAGAAAAGCTATTGGTGAGGAAGTGGCTCGACTGTTGGCGGCAGGATTTATTCGAGAGATATACCACTCTGATTGGCTCGCTAATGTCGTCATGGTTCCCAAGAAGGACAAATCACTCCGCATGTGCATTGACTTCAAGCACATCAATCGGGCCTGCCCGAAAGATCATTTTCCTCTCCCTCGCATAGATCAAATTGTTGACTCGACCGCGGGATGTGAGAGATTGTCTTTTCTAGACGCATATTCCGGGTATCATCAGATCCGTCTATATGGACCCGACGAAGTAAAAACAGCTTTCATCACTCCATTCGGGTGCTTCTGCTATATCACCATGCCATTCGGCCTCAAGAATGCCAGAGCCACATTTATGCGTATGATTCAGAAGTGTCTTCTCACTCAAATCAGTCAGAATGTGGAAGCGTATATGGATGATATCATCGTTAAGTCGCGAAAAGGTTCCGACCTGCTTGCTGACCTTGCTGAAACATTTGCCAACCTCAGAAGGTACGATATCAAGCTCAATCCATCGAAATGCACATTCAGAGTTCCTGGTGGAAAGTTACTCGGCTTTGTCGTGTCCGAGCGAGGGATCGACGCTAATCCAAAGAAGATCGGCACTATTCTCCGAATGAAACGCCCTGTGCGAGTGCACGATGTCCAGAAGCTTACTGGATGCTTGGCCGCGTTAAGTTGATTCATCTCACGACTCGGTGAAAAGGCATTGCCTCTTTACCGACTGATGAAGAAGGCAGACAAGTTCGAGTGGACCCCAGAAGCTGATGCAGCGTTTGCCGAGCTAAAAGCTCTGCTCTCCACCCAGCCGGTGCTTGCTGCTCCAATCAGCAAAGAGCCTTTGTTGCTTTATATTGCAGCCACAGGACAAGTCGTCAGTACAGTACTTACGGTCGAGCGGGAAGAAGAAGGAAAAGCCTTCAAAGTTCAGCGCCCGGTGTATTATTTGTCTGAAGTCTTGACTCCATCTAAGCAGAGATACCCTCATTATCAGAAGCTTGTGTATGGAATATACATGACCACGAAGAAGGTTGCTCATTATTTCTCTGATCATTCTATCACAGTCATCAGCGACGCCCCACTATCAGAGATTCTGCACAACAGAGATGCAACTGGTCGAGTGGCGAAATGGGCGATTGAACTTCTTCCCCCTGATATCAAGTTTGAGGCAAAGAAAGCCATTAAGTCCCAGGCAATAGCAGATTTCCTCGCCGAGTGGATTGAACAACAACAGCCCACTGAGGTTCACTCGGAGCATTGGACCATGTTCTTCGATGGCTCTAAGATGCTGAATGGTTCTGGTGCTGGGGTTGTTCTGGTTTCCCCCAGAGGAGATAAGCTTAGATATGTGCTCCAGATTCACTTTGATTCCTCCAACAATGAGGCAGAGTATGAGGCCCTTTTATATGGATTGCGCATGGCCATCTCACTCGGCGTCCGTCGCCTGATGGTTTATGGCGACTCAGATTTAGTGGTCTGGGACGTGAGAAGCCCAGCCATGACTGGATACTGCAATGCAGTGAGGAAGCTAGAAAAGAAGTTCGAGGGGTTGGAGCTCCATCACATCCCCCGACTGAAAAATCAAGCAGCAGATGATCTGGCAAAGATAGGTTCCAAAAGAGAAGCCATTCCGAGTGGTGTGTTTTTGGAGCATATACACACTCCGTCAGTTAAAGAAGATCCCTTCACAGAGGAAGCTCCACAACCCAAGAGTGCCACAGATCCGACTGAGGTTGAGGTCCCAGCAGTGGTCGACTTGGTCATGGAGGTGTTAGTGGTCACTCCTGACTGGACAATTCCCTATATCGCGTATATCCTGAGAAAAGAGCTCCCAGAGGATGAGGAAGAGGCTCGGCAGATCGTCCGTCGATCCAAAGCCTTTACCGTTATCAAAGGACAGCTGTATAGAGAAAGCCCGACTGGGGTTGGTCAAAAATGCATAACGCCAGAAGAAGGTCGAATCATTCTCAATGATATCCACTCGGGGACCTGTGGTCACCATGTGTCCTCTCGGACCATTGTAGCCAAAGCATACCGAGCTGGATTTTACTGGCCAAGGGCGAATGAGATGGCAAAGGAAATAGTGGACAAGTGCGAAGGATGTCAGTTCTACTCCAATATGTCACACAAGCCTGCGTCAGCTCTGAAGACCATTCCACTCGTCTGGCCGTTCGCAGTATGGGGGTTGGACATGGTCGGTCCCTTGAGAACAGATCGAAGTGGTTTCATGCACGTACTGGTCGCAGTCGACAAGTTCACAAAGTGGATCGAGGCTAAACCAATCAAGAATCTCGACGCCAGTACTGCAGTTACCTTCATCAGGGAGCTGACGTTCAGATATGGAGTCCCGCACAGCATCATTACGGATAATGGGTCGAACTTTGACTCGGAAGAATTCAAGGATTTCTGCAACGCTCAAGGCACACGAGTCGACTACGCTTCAGTCGCTCACCCCCAGTCGAATGGACAAGCAGAGTGAGCCAATGGCTTAATCCTCAAGGGTTTAAAACCCCGACTGATGCGTGATCTCAAGCACGCGGCTGGAGTATGGGTCGACGAACTTCCTTCGGTGCTTTGGGGTTTGCGGACCACACCCAATCGGTCGACTGGAAGAACTCCATTCTTTTTGGTCTATGGAGCTGAAGCAGTGTTGCCAAGTGATCTTCTTCACAATGCTCCTCGAGTTGAACTCTACAACGAAGCAGAAGCTGAGCAAGCGCGTCAGGACGCAGTCGACCTTCTCGAGGAAGAAAGGGAGATGGCTCTGATCCGATCGACCATCTATCAACAAGACTTACGTCGCTTTCACGCCAGGAATGTGAGGGGTCGAGCCTTCCAAGAAGGAGATCTAGTTCTCCGAGTGGATCAGCAGAAACAGCATAAGCTCGCTCCTTCTTGGGAAGGACCCTTCATCGTCACCAAAGTTCTCCACAACGGGGCATACCGTCTCTACAACGTCAAACACAACATCGAAGAGCCCCGAGCTTGGAATGCGGATCTGCTCCGCCCGTTTTACACTTAAAAGTTTTCCACTCGGATGAGTTGTACTAAAATACTTCTGTAGTTCATGGATCTCGAAATAATAGTGCCATAATTCCTTCATAATTTTTGCCACTTTTTCCCCCAGCGGGTGGCTTAGCCGCGAATCCGTTTCGCCTAAGTTTGTAAAAATCCTACCGAGTGGTAAGCCAGACTTCCACTCGGAGGCTTAGCTGCAGCCCAGTGCTCGCCTAAGTTATAAAAATCCTACCAAGTGGTAAGCCAGACTTCCACTCGGGGGCTTAGCTGCAGCCCAGTGCTCGCCTAAGGTATAAAAATCCTACCGAGTGAAGAGCAAACCTCTCACTCGGGGGCTTAGCTGCAGCCCAGTGCTCGCCTAAGCTATAAAAATCCTACCGAGTGAAGAACAAACCTCTCACTCGGGGGCTTAGCTGCAGCCCAGCGCTCGCCTAAGGTATAAAAATCCTACCGAGTGAAGAGCAAACCTCTCACTCGGGGGCTTAGCTGCAGCCCAGTGCTCGCCTAAGGTATAAAAATCCTACCGAGTGAAGAGCAAACCTCTCACTCGGGGGCTTAGCTGCAGCCCAGTGCTCGCCTAAGGTATAAAAATCCTACCGAGTGAAGAGCAAACCTCTCACTCGGGGGCTTAGCTGCACCCCAGTGCTCGCCTAAGGTATAAAAATCCTACCGAGTGAGGAGCAAACCTCTCACTCGGGGGCTTAGCTGCAGCCCAGTGCTCGCCTAAGGTATAAAAATCCTACCGAGTGAAGAGCAGACCTCTCACTCGGAGGCTTAGCTGCAGCCCAGCGCTCGCCTAAGGTATAAATATCCTACCGAGTGAAGAGCAAACCTCTCACTCGGGGGCTTAGCTGCAGCCCAGCGCTCGCCTAAGTTATAAAAAATCCTATCGAGTGAAGAGCAAACCTCTCACTCGGAGGCTTAGCTGCAGCCCAGCGCTCGCCTAAGTTATAAAAATCCTACCGAGTGAAGAGCAAACCTCTCACTCGGAGGCTTAGCTGCAGCCCAGCGCTCGCCTAAGTTATAAAAATCCTACCGAGTGAAGAGCAAACCTCTCACTCGGAGGCTTAGCTGCAGCCCAGCGCTCGCCTAAGGTATAAAAAATCCTACCGAGTGAAGAGCGAACTTCTCACTCGGAGGCTTAGCTGCAGCCCAGTGCTCGCCTAAGGAACAAGTCGACTGTAGTGGACATCTTGCTATGAACCTGCAAAGGACAATTCGAACCAGGAGCAATCATATCCAAACATCAAATCAAAGTTTAGGTCGATACCTAAAGGAACCGAGAGTGCTCAGGCACTAAGCCTGTTAAGGTTTACCGGTTACAATTCCACTCGGCATACCGAGGCAAATTTAAAGTGTCGGACTTAAAGAAAGTTTTTTACCCCTCCTGTGGAGGGCTGGAAGGAGCAACAAACTCGTCGAGGTCGATCCCGTCAGCGATCCGGGTAGCAGCAGCAATGAAGGTTTCCATGAAGGACCTGAAGTCGTGTTTCTTGGTGTTGGCCACTCGAAGAGCCGCCAGCTTCTCTTCTTGCGCATCCTTGCAGTGGACTCGGGCCAGACACAGGGCAACATCTGCGCCGCACCGAGCCGAGGACTTCTTCCACTCTTGCACACGGTCGGGGACCGCATTTAGTCGAGCCATCAACGACTCGAGGTCATTCTGAAGTGTCGCCCCGGGCCAAAGCGTCGAGTCGATGCGAGAAGTGGCAGCCTTCAGCCTTGCAAGATAGTCCACGACAGCCGCAACGCGAGACTCCAGTCGGAAGACATTCATAGCAACTTCATCATTCACCGGAGAATTGACAGGGTCGAGGTTCGGCTCCAACTGGCTAGTTTCTTCTTCAAAGTTCCGACAAAATTCTGCAAGGACAAAACGCCGAATCAAGACAATGGTCGAATGGAAGCGTCACAGTTGAAAATGTTGGTCGAGTGAAAAAGATTACCTTCGAGCATAAGGAACAATTTCTTGGCAAGACCACCCAGGAAGCCTTCCAGGTCATTCTTCTTCCCGGTCAATTGGTTGATCTTCTCGGTCAGGGTAGTCTTGTCAGCTTTCAGTCGGTCAACATCCTTGGAGGCAATCGCCAGAGCAGTTTTTAGATTGTGATTTTCCTGTTCAAGCCTGGTGACTGAAGCTAACTTCTCATCAGCAAGCTTGGTCTTCTCAGCTAGCTCAAGGTCCTTCTTCTTCTGGGCCTCCCGCACCTTGTCTGCAAGTTACAGCAAAGTCAGATTTTGAAATAAATGGAAGGAAAAAGGAGTCGTCGAGGTTTCACCGAACATACCTTTGGTCTCCTCCTTCGCCTTCGTCAGATTCTCCTGCACCAGCTTCAGATCCAACTCGAGCTGAATGTGCTTCTGCTCCAGTTCCGTATAGCGAGCCGCAAGGTCACAGGATTTCTACGAAGAACCAATCGACAAAATATCAAAGATGGTTCACTTCCGAGTGGATAGAGAAAATCATACGTTTCTAAGACTACAGTCGAATGCAAGCATTCAACCGTAGTCTCGGGGACTACACCCAGTGGGTGCACTCAGCGTGCCCCCACTAGTTCTGTTCAAGACGGAGTCGACCAGTCGACCCAAAAAAAAAGAGACGTGCTCTTCAGACTGTAGTCGACTGCCAGCAGTCGACCACAGTCTCGGGGACTACACCCAGTGGGTGCACTCAGCGTGCCCCCACCAGTTCCGGAAAACCATTCTATCTAGTCGAATGATGAACAACCTTTACTTATAAAGCCTAAGGCCGACTGCCAGCAGTCGACCTTAGCCTTGGGGACTACACCCAGCGGGTGCACTCAGCGTACCCCCTCTAAAACGGAGTCTTTTATCGACACACCCACTGGGTGATTGCTATGGATTTCAGAAATCAGAAAGACAAAGTTTTTTGATAGCATATCCTAACAGAACAGGCGGTGGTCGACTGACCTGAACATTGCTTTGAAGGGCGGAGCTGGCGTCATAAGCTGCTTGGCTTGCATCCCGGACGATCTTCACCTGCTCCATCATGATCCCCGCTTGACGTATTGCCTCCTTAGTAGCACTGGCTTGGTCCTCTGGGACATGATGTGTTGTGAAGAGCGAAGGTTGTGCAGCACTCGACGAAGTAGGACGAGCACTCGTCAACGGCACTGCGAAAGACACGGTGTGTCGAGTGAGGTTATCCCCTTCTGTGGCCATAGTCTCAGGCGCCGTCGCACTCTGGGTTGCCTTACCAGTAGACGTCTTGCTGCTCATCCTATGCCTCAGCGGTTCTTCATCCTCATCATCATCTTCAGGAAGGGTGATAATGTCATGGGGTGGAGCTTCAGAAAAAGAGTCAAAGTCAGAAATCTTGAGTCAGTCGACTAAGGACAGAATTGAGAGTATAGTACCAGGATTCGAGGTTGCTGCGTCCTCCATCTCATGGTCGTCAGCCTTGCCTGAGGTCTCAGAAGTTGCAGCACTGAAGTTCCAAAGAATCAGTCGACCAACTCAAGTATCAACCAGAGATAAAGCCTTATGCAAAACAAGAGAACTCAAGTAACGTGTTTACCCGGATATGGTGGGGATGGACACTTTCATCTTCGGCAGGAGCTTGGGGGGTTTCGGCAGAGCCACCCTCGACTGCTTCGGAGCCCTTTCACTCGGCACCGGAGAAGCAGTCCGTGGGCGTTTGGTCGACTGCGAGGCAGTCGCCACCCCCTTACCACGTTCAGTCGCGGGGTCATGGACAAGCTTCGACTGCCTTTTTGAGCGCGGTGGTGCAACCTCCTCCTCCTCCTCCTCCTCCTCGTCCTTGTCATCGTCTCGTCATTGTCATCTTCGGCAGCGTCTGAATCCCACTCCTCCTGGCTCTCGCCCCCGCTGGCTTCTTCCTCCTCAGTCGGAGCCTGAGCCCCATTGGGCATTGAATACAGGTCGGTGAGGGCCTAGAAGACGTCAAGACAGAGATCAGTCGACCAAGTCGCAGAATATACAGAAACACATTCGACGAATATACAATGGAAGGCAGAGCAAATATACCTTATCTGGAACGGTGTGATGGTCGAGTGGAGGAACCCTCCTGGATCCACGGGGATTATCCTTATTCCCAGTGACCGCGGCCATCCATCTTTCCACTGTGGCGTCGTCAACTGCTTCCGGGTGGACTCGGGTATCGTCTTCAGTCCCGCAGTACAACCACATGCCATGGCTCTGGAACTGAAGAGGCTGGATTCGCCGCCGGAGGAAAACCTCCAGAAGGTCCATGCCAGTCACGCCGTCCCGGACCAACTGCACCACTCGGTCCATCAACATCTTCACGTCAGCCCTCTCCTCCGGAACCACCTTCAGAGAGGAGGGCTTGTTCACTCGACTCATGGTGAATGGGGGAAGTCCACTCGACTGTCCCGGCGTCAGCTCGTCCCGGCAGTAGAACCAAGTCAACTGCCAGCCTCTGACCGACTCGGGAAACGTCATAGCTGGGAAGGTGCTCTTGTTCCTCACTTGAATCCCCAGACCCCCGCACATTTGGACAACCTGGGTCTTCTCATCGCCTGGACTCGCCTTCTTCACGGTCTGAGAACGACACGTGAAGATGTGCTTGAACAAGCCCTAGTGCGGTCGACAGCCCAGGAAACTCTCGCACATGGATACGAACGCAGCAAGGTACGCGATGGAGTTCGGAGTAAAGTGGTGGAGTTGGGCTCCAAAGAAGTTCAGAAAACCGCGAAAGAAAATGCTCGGTGGCAAAGAAAACCCTCGATCAATATGAGTGGCCAGGAGCACACACTCCCCCTCTTCCGGCTGAGGTTGCCACTCTTTCCCTGGAAGTCTTGCGGCGCCATGGGGGATCAGCCTGTCGTCGGCCATGTCGAGGAGATCCTTCTCCCTGATGGTCGACTGGATCCAATCTCCCTGGACCCAGCCCTTCGGCAAGCGGGATCTCGACGAAGACCCGCTGCGGCTGGTGGATCTCCCCTTCGCCTTCTCCGCCGCCGACGCCTTCTCCGTTGCCGATGCCTTCTTCGTGCGCTCCAGCGCCGCTGTCTTCTCCTTGACCATGGTTGCTGGTGAGGTGCGCGAGGGAGGGCTTTGCGGGGGCGAAAGCAAGCGCGTTGGGCGGAGACGAGGAGAGCAGGAGAGAAAGAATGGAGCACTATTCAGAAAACCCTCTCCGATTGCATTTATAACATCCCTTCCGAGTAGATGACATGTGGACCCAGGCAACCTAATCATATCCCCAAACAGTTGCATTGACACGATACGTGGCGGAAAAAGCGGCGCAGAGATCGAGGCGTTTATGTCCCGTTCCGTCCGAGCGCCACGGTCCGTTTCGCTTCGCGCGCTCCCCCAAATTCCGTATCCCGTGGAATCCGTGAATGGCAGATCGGTATGTCAGACGCGAGATTTCCTGCGATCCGTCGCTCGGGAACCAGCAAAATCTAAAAGATCACTCGACGAAAGACAAGAATGGATCGAGTCGACTGAAGAAAAGTTGTTCGTTATCAACAAAGAAGATCTTGATCCAGAACGACGCATAGCCAGTATGCAAAAGTCAATCGGAAACAACATCAACTCCTTCCTCATTCAAGCCTCAATCCATTCGGGGGCTAATGATGGATTCATGTACCTAGGGTAGGGTCATAGGCCTGACCTGAATGTCCTACCCAGGGACGGCTTTAGAAGAGATCACCTTCTAGTCGACCAACGAGGAACCCACTCGACTGGACAGAAGGACTCGACCATGGAGATTCACTCGACCATGAAGATACACTCGACCACCAGAAGGTCGGAAGGCACTCTGCTCTGCAACGGCCTGTAATTGAATAGACTTAATGATAGTTAAGGCACTTTATGTGAGGCGTTACCAGTAACGCCCCAGACTTAATATACCTTAAACCCTTCATTATGTGGGCTAGCAGGGGTCCTGGCGTACTCTATATAAGCCACCCCCCTCCACAGGCAGAAGGGTTCGCACTCTTGTAACACCTATACCCATAATCCACTCGACCGCCTCAGGGCTCCGAGACGTAGGGCTTTTACTTCTTCCGAGAAGGGCCTGAACTCGTACATCGCTTGTGTTTACAACCTCTCCATAGCTAGGACCTTGCCTCTCCATACCTACCCCCCACTCTACTGTCAGACTTAGAACCATGACAGGCAGCTTATCCCCACCCCAGGCCCCATGAGAGGGTCGTATTCCTCACCCACTTCCTCCGCGGACTAGGTTTTCCACTTCACCCATTTGTCCGGGGGCTCATGTTCTACTACGGCCTGGATTTCCATGATTTGGCCCCAAATTTCATCCTCAACATCTCGGCGTTCATCGTCGTGTGCGAGGCCTTCCTCTGCATCCAGCCCCACTTCGGCTTATGGCTGAAGACCTTCAATGTCAAGCCGAAGGTAGTGGGCAGCCGCCAAGCGGAGTGCGGAGGTGCCATGGTGGGCAAGATGGCCAACGTCCTATGGCTCGAGGGCTCCTTCATGGAGACCATAAAGGGGTGGCAATCAGGGTGGTTCTACATCACCCCGCGTGACCCTAAATGGGTGGCGGCCCCCGAATTCTGATCTGGCTTCCCTACACGGCTCACCTCCTAGAAGGAGACGGGCCTGACGTGGGGTAATTCAGAAGAGCTAACCGGACTCCAAACCTGCGTCCAAAACCTGGTGAACAAGAAGCTCAAGCTTGTCAACGTAGTCCAGGTCATGCTCATCCGCCGGATCCTCCCGTGCCAACAATGGGCCTTCAGCTTGTGGGAGTTTGATCCGCACAGCACCAAACCTTGAGTAGGCTCTTCGACACTACGTATGAAGATGTCTGGAAGGTGCTGTTCAAGGGCGCCAAGGCTCCCGCATCCGCTACCGAAGATCGCGGATTCAACTCGCAGCATCAAGCCAGCGAGGTAAGCTACTTTACCCTTTACGGGACTCTTGTTTTCCATAGTTTGACTTTATGTGGGATCTAAACTCCCTTGCCTTTGATAGGATTGGCAGAAAATGTCCGGGCAGGTTGACTGTCCGGCTCCCTTGCCAGAAGACCCAGTGGACGCCTGATTGACGGGGCTGCTGGTTCTGGCACCTCATGTGGTGCCGGAGAAGAAGGCTAAGAAGAAGGCCACAGGAACTTGAAGGAGTTCCCGGCGCCAGGTGTTGTCGGACTCATCGTCCGATGACTCCGAGGCGGACTCCTCCCGCGAAGACGAGGAGGAGGAAAAAGAGGCCTCTCCCCCAGCGGGGGCAGAGAAGAAAAGGAAGGCCGCCCCAACTGGGGAGGCCGGAGGGTCCAAGAAGGGAAGGACCCTTCCTCCGGACTATTCCACCAACGCCGACGACGGCGAAGAGGAGTGGCCACCGAGGGCTAAGCCCCTGGCGACATCGTAAGTGTCCGGATACCAGAATAACTCATGGCGTTTCGTTTGTTGTACAGAATCTCCTAACGCCGAATATAACCCTGCAGCCCGCCCAAGGACGGGCTTGACGCTTCAACGAGCGGCTCCCTCGATTCGTCGGACATGAATAGCACCTCACTTCCGGCTGCCTCCTCTCCTCGCGCTGCGGATGATGCCGAGGTGGGGTCCCAAAAGGGGTCCAGCCAGGAGGAGGTGGTCCAGGAGGCACCGCAAGGCAACCTCCCGGACTCCAGGCGCAAGGGGGATAAAACCCCAAAGGGCTCTAAGTCCGGCCCTGGGCCGGACTCCGCACCGGAACCTTCAGTTGTTCCGGAGTCCGGCAGGCGGCCCCTTCGTATGAAGGGCAAGACTGCGACACCGGTGACCTTCGTCCAACCGGAGGCACCAGATAATTTGCTGGAGGCGCTTAACGGTGCCTCCATCGACGAGGAGCACCACACTGTTATGAGTGTGGTGATCCAGAAAGTCCAGTCCACCAAGAGCGGGCTGACTGAAGCCTGTGCCAGCCTTCTAACAGGCTTTGAGGTATGTATTTAAGATATGTAAAAATATTACCGCATAGACAGTAGCCCCTGATGCTCAGTTTGGTGTTCGGAAAGAAAAGCCGAACTGAGGATCTAAAAAGATGTACGCAGGAGTCTAACATAAGTATGTCAATATGGGGAATGCAGGCTGCGCTGCTGACCTCTGCCGCACTGACTGCGGAGGTCAATGCATTGAAGCAGAGCCTCGAGCGGTCCAAGAACGAGCTCGGCCTTGCCAAAAAGCAGCTCGAGGACAAGGAAGGTAAGTAATACCTTATGGAAGTATATAAAAGATGTGGTTGCAAAAAATGACAGGAATAGCATGAGTATTGCAGGGGCCACGAACGAGGTGGCGACCCTGAAGGAAGCGGTGTCCAAGGCCAAAAGCAATGTGGCCGCGGAGCACACCGAGCGAGTGAAGCAGGAGGCGCGGGTGGCAGAGGTGCGGCAAGAGTTCTAGGCTCTCGTGGAAAAAACGAGAGTTTGGAGTGTGAATCAAAGACTCGAGAGTCCGAGCCCGCCTCGGCCCTTGAGAGCGCCAAAGCCGCTAAGGCCGAAGCCCAAAAAGCCCTCCAAGAAATTGAAGCGATGAAGAAGATAGCGGCGGGTAAGGCATTCTATATGCAAAGCAGGCACGTGAAAGTGAATTACTTGTTACTTACCCGAATCCGGAGCTCTCCAGGAGCATTCGCAGATCTGCCCCGCAGTGTGTCCGATGCTGCCGCGTTCTACCGAGCCGAGGAGGGGAGCTCGACGGAGAAGGTGTTCTGGTCTCAGTATGCTGAGGCCGGACACCTGGTGCCCTTGAGCGACCAGCTGAAGCAGCTGGTCGAGCTCCATAAGGTGGCCGAACAGGCCATGAAGGGCCTCATAGTTTGGCTGTGGCCTAAGGAAGCCATGCCTGGGAGCTACTTCGGGCTGGTGAGGCGGCTGGTGGACGCCTGTCCATGGATGAAGTCGTCAAGCGCTCGGTCTGCATCGAAGGTGCCCGTAGGGCCCTTGCCCGTGCTAAAGTGCACTGGGGCAAGATGGACGCTGAGAAGCTTGTGACGGATAGACCATCGCCCGGCAGGAAGTATCGCAAGCCCGAGATGTATTATGAGGGCGTCCTGAAGGGTGCCCGCCTTATAGCGGGTGAATGCTCCAAAGATGTAATTTTTGAGTAAACTCGCATTTCTTATCCTGTACGCTGAAAACTTGTTCATATGCGCTAAGCAACGCTTGTGAATTTAAAATATTACCTTCTGTGCGGCCATTTATTAAATTTGAGAGATGGCGAGTCATCGGCTTCTGCCCCCATGCCACAAGTGCTGGGGTGTTCGGGATAAACTTGAGCGCTCTTTTTCCCATTCTTGGGTCCTTCGAGGGAGGCGCTCAACGCAACGAACGAGGCAACCAGACTATAATGCTTGAACACTCTCACTTAGCTATAGAATTCTATAATTTTAGATTTCGGCGAAGCCCCTAGTATTCGGAAGACCGAGTTCGGGGCGCTATCCACGCCTGGGTCGGACAAAGCCGACTCCTCGCTCTAAGCGGCATAAGTATTTAGGGACTCGAAAACCTCTCGAACAGCAACCGGCTCTCGCCCTATCATGACGGTCAGTTTTAGCTTTCTCCACTAAGGTGCTTAACCCATCTCAACCGGGGCACAATCGCAGTGGTTCTCCTAGCGCTACCTTAGCCGATATAACGGAATGTAAGGTACCAAAACATGGGAGCCAGGCAAACCCAACTATTGACCCAAGACATGATTCGGAGCCGATGCATATAATGCTATAAGTTCGGGGTGCCACACTTGTGAAAGTGTTCGGACTTATCACACCATATTTTGGGGTACTTAAGCCCCTGGTGTATTTGGTCGTACCAAAGTGTACGGATGAAACATGTCATAAGTGAACATATATAGATAAAAAAAGGAATGCAATAATAGGCAGAAGCTATGTATTGTTTATTCAAAAAGGTTGCGGTAAAAGCAGAATGATACAAATAGTGCGATAAGCAATGGACGGGACTATTTGACATGTCCCCCTCCAGGGGCGAGCTGCGGGATGATATGTGAAACAAGTATACTGCTCGTTACTGAGACCACCTGGACACTCGACGTAGCTTTCTGCTTCCCTGGCTGTTGCATCGTGTGTTCAGCGATTCTACTGCCAGACAGGGCTTCTTGAGAACAGAGTCCTAAAAGTAAGAAAAAAAAGAATGACACAATCGGGAGCCCCTGGTGCGGTTGAGCCGCATTCTGGGCCTGCCGTGGTCGTGCCCCTCCCCTATGCCCATGGTATTTCCAGAGCGTAATTATGTACGCGTAGTACTGGTTTCGCAATTTCGCGAGGGCTAGGGTTGGGGCCACATTGCTACAAGTGCTCGGAATGTGCCAGGTGGTCTTGTTGTAGGTTACTCCGGGCGCGATTGACGGTGCCCGGGTGTTGAATAGCTGGACTCGAGAATTGCCTTGAGAGGCTGCTTTTTACTTCCGCCGCGAGGGCCACCGTATGCTCCTCCGTTCGGAGAGAGCGTTCGGTGTTTCCGTTGACCATAATGACTCCTCGAGGGCCTGGCATCTTGATCTTGAGGTATGCGTAGTGCGGCACCGCATTGCACTTTGCAAATGTGGTTCGTCCGAGCAGTGCATGATAGCCTCTACGGAACGGGACTATGTCGAAGATTAATTCCTCGCTTCGGAAGTTATCCGGGGATCCGAAGACCACTTCAAGTGTAACTGAGCCTGTACAGTTGGCCTCTACACCTGGTATGACGCCTTTAAAGGTCATTTTTGTGGGTTTAATCCTTGAGGGGTCTATGCCCATTTTGCGCACTGTATCCTGATAAAGCAGGTTCAGGCTGCTGCCGCCGTCCATCAGGACTCTGGTGAGGTGAAATCCGTCAATGATTGGGTCTAGAACCAATGCGGTGAATCCGCCATGGCGAATGCTAGTGGGGTGGTCCCTTCGATCAAAAGTGATCGGGCAGGAGGACCACGGATTGAACTTTGGGGCGACTGGCTCCATCGCATATACGTCCCTTAGTGCACGCTTCCGCTCCCTTTTGGGTATGTGGGTTGCGTATATCATGTTCACCGTCCGCACTTGTGGGGGGAAGCCCTTCTGTCCTCTATTGTTCGGAGGCCGAGGCTCCTCCTCGTCATCGCTATGCAGCCCCTTGTCATTGTTTTCGGCATTTAACTTGCCTGCCTTCTTCAATGCCCAACAATCCCTGTTGGTGCGGTTGGCTGGTTTTTCGGGGGTGCTGTGTATCTGGCACGAGCGATCGAGTATTTGGTCCAAATTGGACGGGCCCAGATTATTCCTTTTGAATGGCTTTTTCCGCTGACCGGGTTTAGAGCCTCTGAATCCGGCATTGACTGCCGTATCCTCAGCATTATCGCCGTTAATGTGGCGCTTGTGCTTGTTGCGACGTGACCTGCCGTTGCTGTCCTTGGTATCCGAATTACCAGGGCTCTTGGTCATGTTGTTACTACGAGCTAGCCAGCTGTCCTCTCCCGCGCAAAAGCGGGTCATGAGTGTTGTGAGGGCTGCCATGGATTTCGGCTTTTCCTGTCCTAGGTGCTGGGCAAGCCACTCGTCGCGGATGTTATGTTTGAAGGCTGCAAGGGCCTCTGCATCCGGACAGTCGACAATTTGATTTTTCTTGGTTAGGAACCGTGTCCAGAATTGTCTGGCCGATTCCTCTGGCTACTGAATTATGTGGCTTAGGTCATCGGCGTCTGGTGGTCGCACATAGGTGCCCTAGAAGTTGTCGAGGAATGCGGCTTCCAGGTCTTCCCAACAACCAATTGACTCTGCTGGCAAGCTATTAAGCCAATGCTGAGCTGGTCCTTTAAGCTTGAGTGGGAGGTATTTGATGGCGTGTAGATCATCACCACGGGCCATGTGGATATGAAGGAGGTAGTCCTCGATCCATACCGCAGGATCTGTTGTGCCATCGTATGATTCGATGTTTACGGGTTTGAAACCCTCGGGGATTTGATGATCCATTACTTCATCTGTGAAGCATAGTGGGTGTGCGGCACCCCTGTACTAGGCTATATCACGACGTAGCTCAAATGAGCTTTGTCTGCTGTGTTCGGCTCGGCCGGATTTGCTGTATCCGGCATGACGGTTATCGTCACGTGTAGTGAGGCACCCATGCGATCCGTAGATAGATCTTGTTTGCCTTGCCTTGTCCTCCAATATATCTCGCAGGTCTAGCGCAGTTCCCCATGCCTTGGCACTTTTTGAGCGGCACCGGGGTGCGGCTTGAGTGGAGGGCCAAGAGGCCTCTCTATCGCGGCCACGAGGTGGCCGGTCGGCCGTATCATGCGCTGGTGATGTAGGTTTAGGTGCTTCCTCCTCTAATCGAGGTAGTAGCCTGCGTTTTGGGTAGCTCTTGGAGGGGCGTTCGAGTTCATACTCTTCGGCCGCAAGGACTTCAGTCCATCTGTCAGCTAGCAAGTCTTGGTCAGCTCTGAGCTGTTGCTGCTTTTTGTTGAGGCTGCTTGCCGTGGCCATAAGCCTACGTTTGAAGCGCTCTTGTTCGACGAGATCCTCAGGCATGACAAATTCGCCGTCGTCAAGGCTTGCCTCATCTTCGGAGGGAGGCATGTAATTATCATCCTCTACCTCTCTGTCCGCCGCTCTCTCATGAGGGCTGGCTTCTCCATCCTCCTGCACTGAATCCTGCTGGAGGGGGTTGTCTTCGGCACTGTCCGGGGTGTTATTGTCTCCCGTGCCGGAATCGCCGTTTTTGCTGTGGCGGGATTTAGAGCGGCGCCGCTAACGCCGGCGCTTAGGCTGTTTCTTGGAGGGGTCATCCTCCGTTGTTCCATCGTCATTCCCATATTTTGGGATGTCCACCATGTATATGTCGTATGACGAGGTGGCCTTCCAGTGCCCTGTAGGCGCTGGTTCTTGGTCGTCTCCTGCATCTTCGTCCATACCGTCGATGTCTTCGGAGTCGAAGTCGAGCATGTCAGTTAAATCGTCGATAGTGGCTACGAAGTGGGTGGTGGGTGGGTTTTGAATTTCTTCGTCGTCCGCATCCAAACCTTCCTGACCATAGTCCGGCCAGGGCTCTCCTAATAAAGAGAGAGACTTTAGTGAATTCAGGATGTCGCCAAAGGGCGAGTGCCGAAACATGTCCACGGCGGTGAACTCCATGATCGGCGCCCAATCGGATTCGATTGGCAGGGGCGCGGAAGGTTCGGAGTCCGAAGAGGAGTCCGGCGCCTTGGAGTCACGAGGTTCGCAAAGGACAGGGTTGGTGTTCGGCTCAATTGCCATAGAGATCGCAGCCCCCGAGGCGGAGTCCAGCCACCCATCCTCGATCGGCGCAATCGGCTCCGAACTAAGGGTCGGAGCGGGCACTGGTGCGGCCCCCAGGGCACTGTTCGGCGGTAGAGCTAGATCATGCCCATCGTGACAGTGCGGCATGCTCGGCTGTGGCTCGAACCCGTCGAAGATCAAGTCTCCGCGGACGTCCGCCGTATAGTTCAAACTTCCAAATCTGATCTGATGGCCAGGGGCGTAGCTTTCAATCTGCTCCAGATGGCCAAGCGAATTGGCCCGCAGTGCAAAGCTGCCGAATACGAAGATCTGTCCAGGGAGAAAAGTCTCACCCTGGAACGCATCGTTGTTGATGATCGGAGGAGCCATCGGGCCTAAAGATGACGACACAGAGGAACTCTCAATGAAAGCACCAATGTCGGTGTCAATACCGGCGGATCTCGGGTAGGGGGTCCCAAACTGTGCGTCTAGGCGGATGGTAATAGGAGACAAGGGACACGATGTTTTTACCCAGGTTCGGGCCCTCTCGATGGAGGCAAAACCCTACTCCTGCTTGATTAATATTGATGATATGGGTAGTACAAGAGTAGATCTACCACGAGATCAGAGAGGCTAAACCCTAGAAGCTAGCCTATGGTATGATTGTTGTTCGTCCTACGGACTAAAACCCTCCGGTTTATATACGCACCGAAGAGGGTTAGGGTTACACAGAGTCGGTTACAATGGTAGGAGATCTACATATCCGTATCGCCAAGCTTGCCTTCCACACCAAGGTAAGTCCCATCCGGACATGGGACGAAGTCTCCAATCTTGTATCTTCATAGTCCAGGAGTCCGGCCAAAGGCTATAGTCCGGCCATCCGGACACCCCCTAATCCAGGACTCCCTCACTCATCTTCCGCGACGTATGCTCTCTTCATGCCCAGGATGGTGGCGCCCCCAAGCTTCTGCAGCAAGGGCCTTGCCACAATCGGAGGCCCGGCCGGGCACGCGACAGGAGACTCTGGAGCGGCGGCAGTGGGTGAGGAGGAGAGGGTGTTGCCCTAAGGCTGTGCCGGTGCCGTTCCCCCCTTCAGGCCCCCGCAGATCAGCCTTCGCAGCAGGGTCCCCCCAGACCTCGTGACGACCCCGGTGGGATGGGGGACCCTGAGACCAAGATTTCCTCAGTGTCGTCATCGTCAAGAAGACCCCAACGGATCTCGCTCTACCACGGAGGAGAAGTCTCCCCCATCCCTAAATGGGTCGCCTCCGAGTCTTCTTCCTCCTCCTCCTCCTCGCCCTCTACGGATTGCTCGCCGGAGCATACTGGCACTGGGGAGTCAGGAGGCCCGAGCAGCACGAGCCCTCACTCGTTGAAGAGTGGCATGGAGGTGGCCAGCACCGCCCTATTGTCACGGCGATACAGCAGAAGGTGGGCGGCCGGAACGCAGCCTAGATCCTTCCCGAGCAGGATTTGCACAGCCTTGCCCAGTTCCTCGTCCTTCAGGTTCCCTTGGTGCAGCCGAAGGTCATCCTCTGCGCCCTTGAGGTCACACATGGGGCACGAGTGAGCTTGGAGGGGGGCCAGGCACTTCGTCGGGAACTCGCGAACGATCATGGCCCCCATCAGCGCCACGGAGTCCATGTCTACCAGCATCTTCTTCAAGACCGGTACCACCCGGGGGTCGGTAAGCTTCTCATGAGACCACTGACCCAGCTTCTCTGGTGGCCCAGTCGGCAGCTCCAGCCGAGCGTGATGGCTCCGGGCGTCCAAGTAGATCCACCTGCGCCGGAAGTCATCTACCTTCTTCCCGGCCTTCATGAGCGCGTTGCTATCATGGATCACAACGAAGGAGACGCATCTGGAGCATTGGTTTGAGCCATGCATCCGGAGGGAGAAGAAGTGGCTGAACAGTGCAACGGAGGGCACTACTGCAGGATGCTGCTAACGTGACACTATGATCAGAGACCCTTCGAGAAACTGTGTGCGATGCAATAATCACAAATGGTGGTGTCAGAGAACCGTCAAAAATGTCCAAAATGTTAGCAATGACGGATGCATCAAACACGGTTCAGATTTTAGTTGCATATGCGATGAAGGGCATACGATTGATCCAGCGGAACTGTTTGCGATGAGGAAGAACAACAAAAACGGGTAGCCATATCAATGTGTGTGCGATATACGGCATACATTTCCCTTCGATGAACTGTGTGCTATTAGGGAATGCAATAGAAATGGTCAGCCAGATCAAGGTGTGTGTTATATACAGCATATGGTCACTCGGACAAACTGTTTTAGATTAGGCAACAGAACGAAAATGGTTCATCTTAACAAGATGTGTGTGATATGCGGCATTTGCGATCAGCCAAAAGAACAAAAACGATTCGTGTAAACCAGATGTTTGTGATACGCAGCAAACAGCCCACTCGGATGAACTGTTTCCGATGAGAAATTATAACACAGATGGTTACTATAGTAAGTTCGCGTGCGATTCTGTTCATACAAAAAACTTTGAAAAATGCAAACTAGTTGCTTGCGTATAAACAATTATCAAAAAGTAACAAGATAGACATTCTTCAAGACAATCAACATGTGTTCAAAAAACAAAAAAATGTCAAAAAATACAAAACAATCCAACTAGTTAATATTGAGTCCACTTCCCATCCGGTCACCCATCTCATGACTACTCCAGCCTCGGCACAGTTAACTTGGGAGTTTTGTTAGATGAGCTATCAGTAGGGAAGCTAGTCCTTGCTACTATAGATCCCTCTTTGCAGCCTTTATTGCGTAACACAATGGAAACAGTTCAACTGAACAATGTGTGTGTGATACGCAGCAAACAGGTCCGTGATCAGAAAAGTGTGCAAAGTCCAATAATAACACAGACGATTGCTGCTAATAAGCTGTGTGATTCGCTCTGTCTACAGAAGAATAACATGTGTGTGTCTATATATATATATATATATATATATATATATATATATATATATATATATATATATATATATATATATATATATATATGTATGTATGTATGTATGTATATAGGGTCGCGCTATTCGTCACCCTGGGTGAGGAATACTTATTCTTCACCCCCTCTCTATTTTGACATCAATGCACCGTACTTTTACGTTACGTAAATTTTGTCTTATTTCATACATAAAAAGAGAACGTAAGAAAGTATGTATTCGCCGTAAAAAATATTTTATCTTATGTAAAATTACGAATGTAAAAACATAGTGTAAAATATACATAAAATGTGATTTTTTTTGGTCTTATAACCTATATTTTTGTTTTTTATTCCAGATTTTACATATTGAACCAATATGCATGTAACTATTTATATTTTAAATGTAATTTATTTGGGAAGCGACCGTAAGATTACCTCGAGTGAAGAATAACTTATTCTGCACCCTGGGTGATAATTTATGTACAGACGGTCTATTCTGCTAATATTAGCAGAATAACTATTCTGATAACACTTTCGAACTGCACGCTCAATGCAAGTGCACTACATCTTCTTGACGTCGGGCACTGCAATGCTTTCACGGGAGAATTGCTTCATTTTCTGGTGTTCTGCCCACGTTTTCTGTGTGGAATCGAGTGTTGCGGGATGATTCAATTTGTGTCTGCATGTCATTTTAGCTTTATTCTTTCTAATTTATAGGAAAATCTACTAAAGTGCTTGCAAATTGAGGGATTTGGCGGATGAGCTTTCTCTGTTCGTTCGTGTTCGCGTCAGATGTGATTTTTTTGTGGTCGGATATGATTTTTTAGTAGGAATTCTTTGGTTGTGTTCGTTTTAATTGGTCCGTTCACTCAATAATTTGTTAATTTTTAGGAGTTAGTTTTCAATTATTTGTTATTTTGATTGTTGCGGCGGGTGAGCTTCGTCCACTCCTTTGTTCTTGTCAATTTTTTTGAATTTGCTCGTCCATGCGTGTTTGAATATTGTAATTACTGTTGCTATAGGTTTGAATTCATTGTATTGCGGGTATAATTGTCATTTTTTGAATCGCATTTTTGAAATGAAAGCTGATGTTGTTCGTCCTGTTGCCGTGTCTTCCGTGTAAATTTTTCGAAGGTATTTTTCTATAGTTTAGTGGTTGTACAATTTTTAGGCGAGTTATGGAATTGCGAGTGAAATTGACACCTCTGTTAGTCTATCACATGTCTGTTGTTTTACTGCTTTAATTTTACTTTTTGTAGTCGTGGCATACGTTGTAGTGCACTGCATTTTCTTTGGTAGTGTACTTCGTTGTAGCTGCATTACAGTGGTTATGGCTGCTTATGAGATTTCTCCTTTTCTTAAACTGCATTCTGTGTTCTAGATGACTGCATAATATGCATTTCCGTACTACATTAGCAGTGTTGTTAATGTTCAGTTCTACTATTAGAATGGATGGTCCATTATACGCTTTTGTTAGCTGAATAGTTATTATAAGAATTTTTTTGAACTGCATACTATGAGAATTGTTTTTGAACATGATATGTTAACTGCAAAGTTTCGACCATTTGCATTTCATTGTTACTGTTTAGAGGGCTGCTTTTTTTATTAGTACCACACTATGTGTTTGAGAGAACTGCATTACTGCCAACAGCAACTTTGTCTAAAAAGGATGATAAAATGAGGCAGTTGAGGTTGCATACATTAAATAGGCATCATTCAAATTGTCTGATGGACATAATTTTAAAAGCATACAGCATAACCAAAGCATTAGAAATATTGGTTGCTTCATATTAGACAGTCTAGAGTGCAAATATTGTAAATTTGATGGAGTATTCTTCTTTGTAGAAAAACACCATGGCCACTTCTCCCACCTCAAAGCCATTCTGGGAGAAAAAATCTTTCCAACCAGTAGTTATGTTGATGCAGTCTTCAGAGTCGATGTGGTAGTCAGCTTGCATGTCTGCATACCCATTCTTGTGTTCTTTCTCCAAAGTAACCTTCCCTGAACTAGGAGCATGAAATTTTATTGTGGATGGCAGTTTCTGCATATTGGAACGGGTGGAAAAACAATTTTATAAGTAAACAGCAAATGTTTTTCTTTTATACTTCATATGATTTGTTTATGTTGACTTAAATAGTTACATATATATGACTGCTATTTTCTAAAGTAGTTGCAATGTATGAACAAACTTATATACGCAATTGACCCCTAGTTTTACTGGGATATATATTATACTGCAACATGCTTGCACTGCAATGTCAGTAATAGTGTACTTCTCCAGCATGTTAAGATAACTGCAACGCTTATCTACTGACCCTTTTTTTGTTTGTGTGTTGGGATTCTGATCTAACTAGTGTCGATACCTAGTGTGGTACTGAAGAAAGATATGTGGAAGCATCTAGTCTTAATAGCTAACAAATCTGAACAACAATACAAATTCTGTTTTGTATTTTTGTTGACACTACTGAACAAATTGATTGAACTATATATTCAGATGTGTATTTGCAGGCTAGATTATGTCGAAAATTGTGAGGGGAAAAACGTACCCAACTTTCCTGCAGATCTGCGGTTCTGAGGCGATGAAAAAATGGCGCACGAAACCCCCTGTTGGGTATCATCAGGCACCCGAGCATGCTGCACCACTCGGTGTTGGTGAGCTCTAGACCTTCTGCGTACACGCATGTGTCCGCTACCGGCGCCATCCTTGCCAAGCACCCGCACTTACAGTCCATGGCGGGTTCAATGGAATTCCTGAGAAGAGAATGTGGAGGGGACGAACCCTAGATCTATGATTTGAAGAAAATGAGGAACGGGGGGAGGAGTTGTGTTAGTCTGTAGCAGGAATGGATATGTTTTTATGCAACCAATTGAGCAATGGAAGTAATAAATGTTGTGGTTGGTGTTAGGTGGTGGATTAGTTCTGATTCAGTGTACATGAATGCATTTGAGAAGCAACAGGACTGCTTACTTGAAAATAGCGAACTGCATTGTCATATCACGATGAACTGCGAACGCGTGATTGGGCCTGTGTTTGTGTATGATATGTAGGATTTTTTTTAAATTTCAGTGGCCTCTCTTTTGCTTGTTGGCCCTGTGTTCGGGTAGTGAAGACGCAATTGGGACCAAGTCGGCCTGTGAACACGGCTTGTTCCCGGTGCGCTATGTGCGGTCTAATATTTAGTCCCACCTCGCCCGCGGAAGGCGCGCCCAACATGTTTATAAGCGCTTGCGAGGCCACTGTATCGAACTCTCTTGTTCCTTATTTGGGCGCTTATACACGGCGCTCGCAGCTCTATGCTCTCTGACCTGTGGGCCCATGTGTGGTTGGCCCCATGCATTGTGACTCAGAACAACTCTCCTTCTGTGGGCGCAGACCTATTACGAGACTGGCTAGGGCCGGTAGCACCTGGGTGGTCAATTTTTTCCCTTGTATTTTTCTATCATAGGTGTTTTTTTCAATGTCAGGGCGTGCACTGCATTGATCAGGGTTCTGTACTGCATGTGCACGCATTCCGTACTGCATGTACAGTTCTCATTTTTTTGTTCCATGTTTTTGGTATTATGTAATCTTTTTTTCCAATGTATGGGAGTGCACTGCTTAGTAAATCATACGCGCAATGCATTGATTATGGTTCTATACTACACGTTCATATATTTCTGCACTACATTGATTATTTATGTGTTTGCATTTTTCTTTTTGTGTTTTTGCTCTTATGTATTCTTTTTTCAAATTTAGGTTTGTGCACTGCTTTGTTGGTTATGTTAAAACTTCATTCGACATAGTCTGTACTGCATTCGTACACAATTTGCACTGCATGCGTCCTGTTTGCACACTGCAACTTATTTTTTGTTTTGTGCACTGCTCGAATCTAATGATACATGAGCAGACAACAGAAAACAAATTATCACAGGTATTTTGTACGACAATTTCATCACCAACAAACTAAGTTGACCAGAAAGCAAACTAACATAATCAAAGTTTATCATTACAAGCGATTCTGCATGGCAAGCAAACTAGGTTCAGCACACAAGCAAACTAACGATACATAAGCAAACAACATAAAGCAAATTTGATGATAATTCTAAAACAACGCTGGCATGCTGGCTCTTGGCCGACACCATCTTCTTCTTCACCAGTTAGGCTCTTCCCATCCACAGCTGCTCCCGGCGCGCTTCTTGGAGGGCTCCTCCTTCTCCAGCTTTGCACGGCGAAGGCCGTCTTGGGTGAGGGTGATGCAGTTCCATATCTCGTACGCTGCGTAGGCGTCCTTTGCCGCGTACTCGATGTGCCTCATGGACAGAGGCAGGGTGGCCCAGCGCTTGTGCTCGTCGTCGGTGATCTTCTTCTTCATGTTGTTGTTGTAGTCGTCGATGAGCATGCCAGAGACATCTCCAAGGGAGTCCAACGCCTTGGTTTCCTCGGGACCCTCCACTCCTTCTGGATGTCGACGAAGTTGGCGACCTCCAGTTTGACGCGCTCCAGCCTGGTTTTGTCGCCGTCGATGGAGAAGCCTGCAAAGGTGTACCTGGGGTCGGCGAGGAAGTTATCAAAGACGGTGCAGCTTTCAGAGGTGCTCATTTGGAAGAGCAGCACCGGGTGATTCTTGCCGATGGAGAGCTGGCAGAGGGCGGGTTTCTGCGTCGCTTCAGGCTCGTTGTCGTACTCGAGATCAATGCCGACGATATTGTGGCACTGGAGGCTGAGGTGGCGCTCGTACTGCGCGAGGGAGATCGCCATCTACTTCTTGTCATTGGTGTGGATGACGTACAACTTGGTGTTGCCGTGCGCCTCCACGGCCTTGTCGCCCTTGTACTCGTCGATGAACGTCATCGCCGGTAGCAGGGCTTGGTGATTTTACGTTGATATGGAGCAATTTAGTGGCAGCGCAATGGATACTTGTGTTATTGTGGATGAGAAGGCCTTTGGTAGGGGTCTGAATTTAAGGGGAGGGTGCGGTGTGGGATGGCCGCGTCGGATGAACAGCACGATCACGCTGATGATGCGGTTGTGCAGATCGTGGGTTGGTGTTGCATCTGTGATCGTGGTCTTCTGGCGATGGAACTGCTCCGATTGGGTGGTTGTATGCGAACGTGGGTTTTTTTAAGGTGGTTTTATTTTATTTTTGATCAGTAAATTTTTTTAACCACCACTTTTCTGTGCAAACGGGCATTTTGTCATGTTTTATATATGTATACTGCGTGACAACATAACTGCATTGCTTATACTTTCGCACTGCATCGCGTACAAAGCAGAACCGCACTTGTGTATACATGTGTGTACTTCATCGTTTTTTGGGTATCCTTGCTATAGGCTTTGGTGTTTTTCGCTGTGTTCTATGCCGTGTATTTAATCATGTAGATAATCCGGAACTGGATTGCCATACCGCACTGCATCGCGTAACGTAATGCACTACATTTTTCTACCGCTACGTATTTGCACTGCATTGCTACGGCGAACTGCATCGCGTAACGGAATGCACTGCATACTTCTACCACCACGTACTGCATCTTGTTTTTGCCTGTACTTAATGTAGTCCCAGGTATGGGAGGGGTAGGGGAAGGGGGGCGGGGGGGCCCTCCTTTTTTTTGAACTTATTGTGTTTTCTTAGTCGGCCTTGCATGGCTGGCTCCTGGTGCGCTGTGTGCGCGCTCTAATGTTTAGTCCCACCTCGCCACCGGAAGGCGCGCTCGACCTGTTTATAAGCGCTGGCGAGGCATACCGGTCGAACTCCTCTGGTTACTTATTTGGGCTCTTATACACGACGCTCGCAGCTTTATTGTCTCTGACCTGTGGGCCCATTTGTGGTCGGCCCCATGCATTGTGACTCAGAACGACTCGCCTTCTGTGGGCGCAGACCTACTACGAGACTGGCTGGGGCCGGTAGCATCTGGGTGGTCAATTTTTTTTCTTTGTATTTTTTTCAATGTCGGGGCGTGCACTGCTTTTTAGTAAATCATCCGTGCACTGCATTGATCAGGGTTATGTACTGCATGTGAATGCATTCCGTACTGCATGTATAGTTCTCATTTTTGTTTTCGTGTTTTTTTCTTTTTTGTAATCTTTTTTTTCAAATGTATGGGACTGCACTGCTTAGCAAATTACAATTGTACTGCATTGATTATGGTTCTGTACTACACGTTCTTGTACTTCCGCACTGCATTTATTATTTCCGTGCTAGCGTTTTTCTTCATCGCTGTGTTCTATGCCGTGTATATATTCATCTACGTAATGCGGAACTGGATTGCTATAGCGTACTGCATCCCATAACGAAATGCACTGCATTTTTCTAGTGATGCATACTGCATTTGTTTTTTGCCTATGCTTACTGCACTGTATGGGAGGTGTAGGGGGAGAGGGGAGGGGGGTTGCCCCCCCCACTTTTTTTTGTGGAACTTATTTAAAGGTAGACTTTTCTTCAGATGCGCTTTGTTAACATGCGTGTTGTTTTTGATTTTAACTTTTTTTACGAATTGTATGTATTTTATTTTTGTTTTACCGTTTGAACTTCATGATTCTTCACAGAGAACTGCATCATGTGCGTTTTGTTTTTTTTTTGTTTTTGAGTAATATGTGCGTTTTGATGTAGTCTGGCTTATTTTATCCGGGACGTTTTTGGGCCGGCCCATTTTTTGTGACCCTTTTGCGACACGCGGGCCTCCTACGTATCCCTTCCAGGCTATTCCACCGCTCCGCTATCAGGGAGAGAGACCGAGAACAATCCCCTCTCCTTTCTTGCAGTTTCTCGCGAGGCATCTCTCCCTCGAGCAAAACCGCCATCGCGCGCAGCAACCGCCGTCGCCCGAGGAACCACCGCTCTCAAGAGGTCCTTATTCCTACGTTCTGCATCGCTGTCCGCTCCGTGAGCCCTTGCCGCTGCGCTCCCGCAGCCCTTTCCTGTCTATTCCCGTCGCCGCCGCCCCCCCTCCCCCCCTTCCCACCGCCGTCGCCGCACCCTTTTTTATGGTACGTTCCGCTTGGCCTCGGTCTTGATTGTCCCCTCATCTTGTTTTGTGATTCTCGTAGTTGCTGTCGTTCTTTTTGCTTGTGTAATTTTTCCATAGGCAGTCGATTTTATCTTGTTTTGAAGTCGATAGTCGTGTGTAGCAATGTGGATCTAGGGTTTCGTGAGATTTTCGCCGATTTTCTTGCTTATGTCTGTCACTTCGTCCTTGTGCTGCAGGGAAACGCCATGTCTTCGCCGGGCAGAGTGGGAGAAGGAGTTCAGGGTATGTGGAGTGCTTATTTTAGGCTTTGTTTATTTTGTTTGATGTTTATCTAGTTTCCTAATTCATCCTGCATATTGGTTTATGCTCTGTTAGTTGCTAGCGTTCGTTTGCATTATTTTGTCATGTGATGTTTTGTAATTTCTGTTTTCTGGTTTTTTTTAATCTAGTAGGTGATTGCAGTGCTCATAATGATACACCAATTGACTCTCCTTGTCCTGGTGGTAAGGATCATGGTGTCGAGGGGGGACATCAAGTGAATTCGCCAATTGAATCTTCTCCCGTAAGTGTGGCCACTCCTTCTGGTATGTGATTGATTTGTTTATTTTTGTGTATGTTGGTTGCTTGATGTTTGTACAAATTGGTGTTGCCTTGTTTTATCTAGTCCGACATTTTGTTGGGAACAACTGTGAAGTTAGTGTATGCAGCACTGCATTTATTTGTATATGTGAACTCCACTATATGTATGTGTGAACTGCATTGTTGTTTTATTCAAGTTTTTTGTACAACGCATTATTTTTTATTTTGAGCTTATGGTTGGAGCACTGCATTTATATGTCTAACTGTACTGCATTTGTTCTTTTTGTGCACTTTTTAACGAGCATAGTCAAACTTCATTTTGACGTAGTGTCTGTTTTCTATGCTGGGGTGCCTGGGTTTGAGGAGGTCACTCAATTGATTGACCATTATTTTGCAGAGGGTAATGTTGGTGTGAGCTTTGATCAGAGATGTCCTGTCTTGTCTGAAACACAATCGCAGTCTATTGATGGTACAGAGGAAATTACACAGGATTGGATGGTCTCGGAACAGCTTCGTCAATATGAGTTGAAGCAAAGTAAGAAGAAGTTGAGGTTTGAAATTGAGTGAAAAGAGTTTGCGTAGAAGGAGAAGCGGAGGAGAGCTGCAGATGGTGCCAAGGGTGGCAAATTTGGCAAGGTGAAGCAGCCTTATTTGCAGAAGAAGAGATTGAGTACTGTTACTGAGGAAGGTGGTACACCTCGACGGAGTCCACGTGTTGCTGGAATGAAGAAGAATCTTGGCAAGAGAACTGCTGAAGCTGGTGGAAATGATGATCCTCAGCGCAAGCGACTACATGTCACTGAAGGTCCCAACTCTGATGACGACGACTTTGTGCTTGCTGATTATGTGAAGGGTGTTCATCCTTGTAGACGCAAAGATTGTGGTTCATCTAAGAGTCTACCCAAGCGTGCCCGTGATGATGTCGATGAACATGTTGGTGGTGACTCTGGCGAGGAGGTGGATGCTGCTCCAAAGGTTTGTTGAAGTGCACTGCATTTGTTTCCTTCATTGTTATTCTTTCTGTGTTTTCTATATATCTTTTTATTATGGCTAGTCTTCTAATGTGGACTGCATTTCCCTTTACACAGAGGAAGAAGTCTAGTAAGAGCAATGCAACTGAAGATGATGCTGAGGGAGATAATTCTCGATTTAACAAGACCGTGTGGTTGTCGCTTCCCACTGTTTGCAAGGCTGCTTCTTTGTTGAAAGAGGCGCATTGTAGTCGTGTTAGGGATGCTGGATTTGGTGTTGTCTTTGATCTGACAGTAAAGAAAAATGTGTCACACATTCTTCTGTGCTATCTGATGGGAGTGATTGACCCTGCCACCATGGTAATGGACTTTGGGAATGGTAGGGTTCTTCGAATCAATCGCCATGCAGTTCATCACATTTTTGATTTACCTATGGGACGTCACACTGCACCCATGCCTGCTTCCTGCAGTCATGATGAATCATTGACTGCCCTCAAGGATGAGCTTGGCTTTGACCGTTCAAAAAGTATAGGTGTCAAGGACTTGCTTGAGAAGTTGAAGGTGTTGGTGGAGGAGGATGATTATGTGACTGTTGACCTTGCTGTGAAGGTGTTCTCCTGATACTTTACCAGAATTTGCTGGGCCCCAGGCCTGCAGTTCGTTTGGGTAGAGTTGCCGCGATGGTAGAGAACATAGATTATGCGGCTATGGCTCAGATGGGCTTTTTCCAGCTTGTTATTGATGAGTTGTAGGCAGCTGTGGTGAGGTGGCAAATAGAAGGCAGCAAGCAGAATTGTGCAGAGGGTTGTGCCATTGTCCCCCTGATTATGTATCTTGACTGCTTGAAGCTTCGCAAAATTTCAGTCGTGCACACGTTGACGCCACGTGCATCATACCTGACGACCAAGGACCTGATGAAGTTGTACAATGAGGATGTGCTTGTGAAGGGTAATATTTACTTGGGAAGTTACAAATTTGGGAAGCTGCCGGTTAGTGCATCTGATTTTTTAATATCAGATTTTTTTTAAAAAAATGTGCAACCATTATAAATGTGAACTTTTCTAGTACTCACATGTGTACTTCTCTTTGCTTGTTGTCTTTTTTTTGCAGTGGAAGGCGTCAGGTGATATTGTGTACAACCGTCTTGTTGCGGTTGTACATGGCAGCTATGATGCGAGGCCCAGCACTCATGCTAGGTTTTATGAGCCTATCTGTAGCCAGCTTCCTGCCTGTGATGATGAGGTGTTGCATACTCGTGGTTTCATGGATCGACAAATGTTTGACAATAGAAGCTCTTATAAACAGACATTTGTTGGCGGCAAAAAACACGAGGAGATTGATGAGCTTCTTCTGAAGGTTTTGAAGCTGACTGAAGATTTGCCAGCCTCTGGTGACAGGTTGAGGACAGTTGCTGGTTTTTTCCCTGTTGGCCATGGCCCACGAGATGAAGATATTGTTGCTGCTCACAATTTCAATTGTGGCGTGATTGAAAGCCTGAAGATTGCAGTGACGAATGTTCGGTCTTCGTATGCTCAATTGAGACATTCACAGGAAGAAAAATGCGGTCGGTATGAGAAGGATGTTGGGCATATTTTGGATGAAATGACCCGTCACGACGCTGGCATTGGCGCTGACAATGTATGTTCTAGGTTTTTTGTGGCTTTGAACCTCTTTTTTGTGTATTATGTTGATTGCTCCTCACTATTTTTGTTTTTTTTTGTTATAGGCTGGAGTGGAATCTTCTGGTGTCGATGGAACTCGAGATGATGGAGTTGGTCAGGTACAAGTACTTCTGCCATGTCTGTTCTACCATGCGTCCCTTTTCTTTGAACTTGCATTTGTTTGCTTCCCATTTTTATTGTTTTTTTGTGTAATTCACTGTTATAAAGTGTGTACTGCTTGTGCATACTTGATGTTTTTTCTTTTTTGGTCGGTACCATCTTATTTCTCATTTTTGGTTTGTTCTATGCCCATAGACTGGTGTTGCTACTTGTGATGTGCACAAAGAGACCTACGATGGCTCTGGGAAGGATGAGGTCTTGGCTGATGCATCGTCCCCTCTGGATGTTGTAGCTGATAAGGTACAGTTGTATTACTTGTTCTGTTAGTGGGTTGTAATCTAATTTTTTGTTGTTTGTTATAAACTTGATGTATGCTGTTATGTTCACCCATATGCAATTTTATTTACATGTGTTAGCTGCAATAGTTTTACATGTGTGAGCTTCATTGTTTGACAGAAGTGAATTGCAGTTCTTTTCGCATGCGCGGTCCATACTGTTTTACATACGTGAGCTTCAGTATTTAACATAACTGAACTGCAGCGTTTGACAAAGTGAACTGCAGTTCTTTTTTACGTATATGTGGGTTGCAGTTGTAGTTGTTTTGACACACGTGTGTTGCAGTTGTTTTGCATATGTGGACTGTAGTTGTTCTGTGTATGTTGTCAGCAGTCTTTGACATAAGTGTGTTGTGTGTTGTTGTGTTAATTATCCCCACGCTCATTTTTGTGTTACTGTGTGTTTTTTAAACTTTCCACAGGTTGGAGAACAAAACGTGGAAGTTCACGTTGATCTGAATCAAGGCAGTTGTGCCGTTGATGGCCGTGGCAGTGTTGATGCTTCTGCATCGGTTGCCGTTGACTGTGCAGATCCTTCTGTAGCTCAAGGATCCCATGATGCTGTTCCCACCAGTCGGCATGAAGATTCTGATGTTGGCATTGAAAAGCCACTGGAGAATGTCGGCCCTGCTGCTAGTGTTGTTGCTTCCCCTGTTTGTCTAGTGTCCAACAATGTTCCGGAAGTATCGAGAGTGGAGCCTCATGTAGCTGAAGTATCTAAGGACGTTGCCGTTGACCAGACTGTTGTAAATCCAGAGAATGCTGATGTTGCTACAGAAGGGCAGTCCAGTGAGGTTGTGGTGGATTCGTCGCAACCTATGCAAGAAAATATTTTGCTCAGTTCTGAAGAACAGCAGCGTGAAGACTCTGACACTGAAGGCAGGAGTTTTTTCTAATAGTGCAGTTGAAGTTTTTCTCATTCATGTTGTTTAATTACTATGGTATCTGTACTAGATGTTTAATGATAAGTGAAACTTGATCTTTTGTCTATGATTTTCAAAATAGCTAGCAGAATTTCCTTATCTTAATATTTAAACTTCATTCTTTGGATAAGTGAACTTCATCTTTTTTATTACAGATGACGAACTTCCTGTTGTGACACCATCGAGCATTGATCCAGCTCTTCTGAAAAGATACAATGAGTTGTACGCTGCTGTTACGAGGGCTTGGAAGGACAAGAAGAGGAAGTATGGTTTTTTAGAAATTGTTTTGTTCATATGTATTTTCTAATTTTGGTATATACCCCTTTTTCTTTGTTGTTATTTTTTTAGTATCTTATGTTTCAGTTTTTCATGAAAAATCCAGGGACATGATTGCTTTCAAAACTAAGATGGGTGATATTAGCATTGGCGAAGTTGGTCGATCCTTTTGGGATAAAGGGATGCTCACTACAATGCTTGTAGATCTTGGGGATTGTTTGCTGGTAGATAAGTTTAAGGGATCTCTGACAATGGTTGCCCCGTACCATATTTGTGTAAGAATGCAGAAATTTTTGTTTTATTTTTTGATTTTATTTTTTGATTTCGTGCGACGACCTGTTTGCTTGAGCACTATTTGATTTTTGGTTTTGTTTCAGCAGACAAATATTTGGAATGGTGGTACTGTAGGCGGGAGTGTTAAAATGATGTTCTCCTCAAAAGCCGAGGAGCGTGTTGGTAAAAAGGATATGGTGAGAGATGTTTTTATGTGTTGAAAACTATATTTTGTCTGTTTTTTTATAGTATTCTGTTTTTTCTTCTTATAAGAATTTATTTATTTATTCGTGCTTCCAACAGGTCCTTTTTGCAACGTTTGATCCGCCAAATACGAGATGGTGTTGGTCATTATTGTGTAGTTGCGCTAAATGTGAAAGAAAGGCGGTTTGAATTTCTTGACTCGCTTAACAAACCTAGTAGCCCTGATGCGGTCAGGGTTTTTAGGAGGATGGTTAAAAATATCAAGCGTGCATGGAAAGAAGGAATCTCAAGTTCTGATGAGCCGCTAAATCCTCCTACACTTGATGGATTTGTGTTGAAACATGTCATTATCCCAATGCAGCCAAATGGGTGTGTTCTGTGCAGCCCTTCTCTAGCATACTGCTCAAGTTTTTTTTTTCACTTCATTTTGTGAAACTGGTGTTTTTATTCTTTTATTGCAGGCATGATTGTGGATTTTATATGTTTCAATTCTTGCAGACCTGGGATGGTGTTCGAGTTGCTAAGTTTGGGGTGGAGCACATTGGCTACATCAGAAAGGCCATGCTCTATAGCTGGCTAACATCGAGGAAGTGTTGCCTTGATTTAACATCACTTCTAATTTTTGCAGATAAAGGTTGTTTTATTGAACTTCTTTATCCTCCCTTTATTTTATTTTTTGTCTACTGCTTGGTTTCGCTCCTTTATTGTCAAGTGAGCTGCATTTTTCTTTATATGTGGGTTGCATTGTTCTTTATATGTGGGCTGCATTGTTGTAGAGAAGTGTGGGCTGCATTGTTGTAGACAAGTGTGCTGCATTTAATGTAGACTAGTGTGCTGCAATGCTATAGACAAGTGGGCTGCATTGTTGTATACAAGTAGACTGCATTGATGTAGATAAATGGCCTGCGATGCTGTAGACAAGTGGGCTGCATTGTTGTATACAAGTAGACTACATTGATGTAGAGAAGTGTGTTGTGATGCTGTAGACAAGTGGGTTGCATTGCTGTATACAAGTAGACTGCATTGATGTAGATAAATGGCCTGTGATGCTATAGACAAGTGGGCTGCATTGCTGTGTACAAGTGGACTGCATTCTATTTTTCTGTATACATGTTTTTTGGTTTTTGTGTTTTGTGCTAAGTGCTTCCATGTTTTTTCTGCACGTTTTTAGGTTTTGATGGGTGGCTTCATGAAGGTTGTACGTCATTGTTTGAGTCCCAGGGTTCTGAGGTGGTTATGGAGGATTGTGTCATTGAAATCTCTCCAAATAATTCTGGTTCTTTGGCTGGAGATGGTTTGAACACAAATGTGGCGTCTGGACCTGATGGTGGAAGTGTCTCTCGACCTAGCTCTCCATATGATGTATATGATGTTGATGATGATGATTTTGTTACGCCGTGTGCACGTGTCACTAGGACTAGGAGTGCAGCAATTAATCGTCCTCCTTTGGATGAGGTTGAAGTATTTTCGAACAAGACGGCAGCTGAGAGAGCTTTTAAGTTGAGATGCTCTATAGAGAAATTGAAGCCTCCGAGGTTCAAATATATTGATGAGGCGATTAAAATAAAGGATCTTGTTCTCAGCAAAGATTTTGTAACCAAATACCGCGAGTAAGTTTTATGTGATGTGTGTGCCCTTCATCCTTTTTGTGTGTTTTGATTTTAATTCTAATTTTATTGATCCCATCTGTGTGTGTTTACTGCAGGAACGCGTTCTTTATGGTGCATAGTCCTTTTGGTGATGTCGATACCTACAATATCGACTATATCTATGATACATTTGGCAAAGGAGCTTTAATGGATTCGTATCTCATGGATTTTGTCATCAAGTACTGGAAGCAAGACCCTGAATCGGGTTTAGCTTATCAATCCGGTGAACGTGTGCTACTTTCACCTTTATTTATCATGGTAAATGTTTGTTGTCATTCTTTCCTATTGTACTGGCTTTTTCATGTCCATGCCTGCTTGCATTGTTTATTCTTTTTTTTCATGTCCTTTTTTGTTCTTTTTTCTGTGCAGTATGTTCTTCAAATGGAAACCTTTCTAGCGAGAGATAATGACGGAAATCCTGTGTTGCCATTTGTGCATAGCTCGTTTGTTTTAGAAGATGCAGTTAAGTAGTTCAAGTTTTTTGTGAGCAACGACGCAAACCTGTTGGATGCAAAACTAGTAAGTTCATTGTTTTCCGTCATTTATTTTTCCTGGTTTGTTGCATTTATTTTTATAGTTATTTTTGGAACAGTGGTCCTGGTGCTACGTGTCGAAAGAATTTTTCATTTCATTTTTGTTTTTTTGATGTGAACAGATTATGATGCCGCGATCTAAGGATGGTCATTATTCCTTATACACGATGAACCAGCATCGCCAGACGCTTGATATCCATGATAGTAGGAAGTACACTGGCCATCATGATGTCACGACAAGGTGGCGCAGGACTGACTACTACGCAGATTGCACTGAAGTGGTATGTCATTTTTTCTTGCCAAGCGTAAAGCTTTTTTGTGTTTCTCCTACTGCATTTTTTCGTAAACTGCACATGCAAATTTTAGCACACATAGAACCACAATTATTTATGTAGTGCACTGCAACATATGCGCGACAGAATTGCATTTTTCTCACACCCCCAATAATCTGTGTAAAAAGGGTAATGGGAAATGACCTCGCATGCACTTAAAAGAGGGACTGTCTAGACATTTGAGAACAACTTTTGTATTTTTTTGGTTCGTCTGAATAGCAACTTTGATCTGTGATGTGTGTTATTTTTACCTTGTGCTTCCTTTTTTTGCCAGATGAGGAGGATGACTCAGGTGCTGAAGGCAATTTATGGTGAAAAAATGTATAAATTGAAGAACCACCCTGACTCGGTTAAATTAGCAGAGAAGCCCTCTTACCCGGTCGTGCCAGCGCAGGGAGCAAATGAGTGCGGAATGTATGTTTTGAGGATGACGCAGTTGTATGACGGCCAACGTCTAGTTGAGAAAATTTTGAAGTCCCACGTAACACCTTCTCCGTTTTCTTCTTTTTCTTGTTACTTTTTTTATTATTTTAATTTTTTTCAATTTTTTGTTCTTTATGACAACCTTTTTTTTAATCACTGGTCTGCATTTTTTTTAATTTTCTTTTTTCAGCCTGCTGTTGAAGATTGGAAGGCGGAGTACATGTTCCAGCTGCTGTTCAATCATTCGAACCTGTTGTGTCATGAAGACATGCCGCATGAGCTACGTAATCTGATTGCGGACCTCGGGCTCACTTCCCTATCGCAATCGCAGACGCAGTCGCAGATGCAGTAACAGTCATTTGGGCACTGTTTTCTACTGGGGCAAAAGCCTGTGCATGACAAGAACTAGGGTTTGATGTTGTGTATGAGTGTGCTGACTAAGGTAGATAATGTATGAAAAAGACTTTTTTCTGTCGTTGTGTTTTTTCTTGTTCTTTTTGCAGCAGTGTATGTGGACGAATTTGTATGTGTATGTGTATTCTATATAAATAACTCATACAGTATATATAAGTGTATATTTTTATTTCTTGTCGACGACCACGTTCTGTGTGAACTGGCATTTGTCACGCTTATATGTATCATATGCGTTCCATAAACTGCATCGCATTTGATGCCAAACTTCTTTGTCCAACAAAAAGCACTGCATTTTTTTGTCTACAAGTTTAGCGATGCACCTGTGTGCATGCCAAAACTGCATTGCTTTATGATACTGCACTGCTTTTTTGCCCAACAAAATGCACTGCTTTTGCCTAAAGATGTGTTCTGTAGTTGGTTTTTTAATTGTTTGTGCGGTAAGGTAGATGGGGGGGTTGCCCCCCCCCCCCCAATTTTTTAGTTCTCTATAGATTTGTATTGCTCCTGTACGCACTGCGTGCGTTAGCACGAGGCCGAGCAGGGGGTGGGGAGGGGGGTCGTGACCCCACCTCCCAATCCCCCTACGAGGCCGAGCCTGGAACGAGCCGGAGCAGGACGCGACGCGGCGTGCCGCGGCGCCGCATGTGTAGGCGAGTCCGTCACACCCTGTCGCCCCCTGTCTATCTTAGGGGTGTGGCTCTGGGGTTGTGTGCGTCCCATTTGATGGAAAAACAGAATGTCCGCACTGCGCATGTCAACCAAGCGCACTGCATGCATTAGCGCGAGGCCGAGCAGGGGGTGGGGAGGGGGTCCGTGACCCCCCTCCCCATCCTCCTGCGAGGCCGAGCCTGGAACGAGCCGGAGCAGGCGGCAATGCGGCGTGCCGTAGTGCCGCATGCGTAGGCGAGTCCGTCACACCCCGTCGCCCCCTGTCTATCTTAGGGGTGTGGCTCTAGGGTTGGGTGCGTCCCATTTGATGGAAAAATAGAATGTTCGCACTGCGCCTGTCAACCAAGCACACTGCGTGCGTTAGCGCGAGGCCGAGCAGGGGGTGGGGAGGGGGGTCGTGACCCCCCTCCCCATCCCCCTGCGTGGCCGAGCCTAGAACGAGCCAGAGCAGGCGGCGACGCGGCGTGCCGCGGCGCCACATGCGTAGGCGAGTCCGTCACACCCCGTCGCCCCTGTCTATCTTAGGGGTGTGGCTCTGGGGTTGCGTGCGTCCCATTTGATGGAAAAACAGAATGTCCGCACTGCGCCTATCAACCAAGCGCACTGCGTGCGTTAGCGCGAGGCCGAGCAGGGGGTGGGGAGGGCGGGTCGTGACCCCCCCTCCCCATCCCCCTGCGAGGCCGAGCCTGGAACGAGCCGGAGTAGGCGGCGACACGGCGTGCCGTGGCTCCACATGCGTAGGCAAGTCCGTCAGACCCCGTCGCCCCCCTGTCTATCTTAGGGGTATGGCTCTGGCGTTGCATGCGTCCCATTTGATGGAAAAACAGAATGTCCGCACTGCGCCTGTCAACCAAGCGCACTGCATGCGTTAGCGCGAGGCCGAGCACGGGGTGGGGAGGGGGTCGTGACCCCCCGTCCCTATCCCCCTATGAGGCCGAGCCTGGAACGAGCCGGAGCAGGCGGCGACGCGGTGTGCCACGGCGCCGCATGCGTAGGTGAGTCCGTCACACCCCGTCTCCCCCCTGTCTATCTTAGGGGTGTGGCTCTGGGGTTGTGTGTGTCCCATTTGATGGAAAAATAGAATGTCCGCACTGCGCCTGTCAACCAAGCGCACTATTTGATGGAAAAACAGAATGTCCGCACTGCGCCTATCAACCAAGCGCACTGCGTGCATTAGGGCGAGGCCGAGCAGGGGGTGGGGAGGGGGGTCGTGACCCTCCTCCCCATCCCCTTCGAGGCCGAGCCTGAAACGAGCCGGAGGAGGCGGCGACGCGGCGTGCCGCGCCGCCACATGCGTAGGCGAGTCCGTCACACCCCGTCGCCCCCTGTCTATCTTAGGGGTGTGGCTCTGGGGTTGCGTGCGTCCCATTTGATGGAAAAACAGAATGTCTGGGGCTTGGTTGCAGCTGGGTGATCAATTTTTTTCCTTATTTGAAGCATTTTTTTCTTTTTGGATGATATATATTTTCGTGGTAGTACAAATGATGTCATTTGTACTGCTTGCACCAACGTTGTGTACTGCACTTCGTGTAGCAAGTCTGTGTGTTGGTCACCGCACGAAAGTTGCTGCGGCCCTTGTCGTTCTACATTTATGCATGTTCCGCACTTCATGTATACACTTCGTGAACTGCCTTATATTTGTTCTGTGAACTGTATTCACGTTTGTTTAGAATGCTCTGCGGATTACATTTTTTTAGAAATATTAGTATTAATTTTTCTTTTTCTATAATTACTATTTGTGGACTACATGTGGAGACATGTGTACTCCTTTTTTTACCATTGTGAACTGCATTATTCTTTTCTTTTTTATGTACGCGTTTGTAGTCAGATTGCCTATTTTTTTGTTTAATGTTGTTTTTTAATATGTTTTGTATGTGAATAGTATGTTTGGGTATCACACATTAAATTTTTCAAAGTTGTCTAGATACTTGTTCTAATACAAACTAATTTCTACGAAAGCAATTGATCACAAGCAAACTAACATTGTTTTTACAAAAGAAATGTTCGATATGAAGCAACGGACATTATCAAAAGCTTGCATACATGAAACAAAGAACAACACAACGACTAAAGTAAAGTGAAACTAAACATAGCGCTGATTTTTTCTAGTTGTTGTATTGGATTACAGCCTTGTTCTTCTTCTTCTTTGCTTCTTTGTCTCTTTTTACCCTGTCCAGTCCCATTATGACATCGTAGATGATTCTCCATGACTCATATGTTGCGAATGCATCTATTTCTGCATACTTGATAAGCTTTTTTGGCAGCGGACAAAATCCCCACAGAGTATGGTCCTCCTTGCGGTTAATTTTTTTCTTCATGTCATGGTAGTGAATGTATATCATCCTGCCGGCAACAACAGCCAAAGAGTCAAACTTCTTTTTATTGTATGGGTCTCTCCATTCCACCTGAATATCAATGTAGTTGTCAGAGTTGATCTCCAAACCAGATACCTTCAGCTTGCTTTTCTCTCCTTCAATAGCGAATCCGACGAAGGTGTACTCATCATTCATGAGGAATTTGTCTAGTTCCATTGGCCTACAATATGTTTGTATAGAGTGAATATAGTTATTTCTTTAGAACTACCAATGTTTTTTTTGTTTTTTCTGAAACTGAACTGCAATATGAATATCTGAATCTGTTGCATTGAGTAGTTGATAATACTTTGTTCAACATAACTAGTAAATCTGATAATAGATTGCATAAACAATGCATGTTTTGTGTATGCTTGTATTCTTGAACCTAATTTCATACATGTTTTGTACGGTAATGTTGCAGTTTTCTATTGTTCAGCCAAATAATTTGTATTTGGTAAAACAAAATTAAACTGTGTGTATTGCTAGATCATATAATTCAAGAATTGAACACATGAGTGACATACATGGAGCCATATGAAAACTGTCAATGAATTCATATGCCATGCTTTTCAAAAATGAGAACCAAAGTTTAAATATTTGGCAATTGCAGTGAAGAAAATTTAAAATCAATATTGACAAGCAATAGTACAGATTGATAGTTATTCTTACCTGTCTTTAGCTATAGAGATGTGGTAGACAAGGCATTCTTTTTCTACGCATAGCTGGAGCACTGCTGCTCGCTGTGGCTTCATGTAGTGCGTGTACTCGACATCAACGCCGACTAGTTTGACGGGCATTCCGCCGAGCTTCCTCCTGAACGTGGACAGCATCTTGTCCACGTCTTTGCCCTTGCTTGTGCAAAGGACGTGGAGCTTGTGATTGCCGTGGAGGTGGACGTCGTCGAGCTCCCTGGTGTACTTGCGGCGCTGCTTGTACAGAGGTGCATCCTCCATGACTCTCCTCTGCTCTCTCGTGTTTGTTCTAGAGAGAGAGGTTAGTGAAAGGAAGTGTGGAGAAGAAGATGCAATGGGGTTTTTGGGGGGACGAAGCAGTTGTGTTTTCTCCTTTGCTCTCCTTTGCTCTCCTTGACAGGACGTGGGAGAGGTGGAGCGGGGCGGTAGCATGGTGGGGCTCTGTTTTAAGTTACGTGGCAACTGCAGAGAGGTTCTGCTATGAGGAGGCTCTGTTAGTGCGTTGGAAATCCGGAATGTCGTCGCCTCTTTTTTCGTGAATAGTTCAATGTATTGACGCAACTGCCAGAAAATGTGATGATTGTGTTTTTGGTGAATTGTCCAAGGCAGTGCACTTCTTTGCTATCAGAACAGAACTGCTCAGGTCCACATAGTGTACTGCACTATATCGGATTGGGATTCACACAGATGTACTTTCTTTTCTTCTCTTGATGGAGTTCTTTCTTTTCTTCTCCTGATTTTTGTGGTAATACAGCTTTTGTGTGGATGGAGGGTAGTATGGGTAGGGGTGTCAGACTGCTTTGCTTAAGTAACAGGGTTGCATTCTTCATTTTAGCCATACTGTATTGTAGACTGAAGATAACAGCAATTCAGGAAAAAAAAGAATACTTCGTGCTTCCATGTGGAGAACTGCATTGTTATACGTCGCGGACTGCATTTGTATGTTGACATCGGGCTTCCTGCGTTTTATTTATTTATAGTTTCTGGCAGTGCTGACGCACTTTTTTTTGTTTGTTGTTATTCATTTAAAAAATGTTTCTCATTTTTCTTTTTGATGCTTTATTTTTGAACTTATTGTTTTTTCTTAGTGGGCCTTGTTGGCGATGTGTTCGGATAGTGAAGACGCATTTGGGCCCAAGTCGGCCTGTGAGCACAGCTGGTTCCCGGTGTGCTGTGTGCGGTCTAATGTTTAGTCCACCTCGCCCGCGGAAGGCGCGCTCGACATGTTTATAAGCGCTGGCGAGGCCGCTATATCGAACTCCTCTTGTTACTTATTTGGGCGCTTATACATGGCGCTCGCAGCTCTATGCTCTCTAACCTGTGGGCCCATGTGTGGTCGGCCCCATGCATTGTGACTCAAAACGACTCGCCTTCTGTGGGCGCAGACCTATTACGAGATTGGCTGGGGCCGGTAGCACCTGGGTGGTCAATTTTTTTTCTTTGTATTTTTCTATCTTAGGTGTTTTTTTCAATGACGATGCGTGCACTGCATTGATCAGGGTTCTGTAATGCATGTGCACGCATTCCGTACTGCATGTACAGTTCTCATTTTCTGTTTCCGTGTTTTTGCTATTATATAGTGTTTTTTTCAATGCATGAGAGTGCACTGCTTAGTAAATCATACTTGTACTTCATTGATTATGGTTTTGTACTGCACATTCATATATTTCTGCACTGCATTGATTATTTACGTGTTTGCGTTTTTATTTTTGTGTTTTTGCTCTTATGCATTCTTTTTTTCAAAGTTAGGTTCGTGCACTGCTTTATTGGGTATGTTAAGACTTCATTCGACAGAGTCTGTACTGCATTCGTACACAACTTGCACTGCATGCGTCCTGTTTGCATTTTGTACGACAATTTCATCACCAGCAAACTAAGTTGAACTGAAAGCAAACTAACATAATCAAAGTTCATCATTACAAGTGATTCTTCATGGCAAGCAAACTAAGTTCAGCACACAAGCAAACTAACAATACATAAGCAAACAACATAAAGCAAATTTGATGATAATTCTAAAACGACGTTGGCATTGTTGGCTCTTGGCCGGCACCATCTTCTTCTTCACCAGTTAGGCTCTTCCCATCCCCAGCTGCTCCTGGCGCGCTTCTTGGGGGGCTCCTCCTTCTCCAGCTTTGCACGGCGAAGGCCGTCCTGGGTGAGGGTGATGTGGTTCCATATCTCATACGCTCTATAGGCGTCCTTTGCCACGTACTCGATGTGCCTCATGGACAGAGGCAGGGTGGCCCAGCGCTTGTGCTCATCGTGGGTGATCTTCTTCTTCATGTTGTTGTAGTAGTCGTCGATGAGCATGCCGGAGACGTCTCCAAGGGAGTCCAACACCTTGGTTGCCTCGGGCAACCTCAACTCCTTCTGGATGTCGACGAAGTTGGCGACCTCCAGTTTGACGCGCTCTAGCCTGGTTTTGTCAACGTCAATGGAGAGGCCTGCAAAGGTGTACCTGGGGTCAGCGAGGCAGTTGTCGAAGACGGTGCACCTTTCAGAGGCGCTCATTTGGAAGAGCAGCACCGGGTGATTCTTGCCGATGGAGAGCTAGCAGAGGGCGGGTTTCTGCATCGCTTTAGGCTCGTTGTCGTACTTGAGATCAATGCCGAAGATCTTGTGGCGCTGGAGGCTGAGGTGGCGCTCGTACTACGCGAGGGAGATCGCCATCTGCTTCTTGTCGTTGGTGAGGATGACGTGCAACTTGGTGTTGCCATGTGCCTCCATGGCCTTGTCACCCTTGTACTCGTCGGTGAACGTCATCGCCGGTAGCAAGGCTTGGTGCTTTTGCGTTGATATGGAGCAATTTGGTGGCAGTGCAATGGATACTTGTGTTGTTGTGGATGAGAAGGCCTTTGGCAGGGGTCTAAATTTAAGGGGAGGGCGCGGGGTGGGATGGCCGTGTTGGGTGAACTGCACGATCACACTGAAGATGAGGTTGTGCAGATCGTGGGTTGGTGTTGCATCTGTGATCGTGAGCTTGTGGCGATGGAACTGCTCCGATTGGGTCGTTGTATGCGAACGTGTTTTTTTATTAACGTGGTTTTATTTTATTTTTTATCAGTAATTTTTTTTAACCATCACTTTCTGTGCAAACGTGCTTTTTGTTACGTTTATACATGCATCCTGCGTGATAATGAACTGCATTCATTATAGGCCTGCACTGCATCTTCTACAATACAGAACTGCATTTGTGTCTACATGTGCGTACTTCACCTTTTTTGCGTGTCCTTGGTGCAGCCCTTGAAAAAAGTACAATGTATTCCGCTATTTTACGAGTTTTTCACTGTGTTCTATGCCGAGTATTTATTCATGTAGGTAATCGCGAACTAGATTGCCATGCGGCACTGCATCGCATAACGGAATGCACTGCATTTTTTACCGCTACGTACTGCATCTTGTTTTGCGTGTACTTACTGCAGTCCCTGGTACGGGAGGGGTAGGGAAAGGGGGGGTGGGGTCCCCCCTTTTTTGAACTTATTGTTTTTTCTTAGTCGGCCTTGTTGGGCCTGTGTTCAGGTAGAGAAGAGATGCATTTGGGCCCAAGTCGGCCTGTGAGCATGGCTGGTTCCCGGTTCGCTGTGTGTACATCCTAATGTTTAGTCCCACCTCGCCCGCGGAAGGCGCGCCCGACCTGTTTAAAAGCGCTGGCGAGGCATACCGGTCGAACTCCTTTGGTTACTTATTTGGGCGCTTATACACAGCGCTCGCAGCTATATGCTCTCTGACCTGTGGGCCCATGTGTGGACGGCCCCATGCATTGTGACTCAGAACGACTCGCCTTCTGTGGGTGCAGACGTACCACGAGACTGGCTGGGGCCGGCTCACCTGGGTGGTCAATTTTTTTTCCTTTGTATCTTTTTCAATGCTTGGGCGTGCACTGCTTTTTAGTTAATTATCCGTGCACTGCATTGATTTAGTTTCAGTACTGCATGTGCACGCATTTCGTACTACACGTGTTTTCCGCTACATTTTTGTGCACTGCATGGGTATCATTTTTCTTTATTGCTTTTCCTCTTACGTATCCTTTTTTCTTAAGTGTACGGGTGTGCACTGCTTTTGTGCCCCTATGCGCACTGCATTTGTCATAGTCCTGTGCTGCAGGTGTACACATTTTGCACTGCGTGCATCCTTCTTTGTGCCAAAAAGTTGTGACTGGCTATGCCAACGCTGCGGACTGCATGACTTACATTTAAGGATTACATCAAGTGCTACAATTTCTACTTTGTGCACTGCGTGAAAGTGCTTCTCTTTTGCTTCATTTTGAGCATGTACTGCACTTCATGCACACATATAGTGAACTTCCTGGTAGGAATTTGGAGAACTGCACACACAAAATGGTCTGTGGATTATAATTTTTTAGAGTATTATTATTTAATGATCTGCGGTTTTGTTCATGGGAATTGCTGCAGTCAAAGTACACCTTCTTTTTTCGTTCATTTTTCTTTGGTAACATAAGCCTTTATTGATTGTCCTTTATTCTTGGGATCATAATTTTCATTAAGTCCCCTTTAATTTTCAGTTTTGACCTTTTTGCATTCCTCTTATATAAATGAAGGCTAATTATACCCTTCCTTTGCATTTCATTTCTCCTCTAGCCGCAAGTTCTCTCCTTTCTCCAGCCTATAATTATTTTTTTGCTTTTCTAGGTTTTTGTTGCGATGGCTCCAGACCCCTGCACGAATCTCTTCTGCTGCGGCCATGGTTGTGGTGTGCCGACGCACTGCGATTTCTCAGCTTGCTCGCAGGCCCGTCGTGCTCGTCATGGTGGGAAGGTATTGTGCCGAACTGGGTGAGCCGAGCAGCTTGCATATGGTACAGTATTCACGAAAGGATTGGATATGGGCCAAATCAACGTTTCTGCATTCTATTCTGCCCTGCTTCGGCGTGGCCTTGGCTGCACGAGTCCTTTTGTCCATCAGCTTACGCCAACAAATGTGGAGACTCACTACAAGATGGTATGTTTCATTAGATATGATTTTTTTTCTTTGTGTTTTTTTGTATAATTCCATTGTATTCTGAACTTTTAGTATTTTATGAACGCACTTTTTTTTTGTTTTTTGAAGTGTACTGCAATGCGTTCTTATTTCTTGTTTTTATTTTTTTTGCTTGTGTGCATGCAGCTTGTGTTTTAGTTTACATGGTTACAATATGTGAACTACTTGTATATTAGCTGAGCACTACATGTTTCCACATTTTTCCCAATTTGTATGGTGTGTACTACATGTACCTACTTTCTAGTACTGCATGATAGTTCGAAGCGTACTGCATATTTGCAAGTTCCATACTGCATATTGGAATGCGTTTTATCTCTACTGCTTGTTGGACTGTTGTGCACTTCATCTAGCTCTGTGCACAGTATGAGAATTGTACTGCTAGTAACTTTCTCAAACAATTTTATTATTTTTTGCAAAAAATTCCTCAACAAGCTGTTAGGTATGTCTGGCTCAACAAGAAAGTAATTCTTCAAGTTGTTCTTGGTAATGGATACCTTAAGCCAGCCAAGTACAGTGTAGGCATTGACGGGCAGCTGTCTATGCAGAAAGGGTGGAAGGAATTTGTCATTGATAATGGCCTGAAGTCTGAGCAAGTTGTTGTCTTCAACTTCTTTGACTCGAGGATCGTACGGTTAGAATCATGTTTGACGTGATTGGCTAAGGTTATGAGGTTGATTTGTAATAAGTACTTTTGCGTGTTGAACACTTCATCTTTTTGATGTGTTTTGTAATAAGCACTTTTGTGATCTGGACCGCTTCAATTATTATTCTGAACTTTGTGCTACCAGTGAGCTAACAACATTTTTTACATGGTTTTTGAATCAAAATGTGTCAATGTTTTACTCTAGACTGCTATATATATGGTATACTCTATATACCATTTTCTCTTTACATGGTTTAGTTGAATAACTCATAGTCAACGGGAAATTTGTGTTTACACAAAATTTAAACTGATACATAAGTCATAGAGATAAGTAAACTGCTATGCATATGATTAATTTATTGAAGTTCATCTATTTGGTCGTTAACCTGCTGCTTCTGCGCGGTGACTAGAGCGTGTCTATTGTCGCACTTTCTTTTGTTTTCTGTGGCGGTGTTGCTGGTTCTTGTCTCTGCACCTTTGTGTTTGTAGCCCCTCGCGTGCTGGTTGATGGCTGCTTTCATTTTTTAGCGTTGCAAACTGCATTCTTCTTTGCTCCCCGCGTGCTGGTTGATGGCTGCTTTGGTTTTTAAACGCTGCGAACTGCATCCTTCTTTGATTCCCGCGTGCTGGTTGATGGCTGCTTTGGTTTTTCAGCGCTGTGGACTGCATCCTTCTTTGCTCCCCGCGTGCTGGTTGTTGGCTGCTTTCGTTTTCCGGTGTTGAGAACTGCATCCTTCTTTGATCCCCGCGTGCTGGTTGATGGTCGTTTTCGTTTTCCAGCATTGTGAACTGCATCCTTCTTTGCTCCTACCTTGTTTTTTGAAAGTGGTGTTGTTCTCGGTTTTTTCTGTACAGCAGCATTTCCTTGGGTGATCTTGTTGGCATTGTTTCTTCATGTTCTTCGTCCTCTTCACTCTCTTCTTCCTCTTCATCATCTTCATCATCTGTTTCTTCATAAGTCATTGTTTCTTCAGTTTCTTCATGTTCTTCGTCCTCTTCACTCTCTTCTTCTTCCTCCTCTTCTCTATCTACTTCTTCATAAGCCATTTCTTCTTCAGTTGTGTCACCATCTACTTCTTTGATCTCACCTTCTTGGTCTTCCTTATTTTCTGATCTTTTTCTTTTTCTTTTGAGGCAGGTTCTTGAATTGTGTCTCTTCCTCTTTTTGCAGATGCTACAACATCTCGGTTTTGTCCATTTCTTAGTGTTGTGAGTGGAATTGCTATTTGGTTGTGCATCGCCATGTCCTCGTTTTTCTTGTTCATTTCTTTTTGTACACGTCATGGGATTGTGGCCGCTGATTTCATTACATGTTCTGCACATTCTTATTTCCAGTGGGTGACCATCACTGTCCAGCTCAGGCTGTGGCTTACTGTTTTTGTCATCATTTTTCTCCTTGCATGCCACCTTTTTCTGGGTTGCGTCGCCCCCTTTCTTCCTTCCTCTTGTGTTTGAAACAGGAGCTGGAAGAATTGTTTCTTTTTTGATAGCAATAGTTCTGTTGTGTTCAGTATTTTCTACTTGCTCAGCATTATTGTCATGCTGGGATTTCTCTGCTTGCATTAGTTTTGCTGCTTCTTCTTCTTCTTCAGTGAGGACGTCAACTTCCTCGATCAGTGCCCTCATACCAGACAAAGCTCTGTAGCACCTAGCGTCGGACCTTGTCGCTCTGTTTGCAAGGTCCATTGTTGTTTCTGTCAGCAATTTTCTACGGCAAAAAAGCGAGGTCCATCTAGTGTTGTTTGTTCGTAGTCTCTTCTGTCAAACGTTGCATCTGATCTTGCGTTACAGGTGTATCTTTTCATGATGTACACCTCAGGAATCTTGAGTACTCTCAAATGAGAAAGCATGCATAACACAAGGACACAAAAGAGCCTTGCGGACAAACACACGATTTTTTTTGTTTTGTAAGTGAACTACATGAAATTAGTAAACACATATTTTTTTCGTTATTTGTTCATTTTTAAAGAAGTAAACTTCATTTGGTTTTGTGAATTACTCATGCATGTGGACTTTTAAAGTTCAGTAAGTGAGCTTTCGTGCATGACTATCAGAATCTAGAATTTTTTTGCTAGGAGTCTCACCTGTGTGTGTCCAGAGTTTGCACTCACATTCGTAGACACCTTTCTCTTCATCGGCGACCACATGGAAATTATGCCTTGCCCAGTCAAATGCATCCGATCTATTGTAGTGGTGTACGAGATACTTTGTCGGGTTCTCGGGGCACCGTTCTGCTCTGAATGCAGTGCTACGGTAGAGTGTTTCTTTGGAATCTGCAAACACTGCCCTTGTATACACTTTTGATAGCTGAACTTCGAACCCAAACTTGGTTGTTGTTTTTACCTCTGACTGCATGATCACAAATGCACTATTACGAACCAGAGAAATGAAAAAATTGTTTGTTTTTGTAGTCATATTTTAGCAGTTTTTTATTGACATTTTGTTTACCTCATTTGCTACTGTCTCTGTGTGCTCGACGGCCTTCCTGGTCTGAATGCACTTATCCACCTGTTGAGCAAACAGATTGAGATCATGCTTCTCCTTGACAAAAAATTTCTTCAGTATGTGGTTCATGCTCTCGCTTCTCTGTGTGGAAGTCATCCGAGCACAGAAAATTTCCTTGTAGTAAGCCGAGATCCACTCGTGCATGTCATCCCACAGCGAATTCATCACTTCGTCGTCTTGCAAGTTGTACCTCTGAATGAGGTTCTTCCATGCTTGTTCAAATTCTGACGGCATTAGTGGGTGGTTCAGCACCGCATTGAGTTCATCCTTGAGTTTCTCGTGCGCCTTATACAGCAAGGCGAGGTGGTCTTTGTACTTCTTCATGATATGCCACCGACACAGCTTATGCAGAGTTTGTGGGAGGATAGTTTTTAATGATGCCTTCATCGAAGAACACTGGTCTGAGAAGTCACAAACAGTGTTTTTTTTATTAAGTTGTTTGCGTGTGTGCAAGATAGATGGAAGAAATATAAGTGCACCATACAAATGTAAGTATGCAGGTGTTTTTTTGTACCTGTGAGCATGCAGATTGGCGGCTTGTTGTTCATACACCTTAGAAAGGTTTTGAAAACACACTCGAATGATGCTTTTGTTTCATCTTGCACGAGTGCAACAGCAAATATGGTGCCCTGTAGATGATGGTTCACCCCCACAAAGACTCCCAGCGGCATGTGGAATTTGTTAGTTTTATACGTCGTGTCAAATGTAACGCGGTCTCCAAAATCTTCATAAGATCCTTTGCAACTTGCGTTCGGCCAAAAGACGTTTCTTACACGGTTATCCGCATCAACGTCATAATCATAGAAGAACTCTGAGTTTATCTTCTGCATTTTCTCGAAGAAATCCAGAAGTTTCTTGACATCATCTTCAGACTCTTCTCTGGCAAACTTTTGTTTCCTACATTTTCAGACACAATGTAGACTCATCTCATCAAACAGGGAATAATTACCGACAGAATGCTCAAGAGATATGCTCTGTTACGTGCTTACTTGTTTACCCAGTCGCAGCTAGTATGTCCCATGTATTGCAGAACACCGGACATACGCGACAGCGTCAACATCATCTGAGCATGTGTGTGGTTGTCCAGTTGCATGTCTTTCACTAACTGGTCTATCAAAGGATCGTCTTTTCTGTGCGATCGCATGTGCAAAAGCATCCCGGGGGTTTCCAGCATCTTGTGATTGTGGTTGAGTTGAACCATTTCTATCACAAATTTGCCATCCTTCCTTCCTTTGACTCTAATATTTGCCTTGCAGCCAATCCTTTTTGATGTCTTCTGACGTACCCGGTGATAATATGACATAGTCTGCTTGTGCGTCCCTTCTCTTGAGCAGACAATGTAGGCATTTGTCCTGTGTTTTTCCCTCTTGCGTATGCCAAACCCTGCACATCTTGCATAATTGTTGTAAAAGTCCCATGCCTTGTCGTACATGGTGAACTTCATTCCAGCAGCAGGTAAGAGGTTCAGCGGCATGTTTTTATCCTGCATTAATTGCAATGCTCTATGAGATAATTTGTTCTGTCCTATTTTTTAAATACGAGGAGTGCATACGAGTTTAATAAAGCATTGCAATGTTCCTAAATTTTCAAAAGAATCCAATGTATTAGATGCTAGGTCAAACCTCATAAGAAATATCAGTGTGCACTGCAATGTTATCTGAATGGACTGCAGCTATTTTTTTCAGAACATAAACTTACATGTGTGTAGATTCGTTCGCCCGATGGTGTTTGCAACTCGCCGGGTTGTATTGGACATGGCGGGGTTATAGCAGATCTGTGTAGTTGAGGATCTCGTGGCGGCAATAGTGAGGAGGATTTGTACCTGCTGTTTACTTTTGACCGAGGCACCGTTGGTGGTCGCAGCGTCGAAGTTGATGCAGCAGGTCTGCTTGGAGCTCTGTTTTTCGGTGCAGCAGGTGGACGTTGAGCTCTGTTTTGGGGTGCAGTAGGTGGACGTGGTGGTAATCCAGTGTTGTGACGATGTCTCGATGGATTGGTTTGAAAATTTTGGAGCAGTGGCACATCATCATAGACATAATCATCATCTGTTGCAACATCGTGTTCAACTGCGTCATCATTGTCTGTTCGGACATGCTGTCCAAACATAGTGAACTCGTGCATATACTCTGGGTTGAGAACTGTTAGTGGCCCATCTTCATCGTCATCGTCTTCATCATCCCGTTGGTGAGTGCCTTCCCAGACAAATGTGACATCATCGTCATCTTCGACTACATCTTCTTCCTCGAAAAAATCTTCTCCCAGAGAGTACTGCACCATGTTTGTTGTCATGAAGAATCCTCGAGGAATCTCAGCGGTAACCCAGCCAGTATCTCTTTCAGAAGAAGCTCCACTCTTCTGAAAGTTGTTGTTCTCAGTGCTGTCAATTATGCACGGCATTTTGTATCTGCTGAACATCATTTCTTGCACACAAAATGACCGAGCTGCATTGTCAGGTTAAATGAACTGAATCATGCGAACTGCAATGTGTTCAAAATGGTATTGCCGAAGCATTGCAGGCTGACTGCATCACCCCGCAAGGTGAACAGAAGCAACCGCACTGCATCATTATCCGTAATGAACCTATACAAGCGTACTGCATAACCGAGTAAGTGCACTGCATTTTTCCCCATAACGAACTGAAGCAACCGTGCTGCATAGGTTTTGTAGGCGTGTTGTACTGCTTGTACTGCTTTGTCTAGGATAAGTACACTGAGATGGTTGAGGAAGTGTACTACTTACCTCGTGTTGTAGTGATTTCTTGCGTTTACAGGAGGAAGTTCCCTTCTCGTCCGTCTGCACAACTTTCACATTCGCCCGTGTAGTCCACTTTCCCTTCAGAAGTTCATGAGCGGTCTAGACGTTGCTCAAGGTGAACGGGTAAGGAGGATTTGCTCTGAAGGTCGATGCAGACTTATTCCAAGAAGCTACCGTGGATGAAGCAACCTTGCGCACACTCCTCCTTGCTCGAATTGGTTTGATGTCGAGGCAGCACCAATCCACATCTGATGAAGTACAGCTAATTGCAGGCCCGGAGGAGTTCGGTGGCGGCGCTACCGAGCTACTGCCGTGGAAGAAGGCCGATAGGCTAGTGTTGCTCGATGCCTGCCACGGAAGAAGGCCGAGAGGTGACGGGCGGCGTCGCTGTCTGGCCGCCGCCGCGGAAGAAGGCCCGGAGGGGAGGGGTGGCATCGCTGCCGGCCACCACCGCGGAAGAAAGCCGGGAGGGGAGGGGCGGCGGCGCTCCCAGGCCGCCGCCGCGGGAGAAAGCGGGGAGGGGAGGAGCGGCATCGCTCCCAGGCCGCCGCCGCGAAAGAAGGCCGGGAGGGGAGGGGCGGCGGCGCTCCCAGACCACTACCACGGTACAAGGCCGGGAAGGGAGGGGCGGCGGCGCTCCCAGGCCGCTGCCGCGGTAGAAGGTCGGGAGGGGACGGGCGGCGGCGATCTGTTGGTGGTGTGCAGAATAAGGCCGGTGTTATTAGAATAAGAGTCTTAAGGGGTGTTATCATAATAGACCGACCCTATATATATATATATATATATATATATATATATATATATATATATATATATATATATATAACTGAAATAAACATCCAATTACATAAGTGACTATATAGATCATTCACACACACCTCAATAAACAATTGCATGCATTCTAAAGTAGGAGAAACGATCGTCTAGTCATCTACTTCTTGTGACGCTCCCGACACTGCTCTATGGCTCGATCCCTCGACTAGGTCATGAACAAGACACTTCCTCATGTCAACGATCCGCCTGTACATCTTGTAGCTTGTGTACGTGTCATTGGCCGCATACTTGACGTGTTCTTCATCCAGTCTCTCATGCCAAACACTGTGCCAGGTGTCCGTGTCCTTCTTGCTCTCATCCTTCATCTTCACGTAGTAGGGGTCGATGATGGCCGAGGTGAGGTCAACTAGGGAGTTCAGTTTGTTCTTGGCGCTGCCCCAGACCTTGTAGTGGTCCTGGATGTTGACAAGATTCGGGCATTTCAAGCCCGAAACCTTGAGCGCTTTTAGATCGTTGGTGGTGTCCACCGCAGCAAACTTGTAGTCGGAGCTGTTGGTAAAACTGGAGAAACACTCGCAAGGCCTTCTGCCCAGGTGGTAGTGGTAGACGAGGATGTTATGTCACACGCACAACTAGGCGATGGCAACCTTCTGATCATGCTCGTCACGACCGATGGTGTACTCGAGGTCGAAATCGACCCCTTGGTACTTGTCCTCGGCAAGGAACTGCTGCATAGTTTGGATGGAGCTCTCCAACAACATCGAATCATTCGTGTACACCACTGAGAGGGCCTTCCCCCTCACGTGGGTGTCCACTACGTGATGCGTGGTGAACTGCCCGCCGTTGTTGTCGTCGGCCGCTTGGAGCGACATTGGAGCCACGGGGATCGCCATTGGAACTGCTGGATGTCCTCTCTATATGTGTCATTGTGGAGGTGCTTATTGTGTCCTGTGACGCGAAAGATGAAGGTAAATGGCCACTGGAATAAATGGGGGTCAGGCGGCCTGGATTCTCGGCGCGTCCGCATGGCAATTTTTGCATCGGGTAACTGCATTGTGGACCCGCGCCCGGCGCAACCGCATGCACACGAACATGCGTGATCGTGCGCCGGCCCCAAACACTGGCAGTGCGCGTGGAGGGACGAGGGCAGAGCATGGAGGGACACGAGAGGGCAGAGCACGCGTGGCGGGACGTGAGCAGAGCGCGCTGCGGCAGCCTCAACCGCAAGCAGACACATGCATAGAGAAGTTGAACACGCAGGAAATGGTCGCCTACAAGCCGGCCGACACTTGCGTCGCTGCGTAGAGAGCGGCTGTGTGCAACTACCTCCGTCTTGTTCTATAGTCCCCTTTATATTATGTGCCATACTTTGCCCTCAAATTTAACCAACAAAATGTTAATTTATGTTATAAAAACTATATAATTGGAAACTATGTTCAAATACGAATCCAACTATATAATCTTTGGCGACATGCATTTGTATTTTATTAGTTAAATCCTACTTATAAACCAGGACGGGTGTATACTAGGTAATTCAATAACAAACGTTTTTTATTAACCGTATGTGTACGTGGCCTTTCGTCCTCCTCTCGCACGTCTTGTCACCCCGCTACCGCAGACGGCTTACAGCGCAAGCTTGCGCAGCGCGCGGGAGCGTTCTTTTGGCCAAACAGTGGCGCCAATGAATTGTCGGTGAGCCCGTTCCCGTGCAACCTCGCAGGTTCCCGCGCAAGCTTCCCGCCCGACTAGGTGAAATCCCCCAAAATCCCAATGCTTACCGGCCTGCTATAAAAACCCTCACGGCTGGCGAGTCCTGCATCGCATTTTCCCCTCCCTCCCTGTAGCTTATCTCGTCTGCTTCTCCCACAATCACCAATGGCCCCGGTCCGTCGTGATTGCTCAGCCACTCCGCCATCATCAGACGAAGGGTCCAGCTGGGAGGCTACACCGCGGCGGCGGCATAGTCCCCGACGTAGTGTAGTGCGCGTGGCGTCCCTGTTGGGTTTGCATGGAACACCCACCACCCACTCCGCCGCCGGTGCCCGTCGGCAGCTGTTGCTAGCCGCCACACCACCGTCGAAAGCTAGGGCCATCACCCGCTCCGTCGCCGTGGCCCGAAGGCAGGAGGTGGCCGTCGTGGCCACCACCCCACTGCCGGCCACCATGGCCATCAACCGCTCCACCACCGTGGCCTGAAGGCGGGAGGTGGTGGTCGTGGCCGCCGCAACCATCATTGGCCGCCCTAGCCGCGAGCCCACCGTCGACCACCGGGGTCATCACCCGCTTCGCCACTGCCACCTAAAGGCGGGAGGTAGAGTTGGATGCCGGCACGTGCGCCAGTGACCTTGTGCGCTACACCGAGTTCCTACAGGAGGAGGAGGAGCGCCTCGTCAAGCACGCAAAGAGCCTTATCGCTGCCATGGCCGTGGCACACGTCGCCTCAGAGGCGAGGAATCAGGAGATCTACGAGGAGAACCACCGCTTCGAGAGGGATCGTCTGGAGCGGTAGTGGGCGTTCGAGCGAGCGTCACCGAACGTGCAGCAGCGGCAGGCATCGTATTGCATTTGTCCAGCTTGTCGGTAGGCTCCTCCTCCTATGCCTCTTGTTGAGCGTGTTCGGCAGAGGAGAGGCTGCCGGAAGTAGTACAAAGCCCCTCCGTAGTAGTAGTAGTAGTAGTAGTAGTAGTAGTAGTAGTAGTATTAGTGGTGGTGGTGGTGGTGGTGGTGGTCATCGTCGTCGTCGTCGTCGTCGTCGTCGTAGTAGTAGTAGTAGTAGTAGTAGTAGTAGTAGTAGTAGTAGTAGTAGTAGTAGTAGTAGTAGTAGTAGTAGTAGTAGTAGTAGTAGTAGTAGTAGTAGTAGTAGTAGTAGTAGTAGTAGTAGTAGTAGTAGTATTAGTGGTGGTGGTGGTGGTGGTGGTGGTGGTGGTGGTGGTGGTGGTGGTGGTGGTGGTGGTGGTGGTGGTAGTAGTGGTGGTAGTAGTAGTAGTGGTGGTAGTAGTAGTAGTGGTGGTAGTAGTAGTAGTGGTGGTGGTAGTAGTACTGGTGGTGGTGGTAGTAGTAGTGGTGGTGGTGGTGGTGGTGGTGGTAGTAGTAGTAGTAGTAGTAGTAGTAGTAGTGGTAGTGGTAGTGGTAGTGGTAGTGGTAGTGGTCGTGGTGGTGGTGGTCGTGGTGGTGGTGGTGGTGGTGGTCGTGGTGGTGGTGGTGGTGGTGGTGGTAGCAGTAGCAGTAGCAGTAGCAGTAGCAGTGACGGTGGCAGGGTGTTTGACAATCATTCCCATTTCTTGCATGGGACCTAAGCATGCAACCAAGGACATAGATTTGAATTTTTAACCAGTTTATATGCATTAGAGCATGTGCATGTAGTTCAAATTTGGATTGTGCTCATAAATGCATTAAAAACGCAATTAATGCATAAAAATGTCCAAACAAACCCAGGAAAATCCCAAAAGTTGACACAACACTCATATTGTTCTATGTTGACACTAGAAAATTTTTGAAAGCAATAAGAGGCAGTGGATATCGTTTCGTCCCCAAAGGTGGGACGTACCCTACCGAAACCATCTGGCTTGTTGTGAGAGCGTTTGGTTTGTGAGAAGCATATCCCCAAACCTGCCCCAAATGGGACAATATTTTTACCATGGCATGTTGATGCTGCTCCATGATAGCATGCCAAGTTTCATGTATTTTAGACGAGTTTTAGATTTACTAGAATTTAAAAACCAGGAATCTCAATGTTTGCAGCCGAGTGACGGTGGCAGGGTGTTTGACATTCATTCCCATTTCTTGCACGGGACCTAAGTATGCAACCAAGGACACATATTTGAATTTTCAACCAATTTATATGCATTAGAGCATGTGCACGTAGTTCAAATTTGAATTGTGCTCATAAATGCATTGAAAACGCAATTAATGCATAAAAATGTCAAAATGAACCCCGAAAAATCCCAAAAATTGACACAACACTTTGTTGTTCTATGTTGACACGAGAAACATTTTGAAAGTAAGAAGAGGCAACATATATCGTTTCGTCCCCCAAGGTGGCACGTACCCTACTGAAACCATCAGGCTTGTTGTGAGAGAAGCTCTGGTTTGCAAGATGCTTATACCCACACCTGCCCCAAATGGGACAATATTTTTACCACGGCATGTCGCTGCCATTCCATGACATCATGTCAACTTTCATGAATTTCAGATGAGTTTTCAATTTACTAGAATGTTAAAAGCATGTATCTCAATGTTAGCGGATGAGTGACAGTGTCAAGGTGTTTGACATTCATTCTCATTTCTTGCATGTGACCTAAGCTTGCAACCAAGGACAAACATTTGATTTTGCAACCCGTTTTTATGGACTGGAGCATGTGGTTTAATTTTGAGTTGTGCATTGGAAATGCCTAGAAACCAAGTTCCCGTATAAAAATGTCCAAAGGAACCCTGAACAATTCCAATTTTTTTACGACACACATATAGTTGCATGTTCACTGCAGATAAAAGGTCTAGCAATTCAAACACCATCCATTGCCGATGTGACCCCATTATGTAATTCAAATCAAAATTAAAAATCAAGTAGATCCCACACGGTTTATTATCACCAACCGTGTGAGATGCAGTACAAAATATCCTGGAGCACCGTCGGTGTATAGTACGCCTATGGCTTACGCGAGAAGGTGTGTCGGCTATAGTCTACAGCCGGCTTGTCAAGCACACTAGCTCATTCCCCAAATATCATTTCACTGTTCAATTATCACCGGTGAAAGATGGAGACGTGGACCCGTGTCTTGAGGACAACTTCGGCAGCCCACTCCGGCGAGAGCGCGGCTGCAGCCGCCATGCGCGTGCAAACAAGGTGCATGAGTGCGGCCGCAATATGCGACCGGGCAGCCATGGCATCCCAAACGGCCTCTGTTGCTTCTCCGGTGATGGCAGCAACATCTGCCTCAGGTATAGCAGCTGGCGAGAGCGGCACAGCAGCTGTCCGTTCCACAGCAGAGGCCTTAGCCCTGATGGAGGCCGCCCACGACCATGTCGAGGTCGCCCACGCCAAGATCATGGCGGTCACCGAAAAAAACGAACGAAGCTTCTCCGACAACGATCGGCAACCCACGGCCGAAGAGTTGGCAATCGCCGAGAGCGTTCGAGCACCCGTTTGTTCCTCCGCTGCATACCTTGCGACGACGGAGCCCGTCCAAGCCCAGATCATGGCCGCCCATGCCCAGCTCGTGGTGGCCTATTCCAAAGAGATGGCGGGCGCGGATGGCGAGATGCTTGCCGAATATGGTGCGATAGCTGCCATGGAGCTCCTTCCCCAGGAGACCGTCGGGCGCGAGCTGGACATGGAGGAGGCAGCGGAGATCAACGAGCACCAGCCGTAGTAGTACTCTTTGTTTTGTTTAATTAAGAGTGTCAGTCTTTAATTTGTTAGAGTAATGTTTAGGCCAGCTAGCTCTATTTAATTGTTGAACTTGCTTGATTAAGTGTGGTTGTGTTGTAGTCTCCTTTGTGTACCCAAATTATGCAATGATGTGGATGAGCATTGTAACCAGGGAAATTGGAACCAAATTTTTTTACATTCAAACTCATCGCTCACGGGTTAAGCTATCTGAATTGTTTATGATGTTCACATATCGTACAAAGTTCTGAATAAGGGACCGTGTCTGATGACACTTTGCGCGCCAGTTTTTCGCTGAAGCGATTCCAAATTTTCGGCTTCCGCTGAAATATCTACCTCCCCGGCCCCTCCCCCTTACCAAAAGCCACATTTCCCCTATTTCCGCATTACTTTCCAAGTTGAAACCTTCACTCCTTGCTTGCAGCGCAGCCCCCTCGCCGGCGACCCTCCTTCACGCTGCTCGGCCTCGTCTATCCAGGCAGGTAATCCACACCAGACCCCCCATCCTCCTCCTCCTTCCACATCCCACATGCCCCGACCAACAGCGCGACACCTTCCACCCAAATCACCGACCCATCCACCAAATAAGCGCCACCCTAAGCCATGGTGCACGCAGTATAGCCAGGAGCTCAAGTAGCATTTGGAAGCGGAGAAGCAAATCGTGGCCGCACGCGCGGATGAGGTCGTGATGGCTACCATTCGTGCCGACCCCCAGATCTTAGAGGAGCTCCTTGCCATTTGCTAGCTATGTCGGTTAAGCATGCTCGGTTTAGCCATTGCATGTGCTGCTCCTGCCTTTCCTTAACAAATTCTAGTGAATTGTGTTATCTAATTTTACCATGCAATATGTTGCTCCTGTGTATATGTTCTATATGTCGTGCAGTCCGGTTCTCACTTATTAACTGTTTGGTTAATTAGTTGTTGTCTTCAGGTAACTGTTTGGTTCAATTCTGCAAATGTGATGTTCAATTCTTTAGGCTGCAATTTTGTATTGTCTTCCATGTGAGAAATAAATCGAATTTATCTTTACAAAATACATGAGAAACGAATACAATTGCTATATTTCCAAGTTGTCAAGCATGCTTGGTTTGGTTATACATTGTGCAATGTGGTGCTCAGTTAAAGTTTGGTTCATTTGTGTTGTGGTGTTTACTTAACTGTTTGGTTCAATTCTGCAATGCGATGTTCAATAGTTGTGGGTGCATTCTGTTATTGTATACCATGTGAGAAGTAAATCAAGTTTGGTTGTACTAAATACACGAGAAACAAATACAATTGTTATATTTCCAAGTTGTTAAGCATGCTTGGTTCAGATAACTGCCTGATCTTCTATTAGGAGTATGTTATATTGTGCAATGTGGTGCTCAGTTAATGTTTGGTTCATTTGTTGTGGTGTTTAGTTAACTGCTTGGTTCAATTCTGCAATGCGATGTCCAATTGTCGTGGTTGGAATTTTGTATTGTTGTGCATGTGAGGAATAAATCAAATTTGTCTGCACTTAATACATGAGAAACACATACAAGTGCTATATTTCCTAGTTCTTAATCTTGCTTTGTTTGGATAAATGGGTTTTTCGTGTGGCTTGAATTAATCTGATGAATCTGTAATGTGCTTATTTTTCATCAACATATTTTACTGATAGCATGCGAAACCTCACTTAACCTGATGACTAACTACCTTATATGTGTTGCAGGGAAACAATGGGAAGCACTGTAGTTTACAATCGAGTTTAGCACGTGCATGGTCTGTTGTCTAATAGCACATTATTGTGCAATTGTAGGAACCATGCTAATACTTAGGTTTTACACAATTTGGTCTTGCACATGTAGGTCCTGCTCTCAGAGGTTTTGACCCACTGTTCGACCCTTTTTGCATATGGGGAAATGAGTTGTCCATGAATATCAATCAAGTCAAGAAACTTAGAAAGATTGTTAGGATAAAGAAATTGGCGACAAAAAACAACAAGATCTTTGTCTGCACAATGAAGAAGACATCAGTTCACTACAAGATGGTACTAACTATTATACCTTGCCTTTTTTATTCCTTTGCCCCATTTCCAACATAGAGAAGATATTTATGCACATCCTTGTTTTCAGGCCTTTCCAAAGCAGTTCACTGATGATTACCTCTCAAACCACCTCTATGGCCAGGAGGCGAGGAAGGTTTTCATACAACACCCACGGTTCAATATTGAAGTGTTCCTGAAGAGGATGAAGGATGGACGGTCAATCATCCATAGGCACTGGCTAAATTTGCAAAGACCTTCAACATCAATGAAGGCCCAATATTCGCCTTCCACTTCAGCAGTTTTCCTGATGAGATGCATCTGTCTATGTACCGTCTATGATGCTAATTTCGAAAGGTCATGTGAAACTTGGTGCTGGTGTAGTTGTGTAATGGGGTAGCTGAGTGCTGAAGCTATCATGTTGTACTCTGATGTATTTCAATTATGCAATCCTGCTTCCTTAATATGGGAATGAAATACATTATGTGTTTAATATGAATGTCAATTAGATTAATAAATGGATTATTAATAATAGGGCAATTAGCCTGCTAATGGCGAATTAGCTTGCTAATTGGTTTTTTCTATTGCAAACGGTTATTGAGAAAATACCGTGGCCGATGACCTAAGGCAACGCACACAGTTTCTAGGAATAAACTGTGTTGGATCGATGAACAATCACACACGACATTCTCTTCAAAATTGTTTGCGTTAGGACACCTTGCGCAAACGTTTACCGCATAAAAATTGTGTGCAATGGACAGTTGTAACACCCCGGATTCGTTGCGCCAGGTGTCCGTCAGTTATTCGCCGTAGTTGCCTTGTCATTTGCTTGCGTGTTGCATTTTATCTTGTCATCATGTGCATCTCATTTTGCATACGTGTTCATTTCATGCATCCGAGCATTTTCCACGTTGTCCGTTTTGCAATCCGGCACTCCTATGTCCTCCGGCGTTCCCCTTTTGTCTCCTGTTGTGAGCGGGTGTTAAACTTTCTCGGAATGGCCCGAGGTTTGCCAAGTGGCCTTGGTATACCACCAGTAGACCGCCTGTCAAGTTTCGTGCCATTTGGAGGTCGTTTGATACTCCAACGGTTAACCGGGGAACCGTAAAGGCCTCTTTTGTTTGCAGCCCAACACCCTTTCAAAGTGGCCCAAAACCCATCCAAACCCCCTCCATGCTCTCAGTCGTTCGATCACGATCGTGTGGGCGAAAACCGCACTCCATTTGGAGTCTCCTAGCTCCCTCTACCTATTTAAACATCTCCCCTCCGAAATTCGGGCGAAACCCTAGTCTACTCCTCCCTCTCGCCCGGCGGACATGTCCGCCCGCCGCTGGACGAAACCCGCCGCCGCGCCCGCACCAATCAGACGCCACCACCTGTCCCGCCGCCGTCCTCGCGCCGCCGGCCCGCGGGGCCCAGGGCAGGCCCGCCCCGGCCCGCGCGCGCCTGCGCCGCCTCGCGCCCGCATCCCCGCCGCCCGCGCTCGGCCTCCGGCAGTGCGCCGCCGCCGCCTCTTCCTCGGCACCGGACCCCGCCGCCCGCGCCGGAGCACCTCGACGCCCCGCCGCCAAACCTCTTCGCCGGCGCCGACCTCCGCCTCTGCCTCCTCCTATCCCGAGCCGCCGAGCGCCGCCCGGCCCATCGCCGCCTCCCTCGCCGCCGGCCGGTGCGCCGCCGCCCGGCCTTCTCTCCGGCGTCGGTCGCCTCTGCCGCCCTGCCCCGCACCTTCCCCCGCCGTTGTCCATCATCGTCTCCGGCGAGCCCAGCCCGCCTCGGTTCGTGCGCCTCCCCGATCTGGATCTGGATCCACGAGGTGGATTTCTCTCTGTCCCCGTAGTTTTTAGCATTTTGTGTCATGTTCATCGCATCATAACTCCGCATCCGTGGCTCCGTTTTGGGCGTGTAGCATATTAAATTGTTCGACCCGACGAGTACTTCATTTCATTCCATTGCATCATGTCCATTTGAGTCAATCTTGATGCCTGAATCATCGTTGCAAAAGTGCTAGTTGATGTTAATCTGCTGAAACTGTTATGACTTGATGATTTGTCATTTTTGTTGCATTTGATGTTTGCCTCCTATGAGCATGAGCTCTACATGTGTATTGAACTATATCATGTCATCTTCACAGGGTTCCATCCATGTATTTGTGTGGGTCCTGTAGTGAGTGCATCGAGCTTGTTAAATAGGGTACTTGCTGTTGTTGTTTCGCTATGCTGAATCTGTTGTTTTGTGATGCTATGTAAACCTGCTGCTACAAGTCATTCTATGCATAATCTGGTGATGTTCGCCAAGGATGATTTGTTATACATGTCATGTGTTATCCATCCATGCCCCTGGTTGCAATTATAGCCTGCTGTAACATGTTGTTATCTTGCTCCAAACTTGCTAAATAATGTTGCTGTCAGCCTGATTAACTTTAAGTTCAGTTTTTCCATGTGTTTTGCTAGTGATCCATGCACCCTATGAACTTGCTCTTGCCATGCTTAGCTTCATAAACATGCCTTCTTACTGTTGGTTACCTTTTCATGCCATGTATTGCTCTCTGGTGAGTGGTACAAGCTCACCAACATGCCTTCTTATTGTTGTTCCTGCCATGTATGAATCTGTCATATCATTTGTCATGTTTACACGGGTGCCATCATATCTTGTGTTCCTTTTTGGCTCATGGTCAGTAAGGGACTTTTGTTATATTCAATTAGTAGGTTCAAGCCATGGCTTTGGTTGCCATGTTAAGCTCCTGTAGCATGTTGTTTGAGAGCTCTAAACATTGCAACCTGATGTTATTTCTGCTAATGACTGAAACTGTTATTATTTGCAATCTTGCCATGTCTTTTTGAACATGCTCTAGTGATTTTTGGAGATAGATCAGTGTTCATGTTTTGTCATGCATTACCTGTACATCATGTCCATGCCTTTTGTTTTCCTATTGTGGTACTGTAGCATATTGTTTTGATGCTTGCTAGATGCCTAGTTGCTGTTAAGGGCAGATTGTTATGTCTTGTATAGAGTGTATGTGTGGAACCGTTGCTCCGTTTTGAGTGTGCTATATATGAAACTTGCTTGATTTTGCATGTAGTTTCATATTATCATGTTGCATCCTTGTTTTGAGGTGTTTGCTTGATGTTTGTATGCATTTTGCATCAATGCCATGGTTAACTTGTCTTGCTCATATCTTCTAGGCCGTAGCTCCAAACTAAATGATCTTTATATGTAACTTGACTAGAATTTCGTGTAGATCCTCTTGGTGCTCTTTAACTTGATATTTAATAACTTCAACTTAATGTTTGTTCAGATCTGGACCAACTTTGAAACTTGCATATGAGGAATTACCGGAATTGTTATATGTTGTTCCCAGCCTCATTTAAACTTGCCTTGATGTGTTGCTCTTGTTTGCATCATCTCTTGCCATGAGTAGCTTCATGTAGTCTTGTCTTGCATCATACTTGGTTGAGCATCATGCCTTGTTCACGTGTGGTGTGTTTACCATGTTGTGTGCTTCTTCTCGATAGGTCCCGTTTCATTGCGATCGTGAGGATTCGTTCGTCTATGCTTGGTTTGTCTTCGTGGCTTCATCTTCTTCATGGACTCGTCTTCTTCCTAGCGGGATTTCAGGCAAGATGACTGCTACCCTGGATCTCACTACTATCATTGCTATGCTAGTTGCTTCGTTCTATCGCTTTGCTGCGCTACCTATCATTTGCTCTTCAAGCCTCCCAAATTGCCATGTTAGCCTCTAACCTTTGTCACCCTTCCTAGCAAACCGTTGCTTGGCTATGTTACCGCTTTGCTCAGTCCCTCTTATAGCATCGTTAGTTGCAGGTGAAGTTGAAGATTGCTCCATGGTGGACAGGATTTTGTTGGGATATCACAATATCTCTTATTTAATTAATGCATCTATATATTTGGTAAAGGATGGAAGGCTCGGCCTTATGCCTGGCGTTTTGTTCCACTCTTGCCGCCCTAGTTTCCGTCATACCGGTGTTATGTTCCTGGATTTTGCGTTCCATACACAGTTGTGTGATTTATGGGACCCCCTTGACAGTTCGCTTTGAATAAAACTCCTCCAGTAAGGCCCAACCTTGGTTTTACTATTTGCCTCACCTAGCCCTTTTTCCCTTGGGTTTCCGGAGCCTGAGGGTCATCTTTATTTTAGCCCCCCCCCCCCCCCCCGGGCCAGTGCTTCTCTAAGTGTTGGTCCGAAACGAGCAACCTGCGGGGCCACCTCGGGGCAACTTGAGGGTTGGTTTTACTCGTAGCTTGACTTATCCGGTGTTGCCCTGAGAACGAGATATGTGCAGCTCCTATCAGGATTGTCGGTGCATCGGGCGGCTTTGCTGGTCTTGTTTTACCATTGTCGAAATGTCTTGTAAACCGGGATTTCGAGACTGATCGGGTCTTCCTGGGAGAAGGAATATCCTTCGTTGATCGTGAGAGCTTATCATGGGCTAAGTTGGGACACCCCTGCAGGGTATAAACTTTAGAGAGTCGTGCCCGCGGTTATGTGGCAGATGGGAATTTGTTAATGTCCGGTTGTAGATAACTTGACACCAGATCCGAATTAAAACGCATCAACCGTGTGTGTAGCCGTGATGGTCTCTTCTTGGCGGAGTCCAGGAAGTGAACACGGTTTCTGTGTTATGATTGACGTAAGTAGGAGCTCGGGATCACCTCTTGATCATTGCTAGTTTCACGACTGTTCCGTTTGCTCTCTTCTCGCTCTTATTTGCATATGTTAGCCACCATATATGCTTAGTCGCTGCTGCAACCTCACCACTTTACCCCTTCCTTTCCCATTAAGCTTTGCTAGTCTTGATACCCATGGTAATGGGATTGCTGAGTCCTCGTGGCTCACAGATTACTACAAAAATAGTTGCAGCTATAGGTTATGCGATGACCATGACGCGAGAGCGATGTTTGCTTGTTTGGAGTTCTTCTTCTGCCTCTTCTTCGATCAGGGGATAGGTTCCAGGTCGGCAGCCTGGGCTAGCAGGGTGAATTTCGTTTGAGTTTCTGTTTGTGTTCCATCCGTAGTCCGATGTTGATCTCTTTTAACATGATGTTGTAATCGTGTGGCATTGTATGCCTTTTGTATGTATCCCTATCTATTATGTAATGTTGATGTAATGATATCCACCTTGCAAAAGCGTTTCAATATGCGGGTCTATCCTTGCTGGGACCTTCGAGTTCCTTTTCGATAGGGTCGCATATTGGGCGTGACAAGTTGGTATCAGAGCCTCGACCGACCATAGGAGCCCCCTTGATTGATCGTGTAGTTTGGCCGTTGTTGAGTCTAGAAGAAACTGTTTTCGGAGTCTAGTTATATCAGACAGTAGGAATTCTGTTTACTCCTCAGCCCCTTCGTCGCTCTGGTGAGGAATCTTGACGTAGGTGTTTTGAATTACTCCTCTTCCCCTTCAAATATTTCTTTAGGATCACGCAGTTGGTTTTCCGATTGTTGGTTCTCATCTCTTTTCATCCGGTGCATTTCTCGTCAAGTTGATTCGAGCCTCTTCATCTTTGAGTTTAATCCTCAGTTGTTTTCTTTTTCTCACCCGCCCACCCTTGTTCTTCTCGGAACCGGAGTCCGTAATCGAGTATCCTTCCTACTCGTGTGAAGTCTTTGCTTTCTTTCCTCAATGATTTCAATTGGTGTTTCCTCTTGAAGATATTCGTCATTTCCCCTTCGAAGTTGCCTTTGTTTTCCTGCCCTCCCACCCTTTTCTTCCCAGAGCTTGAGTCTTTTTCGACCATCAATTTCATTCGTGTGGAGCCTCTTCAGTCTTCCCTCAGTTATCTCAACCGATGAATTCTCGTTTTGTTCGGCATTCTTCATCTCTTTTTCTTTTCCGGGGCACTCAATTCAAGTTTTTTGGGTTGATCATATTCTTTTCCTCTGCTCAAGTGTTTTCCCCTTGCTCGTTCGCCTCTCGCTAGTTTATCTTTTCGGAGTGCTCAAGACATCTCAAGAGATTCGTCTGTGCTCGAATTAATTCGAGGTTGTCACTTCATTCAAATATTTCAATTGTTCCAGTGCATCATCTATCTTTTCAACATCCCTTTCGAACGGGGTTTTTCTCTTCAGTGGGCCCTAACCCATAGGTCTTTTCCCAGGATCTTACCTGACTCTTCTAATTTCCCCGGAGTTATTCTCAGTTCTTTTCAAGTGTGACGTAAGAATGGATTCCATCAGTCACATGCCTTCTCCAAGATCGCTTTCAAATTCTTTTCATTGTTGGCTCAACCTCTTCGCTTTTTCATTCTCCCGGAGTATCTCAGTAATTTTGGTGTTGTTTTCCGTCGCCATTTGAAGATCGAAGAAGAGTTTTTCCTCTACATCTTGTCTGTTCCCCAGAGATTCGCGGTGCTAGCTCGATGTTATCCTATCAAATTGTTTAAAGTCATGCAAATTCTTTTCATTCATCCGGAGCATTCAGGAGTTGCTTTCTCTCTCGATCATCCGGAGGCCATCTTTTCAGAATATCTCTCCGTTCTAAGTTTTTCAAATTCGTTCTCCAATTATTCTATATCCGTGCCCCTTCGTTCGTCTCAATATCCTTTTGGTTCTTCGTTCAAGTGTTCTTTAATCAGCTCATGATCTCTTTGTTCTTTTGCATCTAAATCCCCTCGAGCATATTGGTTCTTCTGATTCTCCCCGGTGATTCATTCCCTTTCATCAGTCATTTTTGAATTCTTACGGTGGTTCGTTCAAGATTCTTTTTCCTTGATTATCATGTTAATCCATTCGTTCTTTCAGTCCTACCGGTGATTCATGAAGACCTTCTCAAGTTTGGGATATGTCACTTCTCAATCCTTTTCAAGAAGAATAAGAAATATGCAAAATCCATTGCTTGTCATCAATTTAATTTGATGAAGGATAAGCATACACTAAATCTTATTCTTATTCCATCCAAGTGAGTAATCCTTTCCTTCGGAGTTTGTTCTCGATGAATAAATTCTAGTTCAAAGTGTTTTCATCTTTTCTTTTCCGGGGTTCAAATTTCCTCGGCCATCTTGTCGGAACCTCCACCTAAATCACCGCAAGGCTCATCTTATTCTTTCATCCTTCATTCTATCTCATTGTCCTTTTATTACCGGAGTTCTTCATGGTGGTTCTTCATGATTTAATTCATTCTTCAAGAGTTCATCAAGATTCTTGTTGGAGGAATTCAAGTATCTTTTCTTCTCGCGTCTCGAAGTGCAAGTAATTTCTTCGTTTTCTTTTGAAGTGGAGTTTTGCATTTCTTCGTTCTTCTCAGCTATCCAATCTTTTCCGTTTGTGGCCGGTTATCACCTTATGATCTTGAGATGTTACCTATAAGACCACAACAAGCTATTTCTTTTCGTTGTTGATTTTCTCATCAACTCCGTTTAAAACTAACTTCTAAAGATGCTTTCAATTTCATTCATGGCACAAGTTGTCATTTTCTTCTCCGTTCTGTTCATTCAACTCTTTCAATTCTTTCCGGAGGTTTTGTGTCATGGCTTCATCAAGTATCATTCCATCCTCTCAAGCTCATGTTCTATTCTTTCCATGTTCAGTCAGAGTTCTGCCTAAATCCTTTCAGTCTTATTCGTTTCTTATCTCGTTCTAACTGGAGTGGATTCATAGTCTATCTGATTCCATGAGCTTTCGATTCTCGTCATTCTCGTCGTTCCTCTCTTCTTCTCAAGTGCTCTCGATTCTTTGCTTCTTCTCTTGAGTTCTTCCTTCACCTCATCCCTTTTTCCTTCTGTCTCGGTCCTAAGATCTCGGGACGAGATCTCTTGTTAGTGGAGGAGTGTTGTAACACCCCGGATTTGTTGCGCCAGGTGTCCGCCAGTTATTCGCCGTAGTTGCCTTGTCATTTGCTTGTGTGTTTCATTTTATCATGTCATCATGTGCATCTCATTTTGTATACGTGTTCGTTTCATGCATCCGAGCATTTTCCCCGTTGTCCGTTTTGCATGCCGTCACTCCTATGTCCTCCGGCGTTCCCCTTTTGTCTCCTATTGTGAGCGGGTGTTAAACTTTCTCGGAATGGCCTGAGGTTTGCCAAGCGGCCTTGGTATAGCACCGGTAGACCACCTGTCAAGTTTCGTGCCATTTGGAGGTCGTTTGATACTCCAACAGTTAACCGGGGAACCATAAAGGCCACTTTTGTTTGTAGCCCAACACCCTTTCAAAGTAGCCCAAAACCCATCCAAACCCCCTCCATGCTCTCGGTCGTTCGATCACGATCGTGTGGGCGAAACCCGCACTCCATTTGGAGTCTCCTAGCTCCCTCTACCTATTTAAACACCTCCCCTCTGAAATTCGGGCGAAACCCTAGTCTACTCCTCCCTCTCGCCCGGCGGACATGTCCGCCCGCCGCCGCGCCCGCACCAATAACGCGCCGCCACCTGTCCCACCGCCGTCCTCGCACCGCCGGCCCGCGGGGCCCAGGGCAGGCCCGCCCCAGCCCGCGCGCGCCAGCGCCGCCCCGCGCCCGCGTCCCCGCCGCCCGCGCTCGGCCTCCGGCAGCGCGCCGCCGCCGCCTCTTCACCGGCGTTGGACCCCACCGCCCGCGCCGGAGTGCCTCGCCGCACCGCCGCCGAACCTCTTCGCCAGCGCCGACCTCCGCCTCCGCCTCCTCCCGGCCCGAGCCGCCGAGCGCCGCCCGGCCCATCGCCGCCTCCCTTGTCGTCGGCCGGTGCGCCGCCGCCCGGCTTCCTCTCTGGCGTCGTCCGCCTCCGCCGCCCTGCCCCGCGCCTTCCCCGCCGTCGTTCGTCGTCGTCTCCGGCGAGCCCAGCCCGCCTCGGTTCGCGCGCCGCCCCGATCTGGATCTGGATCCACGAGGTGGATTTCTCTCCAAGTCCCCGTAGTTTTTAGCATTTTGTGCCATGTTCATCACATCATAACTCCGCATCCGTGGCTCCGTTTTGGGGAAGTAGCACATCAAATTGTTTGTCTCGACGAGTGCTTCATTTCATTCCATTGCGTCATGTTCATTTGAGTCAATGTTGACACCTGAATCATCGTTGCAGAAGTGCTAGTTGATGTTAATCTGCTGAAACTGTTATAGCTTGACGATTCGTCATTTTTGTTGCATTTGATGTGTGCCTCCTATGAGCATGAGCTCTACATGTGCTTTGAACTATGTCATGTCATCTTCACAGTGGTGCCATCCATGTATTTTTGTGGGTCCTGTAGTGAGTGCATCGAGCTTGTTAAGTAGGGTACTTGCTGTTGCTGTTTTGCTATGCTGAATCTGTTATTTTGTGATGCTATGTAAACCTGCTGCTACAAGTCATTCTATGCATAATCTGGTGATGTTCACTAAGGATGATTTGTTATACATGTCATTCCCTATCCATCCATGCCCCTGGTTGCAATTATAACCTGCTGTAACATGTTGTTATCTTGCTCCAAACTTGCTAAATAATGTTGCTGTCAGTCTGATTAACTTTAAGTTCAGTTTTGCCATGTGTTTTGCTAGTGATCCATGCACCCTATGAACTTGCTCTTGCCATGCTGAGCTTCATAAACATGCCTTCTTACTGTTGTTACCATGTCATGCCATGTATTGCTCTGTCGTGAGTGGTACAAGCTCACCAACATGCCTTCTTATTGTTGTTCCTGCCATGTATGAATCTGTCATCATTTGTCATGTTTACATGGGTGCCATCATATCTTCTGTTCCTTTTTGGCTCATGGTCATTAAGGGACTTTTGTTATATGCAATTAGTAGATTCATGCCATGCCTTTGGTTGTCATGTTGAGCTCCTGTAGCATGTTGTTTGAGAGCTCTAAATATTGCAACCTGATGTTATTTCTGCTAATGACTGAAACTGTTATTATTTGCAATCTTGCCATGTCTTTTTGAGCATGCTCTAGTGATTTTTGGAGATAGATCAGTGTTCATGTTTTGTCATGCATTACCTGTACATCATGTCCATGCCTTTTGTTTTCCTATTGTGATACTGTAGCATATTGTTTTGATGCTTGCTAGATGCCTAGTTGCTGTTATGGGCAGATTGTTGTTATGTCTTGTATAGAGTGTATGTATGGAACCGTTGCTCCGTTTTGAGTGTGCTCTATATGAAACTTGCTTGATTTTGCATGTAGTTTAATATTATCATGTTGGATCCTTGTTTTGAGTTGTTTGCTTGATGTTTGTATGCATTTTGCATCAATGCCATGGTTAACTTGTCTTGCTCATATCTTCTAGGCCGTAGCTCCGAACTAAATGATCTTTATATGTAACTTGACTAGAATTTCGTGTAGATCCTCTTGGTGCTCTTTAACTTGCTATTTAACAACTTCAACTTAATGTTTGTTCAGATCTGGACCAACTTTGAAACTTGCATATGAGGACTTACCGGAATTGTTATATGTTGTTCCCAGCCTTATTTAAACTTGCCTTGATGTGTTGCTCTTGTTTGCATCATCTCTTGCCATGAGTAGCTTCATGTAGTCTTGTCTTGCATCATACTTGGTTGAGCATCATGCCTTGTTCACGTGTGGTGTGTTTACCATGTTGTGTGCTTCTTCTCGATAGTTCCCATTTCGTTGCGATCGTGAGGATTCGTTCGTCTACGCTTGGTTCGTCTTCGTGGCTTCATCTTCTTCATGGACTTGTTCTTCTTCCTAGCGGGATTTCAGGCAAGATGACCGCTACCCTGGATCTCACTACTATCATTGCTATGCTAGTTGCTTCGTTCTATCGCTTTGCTGCGCTACCTATCATTTGCTCTTCAAGCCTCCCAAATTGCCATGTCAGCCTCTAACCTTTGTCACCCTTCCTAGCAAACGATTGCTTGGCTATGTTACCGCTTTGCTCAGTCCCTCTTATAGCGTTGTTAGTTGCAGGTGAAGTTGAAGATTGCTCCATGGTGGATAGGATTTTGTTGGGATATCACAATATCTCTTATTTAATTAATGCATCTATATATTTGGTAAAGGATGGAAGGCTCGGCCTTATGCCTGGCGTTTTGTTCCACTCTTGCCGCCCTAGTTTCTGTCATACCGGTGTTATGTTCCCGGATTTTACGTTCCTTACGCAGTCGGGTGATTTATGGTACCCCCTTGACAGTTTGCTTTGAATAAGACTCCTACAGCAAGGCCCAACCTTGGTTTTACCATTTGCCTCACCTAGCCCTTTTTCCCTTGGGTTTCCGGAGCCCGAGGGTCATCTTTATTTTAGCCCCCCCCCCTGGGCCAGTGCTTCTCTAAGTGTTGGTCCGAAACGAGCAACCTGCAGGGCCACCTCAGGGCAACTTGAGGGTTGGTTTTACTCGTAGCTTGACTTATCCGGTGTTGCCCTGAGAACGAGATATGTCCAGCTCCTATCGGGATTGTCGGCGCATCGGGCGGCTTTGCTGGTCTTGTTTTACCATTGTCGAAATGTCTTGTAAACCGAGATTTCGAGACTGATCGGGTCTTCCTGGGAGAAGGAATATCCTTCGTTGATCGCGAGAGCTTATCATGGGCTAAGTTGGGACACCCCTGCAGGGTATAAACTTTAGAGAGCCGTGCCTGCGGTTATGTGGTAGATGGGAATTTGTTAATGTCCAGTTGTAGATAACTTGACACCAGATCCAAATTAAAACGCATCAACCGTGTGTGTAGCCGTGATGGTCTCTTCTCGGTGGAGTCCGGGAAGTGAACACGGTTTCTGTGCTATGATTGACGTAAGTAGGAGCTCGGGATCACCTCTTGATCATTACTAGTTTCACGACCGTTCCATTTGCTCTCTTCTCGCTCTTATTTGCGTATGTTAGCCACCATATATGCTTAGTCGCTGCTGCAACCTCACCACTTTACCCCTTCCTTTCCCATTAAGCTTTGCTAGTCTTGATACCCATGGTAATGGGATTGCTGAGTCCTCGTGGCTCACAGATTACTACAAAAACAGTTGCAGCTATAGGTTATGCGATGACCATGACGCGAGAGCGATGTTTGCTTGTTTGGAGTTCTTCTTCTGCCTCTTCTTCGATCAGGGGATAGGTTCCAGGTCGGCAGCCTGGGCTAGCAGGGTGAATGTCGTTTGAGTTTCTGTTTGTGTTCCATCTGTAGTCCGATGTTGATCTCTTTTAACATGATGTTGTAATCGTGTGGCATTGTATGCCTTTTGTATTTATCCCTATCTATTATGTAATGTTGATGTAATGATATCCACCTTGCAAAAGCGTTTCAATATGCGGGTCTATCCTTACTGGGACCTTCGAGTTCCTTTTCGATAGGGTCGCATATTGGGCGTGACAAGTTGGTATCAGAGCCTCGACCGACCATAGGAGCCCCCTTGATTGATCGTGTAGTTTGGCCGTTGTTGACTCTAGAAGAAACTGTTTTCGGAGTCTAGTTATATCAGACAGTAGGAATTCTGTTTACTCCTCAGCCCCTTCGTCGCTCTGGTGAGGAATCTTGACGTAGGTGTTTTGAATTACTCCTCTTCCCCTTCAAATATTTCTTTAGGATCACGCAGTTGGTTTTCCGATCGTTGGTTCTCATCTCTTTTCATCCGGTGCATTTCTCGTCAAGTTGATTCGAGCCTCTTCATCTTTGAGTTTAATCCTCAGTTGTTTTCTTTTTCCCACCCGCCCACCCTTGTTCTTCTTGGAACCGGAGTCCGTAATCGAGTATCCTTCCTACTCGTGTGAAGTCTTTGCTTTCTTTCCTCAATGATTTCAATTGGTGTTTCCTCTTGAAGATATTCGTCATTTCCCCTTCCAAGTTGCCTTTGTTTTCCTGCCCTCCCACCCTTTTCTTCCCGGAGCTTGAGTCTTTTTCGACCATCAATTTCATTCGTGTGGAGCCTCTTCAGTCTTCCCTCAGTTATCTCAACCGATGAATTCTCGTTTTGTTCGGCATTCTTCATCTCTTTTTCTTTTCCGGGGCACTCAATTCAAGTTTTTTGGGTTGATCATATTCTTTTCCTCGGCTCAAGTGTTTTCCCCTTGCTCGTTCGCCTCTCGCCAGTTTATCTTTTCGGAGTGCTCAAGACATCTCAAGAGATTCGTCTGTGCTCGAATTAATTCGAGGTTGTCACTTCATTCAAATATTTCAATTGTTCCAGTGCATCATCTATCTTTTCAACATCCCTTTCGAACGGTGTTTTTCTCTTCAGTGGGCCCTAACCCATAGGTCTTTTCCCAGGATCTTACCTGACTCTTCTAATTTCCCCGGAGTTATTCTCAGTTCTTTTCAAGTGTGACGTAAGAATGGATTCCATCAGTCACATGCCTTCTCCAAGATCGCTTTCAAATTCTTTTCATTGTTGGCTCAACCTCTTCGCTTTTTCATTCTCCCGGAATATCTCAGTAATTTTGGTGTTGTTTTCCCTCGCCATTTGAAGACCGAAGAAGAGTTTTTCCTATAAATCTTGTCCGTTCCCCGGAGATTCACGGTGCTAGCTCGATGTTATCCTATCAAATTGTTTCAAGTCATGCAAATTCTTTTCATCCATCCGGAGCATTCAGGAGTTGCTTTCTCTCTCGATCATCCAGAGGCCATCTTTTCGGAATATCTCTCCGTTCTAAGTTTTTCAAATTCGTTCTCCAATTATTCCATATTCATGCCCCTTCGTTCGTCTCAATATCCTTCTGGTGCTTCGTTCAAGTGTTCTTTAATCAGCTCATGATCTCTTTGTTCTTTTGCATCTAAATCCCCTCGAGCATATTGGTTCTTTTGATTCTCCCCGGTGATTCATTCCGTTTCATCAGTCATTTTCAAATTCTTACGGTGGTTCGTTCAAGATTCTTTTTCCTTGATTATCATGTTAATCCATTCGTTCTTTCCATCCTACCGGTGATTCATGAAGACCTTCTCAAGTTTGGGATATGTCACTTCTCAATCCTTTTCAAGAAGAATAAGCAATATGCAAAATCCATTGCTTGTCATCAATTTAATTTGATGAAGGATGAGCATACAATAAATCTTATTCTTATTTCATCCAAGTGAGTAATCCTTTCCTTCGGAGTTTGTTCTCGATGAATAAATTCTAGTTCGAAGTGTTTTCATCTTTTCTTTTCCGGGGTTCAAATTTCCTCGGCCATCTTGTCGGAACCTCCATCTAAATCACCGCAAGGCTCATCTTATTCTTTCATCCTTCATTCTATCTCATTGTCCTTTTATTACCGGAGTTCTTCATGGTGGTTCTTCATGATTTAATTCATTCTTCAAGAGTTCATCAAGATTCTTGTTGGAGGAATTCAAGTATCTTTTCTTCTCGCGTCTCGAAGTGCAAGTAATTTCTTCATTTTCTTTTGAAGTGGAGTTTTGCATTTCTTCGTTCTTCTCAGCTATCCAATCATTTCCGTTTGTGGCCGGTTATCACCTTATGATCTTGAGATGTTACCTATAAGACCACAACAAGCTATTTCTTTTCGTTGTTGATTTTCTCATCAACTCCGTTTAAAACTAACTTCTAAAGATGCTTTCAATTTCATTCATGGCACAAGTTGTCATTTTCTTCTCCGTTCTTTTCATTCAACTCTTTCAATTCTTTCCGGAGGTTTTGTGTCATGGCTTCATCAAGTATCATTCCATCCTCTCAAGCTCGTGTTCTATTCTTTCCATGTTCAGTCAGAGTTCTGCCTAAAACCTTTCAGTCTTATTTGTTTCTTATCTCGTTCTAATCGGAGTGGTTTCATAGTCTATCTGATTCCATGAGCTTTGGATTCTCATCATTCTCGTCGTTCCTCTCTTCTTCTCGAGTGCTCTCGATACTTTGCTTCTTCTCTTGAGTTCTTCCTTCACCTCATCCCTTTTTCCTTCTGTCTCGGTCCTAAGATCTCGGGACGAGATCTCTTGTTAGTGGAGGAGTGTTGTAACACCCCGGATTCGTTACGCCAGGTGTCCGCCAGTTATTCGCCGTAGTTGCCTTGTCATTTGCTTGCGTGTTGCATTTTATCATGTCATCATGTGCATCTCATTTTGCATACGTGTTCGTTTCATGCATCCGAGCATTTTCCCCGTTGTCCGTTTTGCAATCCGGCACTCCTATGTCCTCCGGCGTTCCCCTTTTGTCTCCTGTTGTGAGCGGGTGTTAAACTTTCTCGGAATGGCCCGAGGTTTGCCAAGCGGCCTTGGTATAGCACCGGTAGACCACCTGTCAGGTTTCGTGCCATTTGGAGGTCGTTTGATACTCCAACGGTTAACCGGGGAACCGTAAAGGCCTCTTTTGTTTGCAGCCCAACACCCTTTCAAAGTAAACCAAAACCCATCCAAACCCCCTCCCTACTCTCGGTCGTTCGATCACGATCATGTGGGCGAAAACCGCACTCCATTTGGAGTCTCCTAGCTCCCTCGACCTATTTAAACACCTCCCCTCCGAAATTCGGGCGAAACCCTAGTCTACTCCTCCCTCTCGCCCGGCGGACATGTCCGCCCGCCGCTGGACGAAACCCGCCGCCGCGCCCGCACCAATCAGACGCCGCCACCTGTCTTGCCGCCGTCCTCGCGCCGCCGGCCCGCGGGGCCCAGGGCAGGCCCGCCCCTGCCCACGCGCGCCCGCGCTCGGCCTCCGGCAGCGCGCCGCCGCCGCCTCTTCACCGGCGTCGGACCCCGCCGCCGAACCTCTTCGTCGGCGCCAACCTCCGCCTCCGCCTCCTCCCGGCCCGAGCCGCCGAGCGCCGCCCGGCCCATCGCCGCCTCCCTCGCCGCCGGCCGGTGCGCCGCCGCCCGGCCTCCTCTCCGGCGTCGGCCGCCTCCGCCGCCCTGCCCCGCGCCTTCCCCGCCGTCGTCCGTCGTCGTCTCTAGCGAGCCCAGCCCGCCTCGGTTCGCGCGCCGCCCCGATCTAGATCTGGATCCACGAGGTGGATTTCTCTCCAAGTCCCCGTAGTTTTTAGCATTTTGTGCCATGTTCATCGCATCATAACTACGCATCTGTGGCTCCGTTTTGGGCGTGTAGCATATCAAATAGTTTGCCTCGACGAGTACTTCATTTCATTCCATTGCGTCATGTTCGTTTGAGTCAATCTTGATGCCTGAATCATCGTTGCAGAAGTGATGTTGATGTTAATCTGCTGAAACTGTTATAGCTTGATGATTTGTCATTTTTGTAGCATTTGATGTGTGCCTCCTATGAGCATGAGCTCTACATGTGCTTTTAACTATGTCATGTCGTCTTCACAGTGGTGCCATCCATGTATTTTTGTGGGTCCTGTACTGAGTGCATCGAGCTTGTTAAGTAGGGTACTTGCTGTTGCTGTTTTGCTATGCTGAATCTGTTATTTTGTGATGCTATGTAAACCTGCTGCTACAGGTCATTCTATGCATAATCTGGTGATGTTCACTAAGGATGATTTGTTATACATGTCATTCTCTATCCATCCATGCCCCTGGTTGCAATTATAGCCTGTTGTAACATGTTGTTATCTTGCTCCAAACTTGCTAAATAATGTTGCTATCAGCCTGATTAACTTTAAGTTCAGTTTTGCCATGTGTTTTGCTAGTGATCCATGCACCCTATGAACTTGCTCTTGCCATGCTTAGCTTCATAAACATGCCTTCTTACTGTCGTTACCTTGTCATGCCATGTATTGCTCTGTGGTGAGTGGTACAAGCTCACCAACATGCCTTCTTATTGTTGTTCCTGCCATGTATGAATCTGTCATATCATTCGTCATGTTTACATGGGTGCCATCATATCTTCTGTTCCTTTTTGGCTCATGGCCATTAAGGGACTTTTGTTACATGCAATTAGTAGATTCATGCCTTGCCTTTGGTTGCCATGTTAAGCTCCTGTAGCATGTTGTTTGAGAGCTCTAAACATTGCAACCTAATGTTATTTCTGCTAATGACTGAAATTGTTATTATTTGCAATCTTGCCATGTCTTTTTGAGCATGCTCTACTGATTTCTGGAGATAGATCAGTGTTCATGTTTTGTCATGCATTACCTGTACATCATGTCCATGCCTTTTGTTTTCCGATTGTGGTACTGTAGCATATTGTTTTGATGCTTGCTAGATGCCTAGTTGCTGTTATGGGCAGATTGTTGTTATGTCTTGTATAGAGTGTATGTGTGGAACCGTTGCTCCGTTTTGAGTGTGCTCTATATGAAACTTGCTTGATTTTGCATGTAGTTTCATATTATCATGTTGCATCCTTGTTTTGAGGTGTTTGCTTGATGTTTGTATGCATTTTGCATCAATGCCATGGTTAACTTGTCTTGCTCATATCTTCTAGGCCGTAGCTCCGAACTAAATGATCTTTATATGTAACTTGACTAGAATTTTGTGTAGATCCTCTTGGTGCTCTTAAACTTGCTGTTTAACAACTTCAACTTAATGTTTGTTCAGATCTGGAGCAACTGTGAAACTTGCATATGAGGACTTACCGGAATTGTTATATGTTGTTCCCGGCCTCATTTAAACTTGCCTTGATGTGTTGCTCTTGTTTGGATCATCTCCTGCCATGAGTAGCTTCATGTAGTGTTGTCTTGCATCATACTTGGTTAAGCATCATGCCTTGTTCACGTGTGGTGTGTTTACCATGTTGTGTGCTTCTTCTCGATAGTTCTCGTTTCGTTGCAATCGTGAGAATTCGTTCGTCTACGCTTGGTTCGTCTTCGTGGCTTCATCTTCTTCATGGACTCGTTCTTCTTCGTAGCGGGATTTCAGGCAAGATGACTGCTACCCTGGATCTCACTACTACCATTGCTATGCTAGTTGCTTCGTTCTATCGCTTTGCTGCGCTACCTATCATTTGCTCTTCAAGCCTCCCAAATTGCCATGTCAGCCTCTAACCGTTGTCACCCTTCCTAGCAAATCGTTGCTTGGCTATGTTACCGCTTTGCTCGGCCCCTCTTATAGCGTTGTTAGTTGCAGGTGAAGTTGAAGATTGCTCCATGGTGGACAGGATTTTGTTGGGATATCACAATATCTCTTATTTAATTAATGCATCTATATATTTGGTAAAGGGTGGAAGGCTCGGCCTTATGCCTGGTGTTTTGTTCCACTCTTGCCGCCCTAGTTTCCGTCATACCGGTGTTATGTTCCCGGATTTTGCGTTCCTTACGCGATCGGGTGATTTACGGGACCCCCTTGATAGTTCACTTTGAATAAAACTCCTCCAGCAAGGCCCAACCTTGGTTTTACCATTTGCCTCACCTAGCCCTTTTTCCCTTGGGTTTCCGGAGCCCGAGTGTCATCTTTATTTTAGCCCCCCCCCCTCCCCCCCGGGCCAGTGCTTCTCTAAGTGTTGGTCCGAAACGAGCAACCTGTGGGGCCACCTCGGGGCAACTTGAGGGTTGGTTTTACTCGTAGCTTGACTTATCCGGTGTTGCCCTAAGAACGAGATATGTGTAGCTCCTATCGGGATTGTCGGCGCATCGGGTGGCTTTGCTGGACTTGTTTTACCATTGTCGAAATGTCTTGTAAACCGGGATTCCGAGACTGATCGGGTCTTCCTGGGAGAAGGAATATCCTTCGTTGATCGCGAGAGCTTATCATGGGCTAAGTTGGGACACCCCTGCAGGGTATAAACTTTCGAGAGCCGTGCCCGCGGTTATGTGGCAGATGGGAATTTGTTAATGTCCGGTTGTAGATAACTTGACACCAGATCCGAATTAAAACGCATCAACTGTGTGTGGAGCTGTGATGGTCTCTTCTCGGCGGAGTCCGGGAAGTGAACATGGTTTCTGTGTTATGATTGACGTAAGTAGGAGCTCAGGATCACCTCTTGATCATTGCTAGTTTCACGACCGTTCCGTTTGCTCTCTTCTCGCTCTTATTTGCGTATGTTAGCCACCATATATGCTTAGTCGCTGCTGCAACCTCACCACTTTACCCCTTCCTTTCCCATTAAGCTTTGCTAGTCTTGATACCCATGGTAATGGGATTGTTGAGTCCTCGTGGCTCACAGATTACTACAACAATAGTTGCAGGTACAGGTTATGCGATGACCATGACGCGAGAGCGATGTTTGCTTGTTTGGAGTTCTTCTTCTGCTTCTTCTTCGATCAGGGGATAGGTTCCAGGTCGGCAGCCTAGGCTAGCAGGGTGAATGTCATTTGAGTTTCTGTTTGTGTTCCATCCGTAGTCGGATGTTGATCTCTTGTAACATGATGTTGTAATCGTGTGGCATTGTATGCCTTTTGTATGTATCCCCATCTATTATGTAATGTTGATGTAATGATATCCACCTTGCAAAAGCGTTTCAATATGCGGGTCTATCCTTGGTGGGACCTTCGAGTTCCTTTTGGATAGGGTCGCGTATTGGGCGTGACAATAGTCTTTGCCACACAGTTTCTTCTACACACCATGTGTGATGCATTCAATAATGCAAACGATAAAATTTGTAGTATTGTGTGTGATGGGAACGCTATCACAAATGATTTAATAGGGAAAATTGTGTGTGATGTACCTACGAACGGAAACGTTTTCCTTGCAGCGACTGTGTGAGATGTATATACGAACCAAAATGTTTCGTGGGGACTAACTGTGTGGGATGTACTTACGACCGGAAATGATTTCGCCTGTATAATTGTATTTTTAGCACTACTGCGTGTGTGCCAAGAGGGCATATCCCCGACGGTTTCTGGGTCATGTGGGAAGGCCCCCCTAATCGCCCACACTCACTAGGTGACGGTTCTGAACGCCATCGCAGAAAGGGTTTAAAAACTATTTGTATAGCACCTCGCTATACCAGTGGGGCCTCACCCCCACGAAGGCCTCGCGGTAGAAGGCGAAGACCGACAAGAGGAGGACAGAGTTGGGCTGGAGGTGAAGCGTGTGCATCTGGTACTGGTCGAGGATGGCAAAGAAGAACTTGGAGAAAGGCGGGATGAGCCTCGCGTAGATGTTGTGGAGGAAGAAGGGAAAGAACGTACCCGCCAAAGCTCCTCACTTGGCGGAGCCAACCCGAAGCTCGGTCGCTCTCGCCTCATTGTTGTTGCTCGCCATCAGTGGGAGCACGGCGGCAAGATGCCCGACTTTAGTGATGGTGGGCCGCCGCGACGGCAGGAGCGGAGGCCGCGTCGGCAAGCTTTGCCTTCTTACCCGTCATTGGCGAGAATCTCAAGAGCAAGGACTTGGTGGATCTGGAGGCGCTCTTGGCAGGAGAGGGATAAGATCTGGAGCAAGGAGAAGGGAAGGCAATGAAGGCATGGCTGTAGGAGTTGGCCTTTTTGTTTGGCCGCGCCAGTTGCCGAGGCAGTGTGGGGAAGCGAAGATGCCCACATCCCATCAGGCGCCACGCGTCGACTCGGCCTGCAGGCGATTGGGGCCCGCGGTGCTCCGCACTGGCCCTTTGGCTTCGCCTCGAAGCCAAGTGCGAGTGCGCCTTGGGCCCGGGGGCTTTTGTCGGCGTTTTGGGAATCAGGGTACTCAGACCTGCCTGCCTGCGGCCCATGGTGTGGCTCCATCAATGGCCTGGTACGGCCATCTTCAACCACGACAAGACAAGACCCTCGCGAGGGGCCAAGCCTCGCAACACAGACGACATCAAGACCTCCCGAAGGAGCGGGCCCCCTCAAGCAGCCTCCTGAGGAGCGGTGATTTTTATGCAAGGCCTCACCTCATGAGGCTGAAATGACATCAGCCATGATGACCAAGGCCAGGCGCGCGCCAGTGGGCGCAGAGCGGTAGGTTTCCTCTTTGGTGCAAAGGAGGCAAGCGCAGGTGCGGAGTCCCAAGGAATCAGCCAAAGGTTGCTATTTGCGTGCAATGAGACCAGGACCCCCAGAACGGCAGGATGGATGTCATCGTCGAGCCCAGCATGACATCATGATCAGAGGCTTTCCAGGTGAAGACCACCTTTCGTCAGGATCGAGTGTACTACTTGTCCCCTTTCAAATTTGGCCGTTGTGAAATCCCTTCCCGCCTAAGTTTTGGGGGAAGAGGACCAAGGCCACTATAAATATAGCCTAGCCACCATTGTAGGAGGCACCGGGTGATCGACTCATAGAATCCCCAAGAGCTCATCACAAGAACAAGCCTCCTGAGGTTATTCTTACACTTCTACGAGTTCATCCTCAGCCCCCCGCAAGGCTAATCCACCACAAAGCAGGAGTAGGGTTTTACACCACAAGGTGGCCTGAACCTGGGTAAACTATCATGTCCATTTCCATCATGTTCATCGAGCTAGGTCGTGAGAGCAGTGGGTTGATCGACTTGAGAGGTTGAGTTCTTCGCACATGCCCCTGAGTTTGAACCTTTCTTGGGTCTGTGGAGCCCGGAATCCGACAGGCGTGAACTTCTTGAGGACACTTCTTCCAGGATTTCTTGAGGACCCACCTTGAGAACTTGGAAAGCAATCGTTCACCTATGTGGACAAGGAAAAACCCTCTAGCACTTTATTTGAAGCTTCTGGCGGTGCACCCCAGGGTTGCCATGTGACTACGCACCAAACCAACTTGTGTTGGGTCATGCAGCCCTCCATGATCTTTTCCTATATTCTTCCCTGGGGCGCGAGCCTATGTGAACATGAGGCATGCCAGGAAACATGAAGAGCGCGGGTCTCAATACTCAGAAGTTCCCAAGTAATCGCCTCCGCTGCCTCCGGAAGCACACACTTGGAACGTGTCGTGCATTGTGGGTGTAGGAGCTGCTCCACCTGCAACTTGACACATTGTGCCACCCTCCAACAAGTCCTAGGGTAGCCAAAACTTCAATCAACAATGTAGTGTGATAGTGGAAAGCGGTTTTTTTGTTGGACTTAGTCCGCTAAAAATTAGGGAAATCAAAAATATCCATGAAATGCAAAGGAGAATGCATCATGGATCCGATAGCCCATAGAAAAAAATCCCAATGAAAATCCAAAAGGCAACAAAAGAGTACAAATTTGAAGAAAAGATTTTTTAGGAAACTTCTGTTGATTGGGGGCACAGGGCAAACTCCATGGGAATCGACGAGCTAGTATGCTCCCCCGTCAAAGACTTGCTCGATGACATATGGTCCTTCCCACTTCGGCTCAAACTTTCCCTTTGTTTTGTGTGTCACGATAATGGGCCACCTAAGAACGAGGACCAACTCGCCTTTCCGAAAGACACGTTCTTTGACGAGCTTGTCGTAGGCTCTCACCATGTTTTGGCGATAAAGCTCCAAGTTTTGAGGGCATGAAGTCGTGCCTCTTCAAGGGCGTCAAGCTCTTGGAACCACAGTTGTACCTGTTCATCTTGGGTGATCTTGTATTGGATGGCCACTAGCAAAGAGGGTAGCTGGACCTCCATTGGAAGGACCACCTCACTCCCGTAAATGAGAGGAAACGGGGTTGCCGGTGTTGGGGTACGAACCATAACGCGGTACACCCACAAGGACTCAAAGAGATGGTCATGCCAGTCTATCATGTTCCCTATCACCGTTTTCTTGAGTATCTTGTCGAGTGTTTTGTTGAAGGCTTCGATTGCGCCGTTGGCTTGGTTTAGATGGTGGGGATGCGGTGATGAAGTGAAGGGGAGAGCGGTAGGCCCATTGCTCCAGCTACACTTATCCATATTCCTCCGTCTTGTCATTGTCTGATGATGAAGTGAGTGGCCCTCGCCTCGTCGGTGCCCGGCCTGGTGGTGTTCGCCTTGTCGGTGCCCAGCAAGATATAGGGATTGCTTCATTGGAAAATATATGTCGGTGGAGTACAACTTTGCCTTGCTGGTGCTAAGACAATGTTGGTGATGTGCATCAGTGTGGATGTTGAGGTAGATGTGGGAGATGTTGCTGCCACAACAAGCGGTAATGCAGGATTGGCATGCTGAAACCATGCAACATGGCCCAGTCAATGATGATGAGTTGTTGAGGACATTACAGTGTCAGTGTAACCAATGACCTTGTCAAATCAAGAGTCGGCGCGAACCACACCCGATAATGGCTTGTGTCAGCTACGATGTAGATGCAGCCCCACCATGGGATGAGCTTTATGTCGGTGATGGTGTAGATGGATCTCCGCTTAAGTGGCGTTCCAGATGACAACCTTCCTGGGGCAAGCTCCGTATCGATGATGGTGTAGGTCGTGCCCCACTTTGGGCGAGCTTGACGGATGAGGTGTAGACGAAGCCCTGCCTCAATAAGGTTCGTATCGATGGGACCCACCTTGATGCGGAGCATCCTACGGTCATCCCCATGGACACTACTTCGACTACTCAAGCTCCAAGTGGACCCATGACAAGAGCTCGAGCATGTGCTATTCAATCCGAGGTTAACTCTCTCCTTGTTGAACTTCCCTTTGACCCACTTGAGACATGGTTACTACCTCAAACGTAGATGCTTTGTGTGCTTAGGTACCAAGAAAGTAACCAAGGAGAAGTTATGATGCAAGATGAACATTGAGAGCATGTAGATGATCTGCCCAGCCCAGAAGGACCGGAACAACCGCCTGGGCAGAACAACCGGCCAGCTACCGGCCAACAACCGGCCCACCTTCCGTGATCGAGCGGAGCAAGGCCGGTGCTGCACCGGTTTTACCGCTTTCTGCCCAAAGACCGGAACAACCGCCACGACAACCGATACAACCGCTGGCCCCTTCGACGTCCATCTCCAGAAGCCAGTGCATGAACTCCCAGCGGTAGTACCGCCTTCCACGTCCGGAACTACCTCCCCGCATGAGCTCCCAGCGGAACTACCGGCCACATGACTGGTACTACCGGCCTGCCTGCACGCAATGCAAGGGGTTTTAGCCCCATGTATCCTCTCCCACTTACCCCTTCATGGCTTAGAACTATATATACTCGTCTCCTAGCTTCGTATTAGGGTTAGCATTGGTTTAGCTCATATTTTGTGTGAGAGCCTTGCTCATCCACTTGGTTACTTCTCCTCAGAGCTCACGACCTCTTCGGAGAAGATCCCCCAAGCGGATTCAAGACCCCTTCAAGGGAAGACAATCAAGACCTCCTCACGGAGAAGAACGGCTACTCGTGTATCTTTCCTTTGTTGATTTTGAATCTTGTGCTACCTTATGTGTTCGATGATCTAGCCCTTGTGTGATCAATTACTTGTCGGTTGAGTTTCTCTCGTTCATCCCCGTGTTCTTCCTCATGTTCTTCCGCTTGTTCGTCGTGTTCCCCGTAGGATCCACTCCAAACATGAAAGATCGTCCACATAGGGTTCCGCCCTACATCATCTATGGTATCATGAGCCACGTTGATCACGTTTTTGGAGCCCCTACCCCGTGTTTTCTAGCTTGATTTTGTTGTTTTCGTCCTAAATCCGAAAATCCCCACCAAAAATAGCCCCAAATTTTTTTGTGATTTGTTGGTTTGATGATGTTTTGTTGATTTTGATCCGTGGATTTGCTTGGTTTCAAGTGGATCTAGCATCCCCACAAGTTTCCCCTCTTTTCATCCACGAAATCCATCCAATTTTGCCCCCAAAATCATCTTTATCCGCCCCAAAATCGCATCCCGATTCGATCTGTGACGAATCCCAACACAAGCGGTACTACCGCCCCTCCAAGCGGTACTACCGCTGAGTACCTCAAGCGGTACTACCGCCCGCCCAAGCAGTACTACCGCCACTCCCGGTTTCAGCGTTCCACGTTTCACCATTTCGGCCATAACTAATTCATCTGAACTCCGATTTTCGCGTTCTTTAGCTCGTTGAGAAGCTATTGACATCCCCCATCCACCTAGATAGGCTACAACATCTTTGGACACCATCTAATTTTCCGAACATTGGCATATTTTCCTAGGGCTTTCACCTCATCATCCGATATACCACCTCCGCTTTCCGCTACCACCATTGTTGCTTTTGGTCTTTGAGAATTTGAGTTGTGGTTCCCGTGTCCTATTGTGTTTAGGCTATATAGGTATGGTTCGACGTCAACATCACCACCGCTCATCTTCGCCAAGGACTCATCATCGCCAAGGACGGTAACCTCGACGACATCTTTGTCATCTCTCGCAATTGCATTGATAACCATCATAGCCCATCTTTTGCGTTGCTTACCCATCGAGACTAGCCATTGAGTATTGCCGGCAACGTGACTTGTGCACATTAGTGATCATACTCCATAGCATACATACCATACCAAAGTGGTGCATATCTTGACATCAACTTGTGTGTCACAAAGTTGTCATCGCATACACAATTGCTATCTTGGTTCGTGAAGTTTTGCATGAGAAAAGAGCTCAAAAGTAAACGAGCCACCCAAGCTTTTAAGCAAACAAGAAAGATAAGCAAAGAGCTTATAAGCAAGAACCATAGCATCATACTACATTAAGATTGTCATATAAGATCATCTTGGATCATAGCACCGAAATACCATACATATAACATACTTGGGATAGAGATCGTTGCAATTTTGCCTAGTAGGTTGTGCACAAGCTCCATATCGGCCTATTGTGCAATCGTGCCAGTGCCTCTCTAGTATTGTGCAACAAGAGCATTTTCGTGGACTCCACATTTTGGCTCATTTTTGTTTTGCACAATCCCACTTATCTATTTGCGTGTGTGTTTCCGTGTACCACCAATTGCTTGGTCTACTTGTTGCATTTGCAAATTTGTGAATCTTTTTCAACATCTTTGAGTCAAACTAACGATTGCAATAAATTTTGTGCCACCATCCTAACCAAGCTCCACCATAAGCTTTTACTTGTGTAAGTGTGAGAACCGACAAGGATTGGTACCAATAGTGCTATTTCATTGTCCGCATTTGAGTGAACTTGATTCGTCGTCAACTTCGGCCAAGGTACATTGGTATAAGTTCTTCTCCTTCTACCACTCACATTTTGCTTGGAATGATGGATAGGCCGAGTACTTCTATCAACCCACTCTTCATCGAGCAAGATGATGACATGTCATCATACGTCACCAAGAGCCACCTCTTTGGTGCACAACGAGCGTTGCATCAAGAGCAACAAGCTATGAACGAACGCATCGACAACCTCGCCACCGACTTGCGACTCTCCGAGCAACTTACCATGGACTACTTCGACAACAAGCTCGACACGCACAAGCAAGAGAATGATGCAAGAATGGACGAGATCCGCGCCTTGTTGGTGAACCGTCCTCATTCAACTTCTTCATACTCAAGACGAAGCCACTCAAGTCGACACTCCGACGACTCCTTCTCCAGCTCAAGTACACCGTCATCGAACACTCTTCGACGAGCCGCGCAGCAAGACCGTCATGCATCTCGCAACCCACTACACGTCAAGCATTCACAAGAGCAAGTCGATGAGCAAGTCCCTCGTCCTCACTCAAACCAAGTCGCTTTTGCTCAAGCTCAAGAACAACAATGTCTTCGTCGACAAGAGGAAGGACGAGCGCGTCTACACCAAGAGGAACAAGACGCCGAGGCTCAGCGTCTTCAACAACAACAACGTGAAGCTCAAGCTCTTGAGGCGCAACGTGCCCTTCAAGAATCAAGTCGAACCATCGCCAACCGCAATCGCGAACGGCGCAATCAAGAGGAAGCCCTTCGAGAAGAAATCCAAGAGAGGAACTACCAACCACGTGTGCAACGTCAAGTTCCTCAAGCTCCTCCACAAGCTCGTAAAACTCCACCTCAACCTCAAGTTCAACAAGAGCAAGTTGATCATGGACTTACCCCACGCCAAGAGCAACATGAGGATGATTACCCTCCATGTCAAGGGCATCATCATCACCATCGCCAACAACACAATGAAGAACAACGCTATGGAAAGCTAAAATTCACCATGCCCAAGTTCAATGGAAGCAATGACCCCGAAGAGTACCTTTCATGGGCATTGAAGGTCGACAAAATCTTTCGTTTGCAAAACTATGAGGAAGAGAAGAAGATCACTATGGCATCACTTGAGTTCCAAGACTATGTGCTCATATGGTGGGAACAAATCCTTGAGCGCCGACAAGCAAGAGGTGAACCTCCAATCACCACATGGGCTCAAATGAAGGATGTCATGCGAGCATGTTTTATGCCCACATACTACAACCGCGATCTCTTCAAGAAGCTACAACTCCTCAAGCAAGGAACAAAGAGTGTTGAAGAATACTACAAGGAAATGGAAATAGCCATGATTCGAGCCAATATCAAGGAAGATGATGAGCCAAAAATGGCACGATTCTTGAATGGACTTAATCATCCCATCAAGAAGATCGCCGACTTCCAAACCAACTCCAACCTCATTGAGCTCGTGCATCAAGCGACCAAGGCGGAACGTCAAGTGCAAGATGACTTCAAGTACGCCAAGTACTCATCCAAGACCTACGGCTTCTCCAACAACCAAGCTTCAACAACTCCTCCAACATCTACATCAACCCAACCTTCTCCAAGCAATGACGACAAGTAAGGTTACAAGAAAACTTTGGCAAGTTCAAGTCGTCTTCCTCCTACTACGAGCAACTTCAAGCCGCGTGCTTCATCATCTACTCCGACCGATGAGACCATCAAGAAAAGCTCCTTCAAGTGTTTCACTTGCGGCAGCCGAGGCCACAAGTCCTATGAATGCACAAACAAGCGCACCATGATCCTGAATGACGATGGCACCTACGACTCCATGAGTGACGAGGAGATGGAAGCTCTTGAGCAAGTGGCCCTGCACCGGCGCGTGAACAAGGATGAAGATGACCAAGTCTTTTGTGATGAAGATACGAGCCTCGCTCTTGTTGTCTCCAAGGTCTTGACTCTTCAACATCAACAAGAAGAAGACCAACGATGCCATATTTTACACACCAAGGCCGGCATCAACGGAAGGTCCGTCAAGGTCATCATCGATGGAGGTAGTTTCCACAACTTGGCAAGTGAAGAACTATGCTCCAAGCTTCAATTGGTCAAGAGGAAGCACCCGCACCCCTACAAGGTTCAATGGCTAAGTGACTCCGGCACTATATGAGTTGAGCATACGGTCCAAGTCTCCTTCAAAATTGGTGCATATGAGGACACTTTCGAGTGTGATGTGGTCCCAATGACCGTTTGCCACCTCCTTGGTCGATGTAACGCCTCGGATTCGTTGCGCCAGGTGTCCGCCAATTATTCGCCGTCGTTGCCATGTCATTTGCTTGCGTGTTGCACTTTGCCATGTCATCATATGCATTTCATATCATGCCGTCATGTGCATTCCATTTTGCATACGTGTTCGTCTCATGCATCCGAGCATTTTCCCCGTTGTCCGTTTTGCGATCTGGCACTCCTATGTCATTCGGCGTCCCCTTCTTCTCTCCTGTTGTGAGCGGGTGTTAAACTTTCTCGGAATGGACCGAGGTTTGCCAAGCGGCCTTGGTATAGCACCGGTAGGCCGCCTGTCAAGTTTCGTGCCATTTGGAGGTCGTTTGATACTCCAACGGTTAACCGGGTAACTGTAAAGCCCTCTTTTGTTGCAGCCCAACACCCCTTCCAAAGTGGCCCAAAACCCAGCAAACTCCCCTCTATGCTCTCGGTCGTTCGATCACGATCGCGTGGCCGAAAACCGCTCCCCATTTGGAGTCTCCTAGCTCCCTCTACCTAAAAAAAACGTCTTCCCCTCTCAATTTTCGGATCATTTTCACCCCGAAACCCTAGCCCCGCTCCTCTCGCCCGCCGGACATGTCTGTCCCGCGCCGGACGTCGTCCTCCGCCGCCGCCCGCAGCCAATCTCCGCCCGCCACCTGTCCCAGCCGCCGCCAGGCCCGTCGGGGCCCGAGGCCGGCCCGCCCCGGGCCTGATCTGGGCCGCGCCCCTCCGCCGCGCCCCCGCGCGCATTGCCGCCGCCTCGTCGCCGTCGAGTGCCGCCGTCGGCCCCGCCCTCCGTCGCCTCGCCTCGGCCTCCGCCGCCGACGGCCGGCGCCTCCGCGCTCGACCCCGAGGCGCCTCGCGCCTCCCGCGCCCCGCGCCGGCCACCGCACCCCGCCCCGCCGCCGGTCGCCCCGACCACCGCCGCAGCGACCGCGCCCCGCCTCGGCGCCGTATCCCGTCCCGCCGCCGCCTCGCCCGCTCGCCGGCCCGCCTCCGCCCCCGATCCGGCGGGATCCCGGCCGGAGGAGGCCCCCCCTCGCCGGATCTGTCGCCCCGCCGGTGAACTCCCTCGCCGGACCGCCGCCGTTGCCGTTCGGGTCTGCCCCGACCCGATCCGCGCTGGACCCGACCCGCTGCGCCCGGATCCACCTCGTCCCGACCCGATCCACGTTGACCCCGCGAGGTTGTTTTTCCACTAAGTCCCGAATATTTCAGCTTCATCATGCCATGTTCATCGCATTGTAACTCTGCATCCGTAGCTCCGTTTCGTGCGTGTAATATGTCAAATTGTTCGTCTCGACGAGTACTTCATTTAATTCGATTGCATCATTTTCATCTGAGCTCATCTTGATGCCCGAAATGCTGTTGGAAGAGTGCATGTTGATGTTGATCTGCTGAAACTGTTATAACATGCTCATTTGTCATTTTTGCCATGATTGATGTGTGCATCCTATGAGTATGAGCTCTACATGTGTTTTGATCTATGATATGCCATCTTTCTAGTGGTGCCAACCATGTATTTTTGTGAGTTGTGTGCTGAGTGCATCAAGCTTGTTAAGGAGGGTACTTGCTGTTACTGTTTTGCTAGGCTGAATCTGTTATTTTGTGATGCCATGTTAACCTGCTGCTACAAGTCATTTCGTGCATTATTTTGGAGATGTTCACTAAGTATGTTTTGATCTACATGTCATGCTCTATCCATTCATGCCCTTGGTTGCATTTATAGCTTGCTGTAGATTGTTCATATCTTGCTCCAAAGTTGCTTGATAATGTTGCTGTCAGCCTGTTAACATTAAGTTCAATGTTTCCATGATTGTTTGCTAGTGATCCATGCACCCTATGAACTTGTTCTTGCCATGCTTAGCTTCACAAACATGTCTTCTTACTGTTGGTTACCTTGCCATGCCATGTATTGCTCTGTGGTGAGTGGTTCAAGCTCATGAACATTCCTACTTATTGTTGTTCCTGCCATGTATGCATCTGTAATATAACTTGCCATGTTTACATGGGTGCCATCATATTTTATGTGCCCTTTTGGCTCATGGTCAGTAAGGGACTTTTGATCTATGCAATTAGTAGATTCATCCATGCCTTTGTTTGCCATGATAAGTTCCTGTAACATGTTGTTTGATAGCTCTAAACATTGCAACCTGATGTTATTTCTGCAAAGTCTGAAACTGTTATTATTTGCAATCTTTCCATGTCTTTTGAGCATGTTCTAGTTGTTTCTGGAGATAGCCCATGCCTTTTGTTATTATGTTGGGGTGCTGTAGCATGTTGTTTTGATGCTTGTAAGATGCCTAGTTGCTGTTATGGACAGATTGTTGTTATGTCTTGTATAGAGTGTATGTGTTGCACCGTCGCTCCGTTTTGAGTGTGCTTTATATGAAACTTACTCGTTTTTGCATGTAGCTTCTTATTATCATGGTGCATCCTTGTTTTGGTGTGTTTGCTTGATGTTTGTATGCATTTTGCATCAATGCCATGTTCAACTTGTTTTGCTCATACCTTCTAGGCCGTAGCTCCGAATCTAATGAACTTTATATGTAACTTGACTAGAATTTCGTGTAGATCCTCTTGGTGATCTTTAACTTGCTGTTTAACAACTTGAACATAATGTTTATTCAGTTCTGGACCAACTTCGAAATTTGCATATGAGGACTTAACGGAGTTGTTATATGTTGTTCCTGGCCTCATTTAAACTTGCCTTGATGCGTTGTTCTTGTTTGCATCATCTCTTGCCATGAGTAGCCTCATCTAGCTTTCTCATGCATCATGCTTGTTGTGCATCATGTCTTGTCATGTGTGGTGTGTTTACCATGTTGTGTGCTTCTTCTCGATAGTTCCCGTTTCGTTGCGATCATGAGGATTCGTTCGTCTACGCTTGGTTCGTCTTCGTGGCTTCATCTTCTTCATGGACTCGTTCTTCTTCCTTGCGGGATTTCAGGCAAGATGACCGCTACCCTGGATCTCACTACTATCATTGCTATTCTAGTTGCTTCGTTCTATCGCTATGCTATGTTACCTATCATTGCTCTTCAAGCCTCTCAAATTGCCATGAACCTCTAACCTTTGACACCTTCCTAGCGAACCATTGATTGGCTATGTTACCGCTTTGCTCATCCCCTCTTATAGCATTGCTAGTTGCAGGTGAAGTTGAAGATTGCTCCATGGTGGACAGGGTTATGTTGGGATATCACAATATCTTTTATATTATTAATGCATCTATATATTTGGTAAAGGGTGGAAGGCTTGGCCTTATGCCTGGTGTTTTGTTCCACTCTTGCCGCCCTAGTTTCCGTCATACCGGTGTTATGTTCCCGGATTTTGCGTTCCTTACGCGGTCGGGTGATTTATGGGACGCCCCTGATAGTTCGCTTTGAATAAAACTTGCCCAGCAAGGCCCAACCTTGGTTTTACCATTTGCCTCACCACCACCTATACCCTTCCCTTGGGTCGGCCAACCCAAGGGTCATCTTTATTTTTAGCCCCCCCGGGCCAGTGCTTGTCTAAGTGCTGGTATGAACTGAGCTGCCTGCGGGGCTACCTCGGGAAAACTCGAAGTCTGGTTTTACTCGTAGCTAGTCTCATCCGGTGTTGCCCTAAGAACGAGATATGTGCAGCTCCTATCGGGATTGTCGGCGCATCGGGCGGCTTTGCTGGTCTTGTTTTACCATTGTCGAGATGTCTTGTAAACCGGGATTCCGAGACTGATCGGGTCTTCCTAGGAGAAGGTCTATTCCTTCGTTGATCGCGAGAGCTTGTCATGGGCTAAGTTGGGACACCCCCGCAGGGTATAAACTTTCGAGAGCCGTGCCCGCGGTTATGTGGCAGATGGGAATTTGTTAATGTCCGGTTGTAGATAACTTGACACCAGATCCGAATTAAAACGCATCAACCGAGTGTGTAGCCATGATGGTCTCTTCTCGGCGGAGTCCGGGAAGTGAACACGGTTTCTGTGTTATGATTTACGTAAGTAGGAGTTCAGGATCACCTCTTGATCATTACTAGTTGACGACCGTTCCGCTTGTTTCTCTTCTCGCTCTCTTTTGCGTATGTTAGCCACCATATCATGCTTAGTCGCTGCTGCAACCTCACCACTTTACCCCTTCCTGTCCCATTAAGCTTTGCTAGTCTTGATACCCATGGTAATGGGATTGCTGAGTCCTCGTGGCTCACAGATTACTACAACAACAGTTGCAGGTACAGGTTACGCGATGATCATGACGCGAGAGCGATGCTTGCTTGTGTTGAGTTCTTCTTCTGCTTCTTCTTCGATCAGGGGATAGGTTCCAGGTCGGCAGCCTGGGCTAGCAGGGTGGATATTGTTTGCGTTTCTGTTCATGATTCATCCGTAGTCGGATGTTGTTCTTGTATGTTGTATTGTTGTATTCTTGTGACATTGTATGTATTGGATGTATCCCCACTATTATGTAATGTTGATGTAATGATATCCACCTTGCAAAAGCGTCTTCAAGATGCACTTCTATCCTTGGTGGGACCTTTGAGTTCCTTTAGGATAGGGTCGCATCTTGGGCGTGACAAGTTGGTATCAGAGCCTCGACCAACCTTAGGAGTGTGACGCCCGGATAATCATGCTATAGTAATCTCACGTTAATGATGGCATGTCACCTATGTCACTGTAATTAATCTTGGGTTAATTCAAAACCGTTTCAAATTTAAATCCTAAATAAGTCAAACGACAAAAGTTTTCAAATATTAAAATTAAAATGTTCGGGCTATGTCAATTATTGCATCGGTAATTATGGTGAAGTAAACACAATTTTATAAAATGCCTAAATACTCTTATATGAATTAAAACAGAAAAGAAATAATGAAAGAAAATACAAAGAAAAAAAAAGAAAACAAAAAACAAAACTAAAAAAAGACAAAAGAAAGGAACCCCCCCTCGCTGGGCCAGATGGCCCAGCTGGCCGGCCCTACTGGGCAAAGGCCCAACCGGCCACCCCCACTCCCCCATAACCCCCCAACCACGGTCAAACCCTAACCCGACTGCACACATCCCCCACTTCGCACGTTGTTCTCCCTCTCTCTCGATCCGATCTGGACCGCGTTCTCGAGCCCCCTTTGACACCAACTGCCGCCGCCTGGAGGTCCACTCGCCGGAGCCGCGTTGCTGCTTCCTCATCCCCGCCGTCGAGCTCCATCGTCGAATCGACCGGGTCGACCCCGATGCCCGCAACTCCCCCGAACGGTGCCGCTCCCCCCCATCGCCGGCGACACTGCAGCCACGACCCCGACGCCAGCGCCACCCGGATCGCCACCTCCCCGACCCCGTCGCTGGACTGGCCCCGTCTTCCTCCCTCGACGGCATGCCTCCTCTCCGACGTCGTCGTCCCCGTCGCCCTCCTCGCGCCTCGTTCCCTGCGTTCCCCTGTGAGCCACCGTCTCCCCTCCTCCCTCTCTGCTTCTGCAGTCCCCGCCGCTCGCTGCATCCGTCCCTGGCCTCGGCGCGCCGTCCTCGCCCTCCCCGAGTTGCCTTGCCGCACGCGCGACGCGCCCGCGCTCCCGGTGCTGGGCCCGTCCGGCCCTGGCCACGCCGTGATGCCCTCGCCTCGCCTTGCTCTTTCACGTACTCACCACGGCCCCGCACCGGTCACGCCCGCTCCGCTGTCGCTGGCAGGCTGCGGCCTCGCCCCGGCGCGTCCTGCATTCGGGCAACGCCACGCCTGGGGCAACGCCCGCACCCGCTGAGTCCTGGCGCCCGTTACCCGTGCCCTTGCGCCCGCTTAGGCCCCTGGGGCCACTGACAGCCAGGGCCCCAACCCCCCCCCCCCCCCCCCCCCCCCCAAGAACGATTTTATAAAAAAAAGAGTAAAAATGATAATAAGTAATTAAAATTATTAATTAATCAATTAGTTAATTAAATTAATTAACTTAATTATTTAGGTTTAATTAAACTAATTAAAACCTATTATCCTAATAACCTAGTTAGACTAAATTAACTAGTTAATTAATGTAACAGCCAATGACAGGGGGCCCCACCCCTTGTTGACCAGTCAAACGTTGACTGGTCAACTGGGACCCCTGGCCCACCTGTCAGCCTCTGGTACACTTCTGTGTACGCAGAGCTGGGTGCACCTAGCATTTAGCTATTTAATTTCGAATTAATAATGATTCCAGGATATTGCTAAAACTTGGAAAAATCATAATAAATAAACCGTAGCTCGGATGGAAAAACTTTGTACATGAAAGTTGCTCAGAACGACGAGACGATTTTGGATACGCAACCCGTTCGTCCGCCACACCCCCCTAATCTATCGAACTCACAACTTTCCCCCTCCGGTCCGTCTGTCCGAAAACGCGAAACTCCGGGGATACTTTCCCGGATGTTTCCCCCTTCACCAGTATCACCTCATACCGCGTTAGGGCACCTCTAGCACCGGTACTTGTCATGTCATGAATCGCTATGCACCTGCTTGCTTAAATATTTATTGTTTCTTCCCCCTCTTCTCTCGCTAGACACCGAGACCGACGCTGTTGCTGCCCAGTTCGACTACGGAGTTGACGACCCCTCCTTGCCAGAGCAACCAGGCAAGCCCCCCCCCCCCCCTTGATCACCAGATATCGCCTATTCTCCTCTATATTGCTTGCATTAGAGTAGTGTAGCATGTTACTGCTTTTCATTGATCCTATTCTGATGCATAGCCTGACATTGTTGCTACATCTGTTGATACCTTACCTGCAATCCTAAATGCTTAGTATAGGATGCTAGTTTATCATCATTGGCCCTACATTCTTGTCAGTCTGCCTTGCTATACTATCGGGCCGTGATCACTTGGGAGGTGATCACGGGTATACACTATACATACATACATACATACTATATAGATGGTGACTAAAGTCGAGTCAGCTCGTTGAGTACCCGCAAGTGATTCTGATGAGGGGGCTGAAAGGACAGGTGGCTCCATCCCGGTAGAGGTGGGCCTGGGTTCCCGACGGCCCCCGACTGTTACATTGTGGAGGAGCGACAGGGCAGGTTCAGACCACCTAGGAGAGAAGTGGGCCTGGCCCTGGTCGGCGTTCGCGGATACTTAACACGCTTAACGAGATCTGGGTATTTGATCTGAGTCTGGCCATTTGGTCTATATGCACTAACCATCTACGCGGGAGTAGTTATGGGTATCCCGGCGTCGTGGTATCAGCCGAAGCCTTCGTGACGTCAGCGACTGAGTGGCGCGCGCCGGATTGGACTGGAACGCCACTAGGCTAGGTCTGCTTCCAGCCGCGTACACAATGTGCAGGTGTGCAAAGGGCGATGGGCCCAGACCCCTGCGCCATAGGAGTTAGACCGGCATGCTGACCTCTCTGTTGTGCCTAGGTGGGGCTGCGACGTGTTGATCTTCTGAGGCCGGGCATGACCCAGGAAAGTGTGTCCGGCCAAATGGGATCGAGCGTGTTGGGTTATGTGGTGCACCCCTGCAGGGAAGTTTATCTATTAGAATAGCCGTGTCCCTCGGTAAAAGGACGACCCGGAGTTGTACCTTGACCTTATGACAACTAGAACCGGATACTTAATAAAACACACCCTTCCAAGTTCCACAGACAACCCGGTGATCGCTTTTCCACAGGGCGACGAGGGGAGGATCGCCGGGTAGGATTATGCTATGCGATGCTACTGGAGATGCTACTTGGAGATGCTACTTGGAGATGCTACTTGGCGATGCTACTTGGAGGACTTCAATCTACTCTCTTCTACATGCTGCAAGACGGAGGCTGCCAGAAGCATAGTCTTCGACAGGATTAGCTATCCCCCTCTTATTCTGGCATTCTGCAGTTCAGTCCACTGATATGCCCCTTTACACATATACCCATGCATATGTAGTGTAGCTCCTTGCTTGCGAGTACTTTGGATGAGTACTCACAGTTGCTTTCTCCCCCCTTTTCCCCCTTTCCTTTCTTTCTGGTTGTCGCAAGCAGATGCTGGAGTCCAGGAGCCAGACGCCACCGTCGATGACGACTACTACACTGGAGGTGCCTACTACTACGTGCAGGCTGCTGACGACGACCAGGAGTAGTTTAGGAGGATCCCAGGCAGGAGGCCTGCGCCTCTTTCAATCTGTATCCCAGTTTGTGCTAGCCTTCTTAAGGCAAACTTGTTTAACTTATGTCTGTACTCAGATATTGTTGCTTCCGCTGACTCGTCTATGATCGAGCACTTGTATTCGAGCCCTCGAGGCCCCTGGCTTGTATTATGATGCTTGTATGACTTATTTATGTTTTTAGAGTTGTGTTGTGATATCTTCCCGTGAGTCCCTGATCTTGATCATACACGTTTGCGTGCATGATTAGTGTGCGATTGAATCGGGGGCGTCACAAGGAGCCCCCTTGATTGATCGTGTAGTTTGGCCGTTGTTGAGTCTAGAAGAAAACTGATTTCGGAGTCTAGTTATATCGGAGAGTAGGAATTCTTTTTACTCCTCAACCCCTTCGTCGCTCTGGTGAGGAATCTTGACGTAGGTGTTTTGAATTACTCCTCTTCCCCTTCAAATTTTCTTTAGGTTCACGCAGTTGGTTTTCGATCGTTGTTCCTCAGCTCTTTTATCCGGTGCATTTCTCATCAAGTTGCCTCGAGCCTCTTCATCTTTGAGTTCAATCCTCAGTTTTTTTTTCACCCGCCCTCCCCTTTTTCTCCTCGGAACCGGAGTCCATAATCGAGTATCCATCCTACTCGTGAGAAATCTTTGCTTTCTTTCCTCAATGATTTCAACCGGTGTTTTCTCTTCAAGATATTCGTCGGTTTCCCCTTCCAGTTGCCTGTGTTTTTACCGCCCTCCCACCCCTTTTCTTCCCGGAGTCTGAGCATCTATTCGAGAAGCTATTTCATTCGTGTGGAGCCTCTTCAGTCTTTTGTCAATTATTTCAACCGGTGAATTCTCGTCTCGTTCGTCATTCTTCATCTCTTTTTCTTTTCCGGTGGATTCAATTCCATTTTTCGGTAGTGATTATATTCTTTCCCTCGGCTCAAATGTTTTCCCTGCTCGTTCGCCTCTCGCCAGTTTATCCTTCTGGAGTGTTCAAGATATCTCAGAAGATTCGTGTTTGCATTCAATTATTTCGAGGTTGTCACCTCATTCAAGTTTTTCAATTGTTCCGGTGCATCAATCCTTTCCAATGGTGTCGTCTTTTTCAGTGGGCCCTAACCCACAGGTCTTTTCCCAGGATCTTACCTGACTCTTCTAATTTCCCCGGAGTTATTCTCAAATTCTTTTCAAGTTTGACGTAAGTATGAATTTCATCAGTCAGATATTTTCCAAGATCGCTTTCAAATTCTTTTCATCGTCGGCTCAACCTCTTTGCTTTTCTTTCTCCCAAAGTATCTCAGTAATTTTGGTGGTGTTTCTCATCATCATTTGAAGATTGAAGAAGAAGATTTCTCTTTAATCTTGTCCGTTCCTCGGAGATTCGCGGTGCTAGCTCGATGTTATGCTATCAAATTGTTTCTAGTCATGCAAATTCTTTTCATCCATCCGGAGTATGTCAGGAGTTGTTTTTTTCCATTTCTTTTCATCGGAGACCATCATTCCAGTTACCGTTCTCTAATTATCCCGGTGCTTCATTCAAGTGCTCTTTAATCAGATCGAGTTCTTCCCGTTCTCTTGTATCTAAATCCCCTCGAGCATATTGGTTCTTCTAATTCTTCCCGGTGATTCATACTCTTTCGTCAGTCATTTCCGAATTCTTATGGTGGTTCGTTCAAGATTCTTTTCTTTGATTATCATATTATTTCATTCGTTCTTTTCAATCCTACTGGTGGTTCATGAAGACCTTCTCAAGTTTGCGATATGTCACTTCTCAATTCTTTTTCAAGAAGAATAAGTAGTATGCAAAATCCATTGCTTGTCATCAATTTAATTTGATGAAGGATAAGCATACAATAAATCTTATTCTTATTTCATCCAAGTGATTAATCCCTTCCTTCAGAGTTTGTTCTTGAGGAATAAATTCTAGTTCCAAGTGTTTTCATCTTTTCTTTTCCGGAGTTCAAATTTCCTCGGCCATCTCGTCGGAACCTCCATCTAAATCACCGCAAGGCTCATCTTATTCTTTCATCCTTCATTCTATCTCGTCATCCTTTTATTACCGGAGTTCTTCATGGTGATTCTTCATGATTCAATTCATTCTTCAAGAGTTAGTGTCATTCCATCTTGTGAAGTTCGTGTTTTATTCTTTCCATGTTTCAGCCGGAGTGCTTCCTAAATCCTTTCAGCCTTATTCGTTTCTTTTCTCATTCTAACCACTCCAGTTAGAACGAGTTGTTTCTTAGTCTAACTGATTCCGTGAGCTTTTGATTCTTGTCGTTCCTCTCTTTTTCTCGAGTGCTCTTGATTCTTTGCTTTTTTCTTGAATTCTTGCTTCACCTCATCCCTTTTTCTCTTCCCTCTTGGTCCTAAGATCTCGGGACGAGATCTCTTGTTAGTGGAGGAGTGTTGTAACGCCCCGGATTCGTTGCGCCAGGTGTCCGCCAGTTATTCGCCGTCATTGCCATGTCATTTGCTTGCGTGTTGCACTTTGCCATGTCATCATATTCATTTCGTATCATGCCATCATGTGCATTCCATTTTGCATACGTGTTCGTCTCATGCATCCGAGCATTTTCCCCGTTGTTCGTTTTGCGATCCGGCACTCCTATGTCATCCGGCGTCCCCTTCTTCTCTCCTGTTCTGAGCAGGTGTTAAACTTTCTCGGAATGGACCAAGGTTTGCCAAGCGGCCTTGGTATAGCACGGGTAGACCGCCTATCAAGTTTCGTGCCATTTGGAGGTCGTTTGATACTCCAACGATTAACCGGGTAATCGTAAAGCCCTCTTTTGTTGCAGCCCAACACCCCTTCCAAAGTGGCCCAAAACCCAGCAAACTCCCCTCTATGCTCTCGGTCGTTCGATCACGATCGCGTGGCCGAAAACCGCTCCCCATTTGGAGTCTCCTAGCTCCCTCTACCTATAAAAACGTCTTCCCCTCTCCATTTTCGGATCATTTTCCCCCCGAAACCCTAGCCTCACTCCTCTCGCCCGCCGGACATGTCCGTCCCGCGCCGGACGTCGTCCTCCGCCGCCGCCCGTAGCCAATCTTCGCCCGCCACCTGCCCCAGCCGCCGCCAGGCCCGTCGGGGCCCGAGGCCGGCCCGCCCCGAGCCCGATCTGGGTCGCGCCCCTCCGCCGCCGTCGAGCGCCGCTGTCGGCCCCGCCCTCCGTCGCCTCGCCTCGGCCTCCGCCGCCGCCAGCCGGCGCCTCCGCGCTCGACCCCGAGGCGCCTCGCGCCTCCCGCGCCCCGCGCCGGCCACCGCACCCCGCCCCGCCGCCGGTCGCCCCGACCACCGCCGCCGCGACCGCGCCCCGCCTCGGCGCCGGATCCCGTCCCGCCGCCGCCTCGCCCGCTCGCCGGCCCGCCTCCGCCCCCGATCCGGCGGGATCCCGGCCGGAGGAGGCCCCCCCTCGCCGGATCTGTCACCCCGCTGGCGAACTCCCTCGCCGGACCACCGCCGTTGTCGTTCGGGTCTGCCCCGACCCGATCCGCGCCGGACCCGACCCGCTGCGCCCGGATCCACCTCGTCCCGACCCGATCCACGTTGACCCCGCGAGGTTGTTTTTCCACTAAGTCCCGAATATTTCAGCTTCATCATGCCATGTTCATCGCATTGTAACTCGGCATCCGTAGCTCCGTTTCGTGCGTGTAATATGTCAGATTGTTTGCCTCGACGAGTACTTCATTTCATTCCATTGCATCATTTTCATTTGATCTCATCTTGATGCCCGAAATGCTGTTGGAAGAGTGCATGTTGATGTTGATCTGCTGAAACTGTTATAACATGCTCATTTGTCATTTTTTCCATGATTGATGTATGCATCCTATGAGTATGAGCTCTACATGTGTTTTGATCTATGATATGCCATCTTTCCAGTGGTGCCAACCATGTATTTTTGTGAGTTGTGTGCTGAGTGCATCGAGCTTGTTAAGGAGGGTACTTGCTGTTACTGTTTTGCTAGGCTGAATCTGTTATTTTGTGATGCCATGTTAACCTGCAGCTACAAGTCATTTCGTGCATTATTTTGGAGATGTTCACTAAATATGTTTTGATCTACATGCCATGCTCTATCCATTCATGCCCTTGGTTGCATTTATAGCTTGCTGTAGATTGTTCATATCTTGCTCCAAAGTTGCTTGATAATGTTGCTGTCAGCCTGTTAACATTAAGTCCAATGTTTCCATGATTGTTTGGTAGTGATCCATGCACCCTATGAACTTGTTATTGCCATTCTTAGCTTCACAAACATGTCTTCTTACTGTTGGTTGCCTTGCCATGCCATGTATTGCTCTGTGGTGAGTGGTTCAAGCTCATGAACATTCCTACTTATTGTTGTTCCTGCCATGTATGAATCTGTAATATAACTTGCCATGTTTACATGGGTGCCATCATATTTTCTGTGCTCTTTTGGCTCATGGTCAGTAAGGGACTTTTGATCTATGCAACTAGTAGATTCATGTCGTGCCTTTGTTTGCCATGATAAGTTCCTGTAACATGTTGTTTGATAGCTCTAAACATTGCAACCTGATGTTATTTCTGCAAAGTCTGAAACTGTTATTATTTGCAATCTTTCCATGTCTTTTGAGCATGTTCTAGTTGTTTCTGGAGATAGCTCATTGTTCATGTTTTGTTGTGCTTTACTTGTACTTCATGCTCATGCCTTTTGTTATTATGTTGGGGTGCTGTAGCATGTTGTTTTGATGCTTGTAAGATGCCTAGTTGCTGTTATGGACAGATTGTTGTTATGTCTTGTATAGAGTGTATGTGTTGCACCGTTGCTCCGTTTTGAGTGTGCTCTATATGAAACTTGCTCGTTTTTGCATGTAGCTTCTTATTATCATGGTGCATCCTTGTTTTGGTTTGTTTGCTTGATGTTTGTATGCATTTTGCATCAATGCCATGTTTAACTTGTTTTGCTCATATCTTCTAGGCCGTAGCTCCGAATCTAATGAACTTTATATGTAACTTGACTAGAATTTCGTGTAGATCCTCTTGGTGCTCTTTAACTTGCTGTTTAACAACTTGAACATAATGTTTATTCAGTTCTGGACCAACTTCGAAATTTGCATATGAGGACTTACCGGAGTTGTTATATGTTGTTCCCGGCCTCATTTAAACTTGCCTTGATGCGTTGTTCTTGTTTGCATCATCTCTTGCCATGAGTAGCCTCATCTAGCTTTCTCATGCATCATGCTTGTTGTGCATCATGTCTTGTCATGTGTGGTGTGTTTACCATGTTGTGTGCTTCTTCTCGATAGTTCCCGTTTCGTTGCGATCGTGAGGATTCGTTCGTCTACGCTTGGTTCGTCTTCGTGGCTTCATCTTCTTCATGGACTCGTTCTTCTTCCTTGCGGGATTTCAGGCAAGATGACCGCTACCCTGGGTCTCACTACTATCATTGCTATGCTAGTTGCTTCGTTCTATCGCTATGCTGTGTTACCTATCATTGCTCTTCAAGCCTCCCAAATTGCCATGAACCTCTAACCTTTGACACCTTCCTAGCGAACCATTGATTGGCTATGTTACCGCTTTGCTCAGCCCCTCTTATAGCGTTGCTAGTTGCAGGTGAAGTTGAAGATTGCTCCATGGTGGATAGGGTTATGTTGGGATATCACAATATCTTTTATATTATTAATGCATCTATATATTTGGTAAAGGTTGGAAGGCTCGGCCTTATGCCTAGTGTTTTGTTCCACTCTTGCCGCCCTAGTTTCCGTTATACCGGTGTTATGTTCCCGGATTTTGCGTTCCTTACGCGGTCGGGTGATTTATGGGACCCCCCTGACAGTTCGCTTTGAATAAAACTTGCCCAGCAAGGCCCAACCTTGGTTTTACCATTTGCCTCACCACCACCTATACCCTTCCCTTGGGTCGGCCAACCCAAGGGTCATCTTTATTTTTAGCCCCCCCGGGCCAGTGCTTGTCTAAGTGCTGGTCTGAACTGAGCTGCCTGCGGGGCCACCTCGGGGAAACTCGAAGTCTGGTTTTACTCGTAGCTAGTCTCATCCGGTGTTGCCCTGAGAACGAGATATGTGCAGCTCCTATCGGGATTGTCGGCGCATCGGGCGGCTTTGCTGGTCTTGTTTTACCATTGTCGAAATGTCTTGTAAACCGGGATTCCGAGACGGATCGGGTCTTCCTGGGAGAAGGTCTATTCCTTCGTTGATCGCGAGAGCTTGTCATGGGCTAAGTTGGGACACCCCTGCAGGGTATAAACTTTCGAGAGCCGTGCCCGCGGTTATGTGGCAGATGGGAATTTGTTAATGTCCGGTCGTAGATAACTTGACACCAGATCCCGAATTAAAACGCATCAACCGAGTGTGTAGCCGTGATGGTCTCTTCTCGGCGGAGTCCAGGAAGTGAACACGGTTTTTGTGTTATGATTGACGTAAGTAGGAGTTCAGGATCACCTCTTGATCATTACTAGTTGACGACTGTTCCGCTTGTTTCTCTTCTCGCTCTCTTTTGCGTATGTTAGCCACCATATCATGCTTAGTCGCTGCTGCAACCTCACCACTTTACCCCTTCCTTTCCCATTAAGCTTTGCTAGTCTTGATACCCATGGTAATGGGATTGCTGAGTCCTCGTGGCTCACAGATTACTACAACAACAGTTGCAGGTACAGGTTACGCGATGATCATGACGCGAGAGCGATGCTTGCTTGTGTTGAGTTCTTCTTCTGCTTCTTCTTCGATCAGGGGATAGGTTCCAGGTCGGCAGCCTGGGCTAGCAGGGTGGATATTGTTTGAGTTTCTGTTCATGATTCATCCGTAGTCGGATGTTGTTCTTGTATGTTGTATTGTTGTATTCTTGTGACATTGTATGTATTGGATGTATCCCCACTATTATGTAATGTTGATGTAATGATATCCACCTTGCAAAAGCGTCTTCAAGATGCGCTTCTATCCTTGGTGGGACCTTCGAGTTCCTTTAGGATAGGGTCGCATCTTGGGCGTGACAGTCGACCATGGCAATTCGACTGTGGTGTCATCCACAATGGGCGTACCAATCACTATAGCTTCAAGATGAAAGGGAAGGAATATGTGCTACGACCTATGTCTCCTAGTCAAGTGATAGCTGACAAGCAAGCCACCCACCATGGAGAGAAGAGTGAGAAAGTGATCCACCCAAAAGTGAGTGAGAGCCACAAGCCAAATTTGAGCGCCACTTCGCCTATAGAGAAAAACCTCATATTATTTGCCACAAAAAGTGAGATGAGAGAAGTGTGTGAGAACCCATCGAGTGTTATGCACTTTGTCCTTGTGTGCAAGGATGGAGAACCAAAAACTAACACTTCTCACGAGCTGCCGTTAGTGTTTCAATCTCTTTTGCAGGAATTCCAAGATGTTTTCCCCGATGAGCTACCTCCGGGTCTACCTCCCCTTCGAGGCATTGAGCATCGAATCGACCTCATCCCTGGAGCGCCACTTCCAAACAAAGCTCCTTACCATGTCAACCCCGAAGAAACTAAGGAGATTCAATGACAAGTACAACAACTCATCGACAATGGTCATGTACGTGACAGCTTAAGCCCTTGTGCCGTTCCTGTTATACTTGTGCCTAAGCCCGATGGAAGTTTCCGCTTGTGCTCCGATTGTAGACCTATAAATGCTATTACCATTCGCTATAGGCATCCCTTCCTCGCTTAGATGATATGCTTGATGAACTTAGCGGCGCCAACTTTTTCTCAAAAATTGATCTTAAAAGTGGTTATTACCAAATCCGCATTCAAGAGGGTGATGAGTGGAAAACTTCTTTCAAAACCAAATTTGGCTTATATGAGTGGTTAGTTATGCCTATGGGTTTATCGGAGGCTCCCAGTACTTTCGTGCGTCTTATGCATCATGTGCTTCGCCCTTATATTGGAGTCTTTGTTGTGGTTTACTTCGATGATATTCTTGTGTTTAGCAAAACCATGAAAGAGCATCTTAATCATGTTAGGGCTGTTTTGCAAACCCTTCGCAAGGAACGTCTTTATGCCAACATGAAAAAGTGCACATTTGGTGTTGACAAAGTGGTTTTCTTGGGTTTTGTTATCTCTTCCAAGGGTGTCCATGTTGATGAATCTAAAATTGAAGCAATTAAAACTTGGCCCCAACCCACCAATTTGCAACAAGTGCGTAGTTTTCTTGGTCTTGCGGGTTTTTATCGTCGCTTTGTGAAAGACTTTAGCACTATTGCCGCTCCTTTGCATGCCTTGAGTAAGAAGAATACTCCTTTTGTTTGGGGATCTTTGCAATCCACGGCTTTTGATGAGCTCAAGTCTTTGCTTACTCATGCTCCGATTCTTGCTTTGCCCAATTTTGACAAAACTTTTGAGGTTCATTGTGATGCAAGTGGTACCAGAATTGATGGAGTTTTGATGCAAGAAAAACGTGCCATTGCATATTTTAGTGAAAAACACTCCGGTGCTCAACTTAACTATCCCATCTATGACAAAGAATTGTATGCTTTAGTGCGCGTGCTACATGTTTGGGAACATTACCTTAGACCTCATGAGTTTGTCATACATACCGATCATGAAACACTAAAGTACTTAAAAGGCCAAACTAAGTTGAACAAGCGTCATGCCAAATGGAGTGAATTTATTTAATCTTTCCCCTATGTAATCAAGTACATTAAGGGTAAGGAAAATGTAGTTGCGGATGCACTTTCACGCATATGCATGCTTGTCACTAAACTTGAGTTGAATGTTATTGGCTTTGAGCACATAAAAGACTTGTATGCTAATGATCCATCTTTTGCTACTCATTATGCTAAATGTTTGACACATACATCTTGGGAACAATATTACATCAAGGATGGTTATATTATGAAAGCTAACAAATTATGCATTCCCGAGTCTTCTCTTCGTTTGCTCCTTTTACAACAGGCTCATGGAGGCAGACTCATGGGACACTTTGGACGCGACAAGACATTCGCCATGCTCTCCAAGAACTACTTTGGCCCAAGATGTTCCGTGCCGTCTCACGCTTCACCACCCGATGCTCTACGTGTCGCAAAGCTAAGTCTAAAGCTCAATCACATGGTCTTTACATGCCTCTCCCTATTCCTTATCAGCCTTGGGAAGACATTAGCATGGATTTTGTACTTGGTTTGCCTAGAACTCAAAATGGAAAGGATTCCGTGTTTGTTGTTGTGGACCGATTTTCTAAGATGGCACATTTCATTCCTTGCAACAAGATAGACGATGCTTCACACATTGCAAATCTCTTTTGTAGGGAAATCTTGCGTCTCCATGGAGTACCAAAGACAATCGTCTCCGACCGTGACGTCAAGTTCTTGAGTTACTTTTGGAAGACGCTATGCGCCAAGCTCGGAATCAAGCTCTTGTTCTCATCCGCATACCATCCTCAAACCGACGGCCAAACGGAGGTGACAAACCGGACGCTCTCCACTCTACTTCGCGTGTTGATAAAGAAGAACATCAAGGAGTGGGAGGCGTGTATACCCATCACCGAGTACGCCTACAACCGTGCAAGACATTCGACTACCGGCAAGTCCCCCTTTGAGGTCGTCTATGGCATAAACCCCTTGTCCCCTTTGGACATTCTACCCCTTCCTCTACAAGAATGCACCAACATGGATGCGAGTGCACGGGCGAACTACATCAAGAAGATGCACGAAGATACAAGGCACACAATCGAGCGCCAAGTACAATGACTAGCATCCAAGCTCAACTTCAACAAGCAACCCAAGACATTCAACACGGGAGACCTCATGTGGCTACACCTTCGCAAGGACCGCTTCCCCAACGAACGCAAGTCCAAGCTTCTCCCTCGAGCCGACGGACCCTTCAAGGTGCTAGCATGCTACAACAACAACGCTTACAAGATTGACCTCCCACGCGACAAGTACAACATGAGCGACATCTTCAATGTCTCCGATCTCTCCCCGTACCATGGTGATGAGGATTTCGATCCGAGGTCGGATCTTTCCCAAGGGAGGGGAGATGATGCGGAGCATCCTACGGTCATCCCCATGGACACTACTTCGACTACTCAAGCTCCAAGTGGACCCATGACAAGAGCTCGAGCACGTGCTATTCAATCCGAGGTTAACTCTCTCCTTGTTGAACTTACCTTTGACCCACTTGAGACATGGCTACTACCTCAAACGGAGATGCTTTGTGTGCTTAGGTACCAAGAAAGTAACCAGGGAGAAGTTACGACGCAAGATGAACATCGAGAGCATGTAGACGATCTGCCCAGCCCAGAAGGACCGGAACAACCGCTCAACCACCGCCCGGGCAGAACAACCAGCCAGCTACCGGCCAACAACCGGCCCACCTTCTATGATCGAGCAGAGCAAGGCCGATGCTGCACCGGTTTTACCGGTTTCTGCCCAAAGACCAGAACAACCGCCACAACAACCGGTACAACCGTTGGCCCCTTTGACGTCCATCTCCAGAAGCCAGCGCGTGACCTCCAAGCGGTAGTACCGCCTTCCGCGTCCGGAACTACCGCCCCGCATGAGCTCCCAGCGAAACTACCGGCCACATGACTGGTACTACCGGCCTGCCTGCGCGTAGTGCAAGGGGTTTTCGCCCCATGTATCCTCTCCCACTTCCCCCTTCGTGGCTTAGCACTATATATACTCGTCTCCTAGCTTCGTATTAGGGTTAGCATTGGTTTAGCTCATATTTTGTGTGAGAGCCTTGCTCATCCACTTGGTTACTTCTCCTCGGAGCTCACGACCTCTTCGGAGAAGATCCCCCAAGCGGATTCAAGACCCCTTCAAGGGAAGACAATCAAGACCTCCTCACGGAGAAGAACGGCTACTCGTGTATCTTTCCTTTGTTGATTTTGAATCTTGTGCTACCTTATGTGTTCGATGATCTAGCCCTTGTGTGATCAATTACTTGTCGGTTGAGTTTCTCTCGTTCATCCCCGTGTTCTTCCTCGTGTTCTTCCGCTCGTTCGTCGTGTTCCCCGTAGGATCCACTCCAAACGTGAAAGATCATCCACATAGGGTTCCGCCCTACATCACACCTTGGGCGAGATCTACATTGGCAAAGCTGTAGATTATGCCCCACCATGGATGGGTCCATGGCGGCGACAATGTAGGTACCGCCAAGCCTTGGGCGAGCCTTGCCATGTTGGAGGCAGCTTAGAAGATCGACCAACTTGGGGACCTCCGTGTTGGCGGTGAAACGGATTGCGGATTACCTGGAGCGAGTTCCATATAGGAGGAGGCGTAGACCACACCTACCAATGGAAGGGTTCCTTGTCGACGATGGACTAGACAACATTCTTCCATGGATGAGCCTCCCCTATGCAGGAAACAGTGGCTTTAGCGAGCTACATGTCCATGGCAGTGTACATGGTGCCTCGTTGTAGGCGTGCTACATGTTTGCGGTGGCGTCGATGGTGCCTCATTGTAGGCATGCTCCATGTTTGCGGTGGCTGGCGCCTCGCCTTAGGAGAGCTTTGTGTCCGCAGGACGCCCCATCTTGGACAAGCTCCAGGTTAGTAGCTGTGTAGATCGAGCCTCGCCCGGGCAAAACTCTGAGTGGGAGGCAGAAAAGTAGATGATATCCCTGCCCTGGGCAAGCTATGCGGTGGTGGTCCAGAACCCGCCCCATCTTTGGAGATATCTGTGTCGACGGTGCTGAAGAAGGAGCTCCGCCTAGCCAAGCTCTGTGCCAATGGAGGTATATGGCGCCCTACCTTGCGGCGCTCCATGTTGATGGCGGTGTAGATAGCGCCCTGCCTTGGGGCACTCTATGTCGGCGACAGTGATGTAGATGGAGCTCCACACCTTAGGCAAGCTCCGCGATGATGGTAGTGTGGACATCGCACCACATCAGGATAGCTCCATATCGATATGGGTGGATTGCACCCAACCTTGGACCAGTTCCATTAATGACACTTCACCTGGAGAGAACGGGGTGGCGCATGGTGCCGAGTGGATGACGCAGCCTTGTCCGCCTTCACCTGGAGTGGTGACTGGGCCCCCCGCCTAGGACATGACACATGTAGTGGTGGAAGTGTTTGTCGTGGAGGTCCCATGGCTGCTTCGTTGAGTGGGTTGAGGGTTTCTCTCATCCTCTTGATGTATTGATCATGGGGGCATGTTGGGATATCTTCGTTGCGGGAATTTTCGAGCCAGTGAAGGTTGTCGCCGAGGCGCCAAAGTCTGGCACTCATGTTGAGGGCGATGGCTTGGGGTTTGATGCCCCATCCTTCCCGCAGCTTGAGTCGATGACACACTTGGCGCCGTTGAATCTTGGAGCCTCCTCTGGATCACTACAAGAAATATGTCAACTTGTGACCTTGACTATTGGTCACTGAAAGGTCATTGTTTTTCATTTGTGACCTTTTTGTGACCAAAAATAGAAGGTCAAAAGCTGGCAGTCGTAAACTGAAATTAACGACCTTCTCTATGAGAAGGTCATAGACGTTTATGACCAAAACAGAAGGTCGTTGAACCCATGACCTTTTGTTTTGGTCACTGGCTGTCTGCCCAGGCCACGTCGGATCCGACGTGGCAATCTGACGTGGCAAAATTGCGACCAATTCAAAAGGTCGTTACTTAGAATCAGCCCGGTCCATTTCGGTGCTTTAGATGGGCCGAGCCCATTAATTCGGCCTTTTTAATATATATTTTTCCTATTAATTTTCACTAGCTACATGGGCCTGGCCCAGTAATTTGGCCTTTTAAATTTCTTTGCCTATCCCTTTTGACAAATTTTTTGGTCTTGTTTTTTCTGGGCCATTTCTTTGCTGGGCCTCTCAAGTTTTCCCCTCTAAAATAATTGTTCAATATATCTTGGGCTGGGCCGAAATAATTGATCCAATCCAACTTCTTTTATTATGCCATTGACATTACAACACATCACACTACAAGTTATCTTGGGCCTAGCCCAGTTTCGATACATTTTCAAAGCAACATGGAATATTATAGGAGCCCAAAATATCTTTACATGCATTGATTCTAGCAGTACATATATTTACATCCAAGGAACCAGTAAGTGCCAAACAAAACTATTCTACAGCAAAGAAAAGAAAATAGATGACAAGACATCACAGAAGTTCCTATTGTCCTCCTTCAACATTTGAAAACCTTCACCTAGTAGTAGATCAATCATGAGTGAGAAACAATACAACAGTAAAACAATACGGTTGATTATTCAGAGAAGTTAAACTAAGTGCAGGTCACCCAAAACTGAATTTCTTACAATCCAAATAGCACAAACAGCAGGGAGATGGTTGCATAGATACAAATCCATGTGGTAGCAGCAAAATTTGCCAATCTGGACCGCATCTTCTCTGTTTGGTACTAACTAAAAAAACTAGACTTGTTCATACAAATACCTCTTGAATTCCTTACACAACTAGGATTTGCATCAAATATTCCTTAATTTAGCAGCATTAATAAGCAGAGAAAGAGGGGGAGGGAGATGGGGATGCTACGTACCTTGTCCTGAAGTTCCAACCACCAGACCAGAGAGAAGTTGCTCCTCATCTTCTTTCCTCAGCCCCAAATTTGCCTGCAATAACCACAATTCCGGTCAGGGTAAATTCTCAGGTCAAGGTAACCTATCTCCCCAGAAAGACACTTCCAGGGGTGCGTCCGAGCGGGTGCAGACCATGGCAATCACTTTTCATAGCTGAAGGAATAGCAGTTCGCAAGGAAATCACTGAAGTAGTAAAAACACTAGACACCAGGCTTATAATTGTCAAGCTACTTTAGGCTCCTCATTCATCTGAAAAGTGCAAGCAATTTCTTTTTTCATAGACAATGGCATCCCTCAATGTATATAACTACATAATTAACAAAAACTACGAAGTTGGTTCATTGCATCAACCAGCGATCTGATCTCACAAGCCCCACCGAGGTGGTGGACTGGTGGTAGTACAACAGCTAGAAGGCGCATCACTCACCGGTTGAAAAGCTCGACCCGGTACTCCATCCTTCTCCGCCATCCTGAACATCTGCATCACGCAACCACCAACATCCATTAACCTCAATCACAAGCTCGAAATCGAAGAGGAAGGCATATACACACAAAAAAAGAACATGAAAATTCCAGAAAAAGGCGACTTGTAGCTACCAGGCAGCAACTTGAGAATGAATGATTGATATCCTGGAAGTTGTAAATTGGAAGCTAGAGAAGCTACTAGTCAGGTTAGTTTCAACAGGTTAGTTTCAAGTTCTGAAACTGAATGCATGGGGTCGAGTTTCAGTATTCTGTGTAAATTAGTCATATGATGTACCTATAGTTACGCAATGATTTTGCTCACGTTAGATAGCATGTACTTCTATACGAGAGAAAGAAGGATTGCTAGCAAATCTGCTACATTTTATTGTGCAATGTCAGTCAGTTTGTGAAGCTAAACTGTTAACAATGAACCGACCAAGTACATATATACTGCTCGTGAGCATGACCAATTTTTTAATCAGACTAAATTAAGACCGCAAGATAATTTTCTCGCCCTGGAAGGTTACACTGTGTACTTCTTAAGAATAATCCAATCATTTTATGACAAAACCAAATATGTTGCAGAATAAATAATCTACAAGGTGAATAGTAGAAGCTGAGTTTTCAAAGAATGTATCACTTTCAGCTATACAAGATTTCCCATCCTCAAGAAAACAATTATAATTTCGAGTCATGGCCTGAACAGCCCCAGTAACTCATCCTCAAGAAAACAATTATAAAAGACTAATCTTAACCCACTGGTAGCAGTCGAACACTAGCAACTAGTGAGCACTAAAGAAACAGCACAATGAAATAGCTTACCCTGATGGTGTTAGCGTAGTTCCATCCGACCTCCTTGGAGACCTGGCCGAGGAGGCAGTACCTGTGCCCAGGCTGCAGCCTCAGAACCCTGCAAAACCACAAGCAACGTCAACATCAAACACACATACAAGACACACGCCGAGATCTAGAAGGCAGTCCAACGCCGACGTACTTGAGCGTGTCGGGGATGACCATGCGCTTGGTCCTATCATATGGTGGCGGTGTGCCCTCATATGCCTTGAGCATGGGCGTCGTCCTTGAGGCCACCAGCGGCCCCAGGCGTGGCATCCGGCGCAGACGACTAGCAGGCGAAGCTGAAGCTGCTGCATTGGGATAGTATGAACAGTGAGCCATATGCCTGGACCCCTGAACCTTGAAGAAAGCAGTACAAAATTGCACTTCGTATAGGACTGTCATGCAGACCAAAGTAAGCATGAATCGAGTAGATCCCACTAGCATTATGCTTTCTAAAAGATTGCTCGACTAGCATTTTTTAAATTGTCGTGTTGTAGAAACTGAATTGACCATAGTGAAAAGGTCCAGAATGTATGAAGATAAGAAAGAAGTTCTTCCCTGGACTGGTTAGTTTTAGAAGCTCTGGCGCAAAATCGACTCCAGGAAAGATCGACGATCCAATTCATAGATATAGAGAAAAGTAATACTTAAAAACGGGAAAATGTCTAAACAGCAAGCTAGCTGCACGTTATACAGCGTCAGCTTATTTCACTGCTCCATGGATGGATCTTACAATACACTAACCACTTAGACGCACTAATACAGATTAAAGGGATATGCATGTTTTGTGCATGTTGGTTTAGGTAGATCTATTCTGGATACCAATGTTTATCTCCTTAGACCTTAGGCATTCCATCAAACTGGTATGTTACAACAAACTGAATAATTCAAGGAATCACCTAGTAGTGGCAAGAATATACGATTGTACAAATGCAGTGCAAGAAGACTAACTACACGATAGTAACTTCCTAGAGCAGGCAATGTAAAAAGATGTGAATCTCAAATCTATAGCAGCTGCAGTGGTTCAATATAGTTTATGAAATATAATTTAAAGGAGAGCAGACTGCCTTTATATGATTTTGGTTACAACCAGTTGTCAGTACGATTGCATTAGTGCGTCAAGACGCTGAACAATATATGCTGTCATTCCAACAATTTATGCTACAAGCCAACAATATATAAGCTCGTGCTAGTGCTGCTGCTCCGCTGCTCTGCTCCTTGTGCTATCGCCAGAGCTCCCCCGATGGCCTAGAAGAAGAATACAGTTAACTGAATATTGTTACACTGAGTATTGATCCTAGTGTTAACTGAATATTGATCCCTAGTGTTGACTAAATCTGCATCTAAACTGAATACTGATCCTAGAAATTGCTTGCACATAATACTGGATTAATACATTTGTTCAGTATAGTGGAGTCCTTAAACAAGCAATACATTACCACATACAGTACAAGCACAAAGAAGTAGCATACCGAACAGCAGAGCAGGTAGCGGGGGAGGAGAGGGGGGCAGAGGAGCGGCCGCTTGCCTTGGCGATGTAGTCCATCTCGGCAAACTTGACGGCGATGCCGAGGCAGCCGAAGAGGGCGGAGATGTTGGAGCAGGCGCGCGAGAAGTCCCCCGCCGCCATCGCGAGCTGCTACTGCGGCTTGGTGACGGTCGTGAGCTGCTCGAATGACACACCGATCCGCCACAGCGGCTTGTCTGCCTCGTTGGACCCCATCGGCATCGGTAGTGCTTAGCGCTGCCGCGGTGGTGCCCACGACGTCGAGGATCTCACGGTTTCTCAGGGACAGGCTCGCCGCCGCCAACGCCACCAGGGCCGACGCTACCATCGCGTCGCCAGGGCCGCAGCCACGCGGTCGACGGGCGCCACACAGATGCGGTTGTGGATCTGGGCCCCGACGGCGCGGACCCTCTCCGCCAACGGCACCCCGCCGCCGGCCGCCATGGAGGGGTTGGCCATCGAGGAGGAAGGGGTCTTAGGCTAGGGTTTGGTCTGGAAGTGGGGAGTGTCGCTCGGCTCGGCATGGAGGAGGCCGGGATTGGGGGAGGTTTACGGCGGTGTCTGGGTTGGAAGCAGTTGCGACGATCCAGAGAGGACGAGGAGTTGTGGGTTGGGGGTGATCGATCCAGAGAGGAGGAGGAGGAGGAGTCATGGAGTCGTGGGTTGGATCTCGCCGGACAGAGGGCGCTGGAGGTGGCGGCGGCCAGGGAGGAGTGGAGCGCTAGGGTTCGAGAGAGAGAAAGGAGGGCACGAGGGGTTGGGTGGGGTTCACGAGAGAGAGAGAGAGAGAGAGAGAGAGAGAGAGAGAGAGAGGGACGATGGTTGGGTGCGTGGGAGCAGTGTGTGTTATGGGTTGGGCGACGTGGGTGAGACAGGCGGGCTGTTGGATCCAGGAGAATCCGTGGTGATTAGGCACGATCCGCGTGAGATGCTCCTGGACCAATCAGAACGCAGTATACAAATACTACATTTTGACCATTTAAATTGGTCGTAATCGACTTAAAGTAAGGTGCTAAATCATATTGGCTATTTTATGATTTGAAAAATAAAAATAAAAATAAAATACCTTCTCATGTGTCATCAAATTTGACCTTGGTTTTCATGAATAATGACAAATCGAAATAAGACAAATATCTTTTAAAAGACTTAGGAGAAATTAGTTTTTTAAAATTATTTTCCATTTTTCGAGTGCCCAAAATGAGGTTTTTTGTGAAGAACCTACCAAATAATTGTTGAAAAATTGGACCAAATCATTGTTCTAAAATACTAGTCCATATTTAATGCACTATTGACCAAATGGTTGGGTGTAAAAAGTTTTGATCCACCTCTCGTGAAAAAGACAAATTTCCACCGATTCAGTTGGAAGCGGGTCAAATTTGAACTATAGCTGCCTTGTAGTTTGCTCTTTATTTTTTCCAAAAATCATTTCTAAGTACATAAGTATCTATTTAATCAGATAAACACCAAAAAAATTCCAAGATTCAACCACTGGCTAGGAACGGGCATTCCTGCCGTTTTGACCGCATTTTGAAGCGGGCATAAAAAAATTCAAAAAAACAAAAAATTGGGAAACCTTTGCATTGTGTCATTATATGCGGCCAAGTACCCAGGAAAAATAATAAACTTGTAATACGACAATTATTTTAAAAAAGTGTTCTCAGAAACGAGCTATCACGTGTGGAGATCAATGGCTTTCAAGCCAAATAATAAATCTTATGGCCACATTCATGGCATAGTTTGTTCAAATGATCTCATATTGTGCACAAGGGTGCATATTGGAATGGCAAACAATATTGCCTAAGGAAGTTTTCATTTTCTTTGGACAAAAAAATCATTTTCCATTTTTCGAGTGCCCAAAAGGAGGTTTTTTTGTGAAGAACCTACCAAATAATTGTTGCAAAATTGGACCAAATCGTTTTTCTAAAATAATAGGCCATATTTAATGCACAATTGACCAAATGGTTGGGTGTAAAAAGTTTTGATCCACCTCTCGTGAAAAAGACAAATTTCCGACGATTCAGCTGGAAGCGGGTCAAATTTGAACTATAGCTGCCTTGTAGTTTGCTCTTTATCTTTTCCAAAAATCATTTCTAGGTACATAAGTATCTATTTAATCATAGAAACGCCAAAAAAATCCAAGATTCAACCACTAGCTAGGAACGGTCATTCCCGCCATTTTAAACGCATTTTGAAACGGGCATAAATTTTTTAAAAAATCAAAAAATTGGGAAACCTACGCATTGTGTCATTATATGTGGCCAAGTTCCCACTAAAAATGATAAACTAGTAATACGGCAATTATTTTAAAAAAGTGTTCTCAGAAACGAGCTATCACGTGTGGAGATCAATGGCTTTCAAGCCAAATAATCAATCTTAGGGAAACATTCATAGCATAGTTTGTTCAAATAATCTCATATTGTGCAAAAGGGTGCATATTGGAAAGGAAAACAATATTGCCTACGGAAGTTTTCATTTTCTTTGGATGAAAAAATCATTTTCCATTTTTTAGTGCCCAAAAGGAGGTTTTTTGTGAAGAACCTACCAAATAATTGTCGCAAAATTAGACCAAATCATTTTTCTAAAATAGTAGGCCATATTTAATGCAAAATTGACCAAATGGTTGGGTGTAATTGATCCACCTCTCGTGAGAAAGACAAATTTCCGTCGATTCAAGTGGAAGCGGGTCAAATTTAAACTGTAGCTGCCTTATAGTTTGCTCTTTATTTTTTCAAAAATCATTTCTAGGTACATAAGTATCTATTTAATCAGATAAACACCAACGAAATTCCAAGATTCAACCACTAGCTAGGAACGGTCATCCCCGCCGTTTTAACCGCATTTTGAAACGGGCATAAAAACTTCAAAAAAATCAAAAAATTGGGAAACCTTCGCATTATGTCATTATATGTGGCCAAGTTCCCAGGAAAGATAATAAACTGGTAATACGGCAATAATTTTAAAAAAGTGTTCTCAGAAACGAGCTATCATGTGTGGAGATCAATGGCTTTCAAGCTAAATGATCAATTTATGGCCACATTCATGGCATAGTTTGTTCAAATGATCTCATATTGTGCACAAGGGTGCATATTGGAATGGCAAACAATATTGCCTAAGGAAGTTTTCATTTCTTTCGACGAAAAAATCATTTTCCATTTTTCGAGTGCCCGAATGGAGGTTTTTTGTGAAGAACCTACCAAATAATTGTTGCAAAATTGGGCCAAATCATTTTTTAAAATACTAGGCCATATTTAATGCACAGTTGACCAAATGATTGGGTGTAAAAAGTTTTGATCCACCTCTCGTGAAAAAGACAAATTTCAGCCGATTCAGTTGGAAGCGGGTCAAATTTGAACTGTAGCTGCTTTGTAGTTTGCTCTTTATTTTTCCTAGAAATCATTTCTAGGTACATAAGTATCTATTTAATCAGAGAAACACCAAAAAAATTCCAAGATTCAACCACTAGCTAGGAACGGTCATCCCCGCCGTTTTGACCACATTTTGAAACGGGCATAAAAAATTCAAAAAAAACCAAAGAATTGGGAAACCTTTGCATTGTGTCATTATATGTCGCCAAGTTCCCAGGAAAAATAACAAACTTGTAATACGGCAATTATTTTAAAAAAGTGTTCTCAGAAACGAGGTATCATGTGTGGAGACCAATGGCTTTCAAGCCAAATAATCAATCTTATGGCCACATTCATGGCATAGTTTATTCAAATGATCTCATATTGTGCACAAGGGTGCATATTGGAATGGCAAACAATATTTCCTAAGGAAGTTTTCATTTTTTGTGGACGAAAAAATCATTTTCCATTTTTTGAGTGCCCAAAAGGAGGTTTTTTTGTGAAGGACCTACCAAATAATTGTTGCAAAATTGGACCAAATCATTTTTTAAAATACTAGGACATATTTAATGCACAATTGACAAAATGGTTGGGTGTAAAAAGTTTTGATCCACCTCTCGTGAAAAAGACAAATTTCCGCCGATTCACTTTGAAGAGGGTCAAATTTGAACTGCAGCTGCCTCATAGTTTGCTATTTATTTTTTCCAAAAATTATTTCGAGTTACATAAGTACCTATTTAATCATAAATACATGGTTTGGTGGCGATACGTCGAGGTTTGGACGGTGGCCGAGGGCCCCAACTCTAGAGCGCTTAAACTCGCATGCCCGCCGCATGGTCACCACGTGACCGTGGCGTTGCCATGTGTTCTAGGTGGCCTAGGCATGTCTAGGGGTTGGGCACTCCCCAGGTAGGTGCTAGGAACAAAATTACAATATAATATTCTCACGAGGAGACCGATCGATGCTCAAACATGAATTAGCAGCCAAGTGTTTGATTAGCGGTATGGGAAATGCACATGGCTAATGGGCGTGAGTTTTGGCTGAGGATGATCAGTTACTAAGAAGACCATATTTACAAATTTTCAGCTCAAAAGGAGGAGCCTAGGTGGTACTTGCTTTGCAAAGTACCACACTAGACATAAATACGAATGTTGAAGCTGGGCTCAAAATAATGAATGGATTGAGCTGGCATTTGGTGGAGGATGGTTATTTGGGCATAGGAAAGCACTGTAGAAAATGGATACTATTTGGACATGCCGAAGTTGTACTTCCTTCACAATGCTCTTCTCTGGATAGAAACTTCGGAAAATTAGTAAGAGAAATTGGCTAAATGAAATGAGCTCAAATTTGGTGTAGGTATGTTACATAGGAATATAGAATATGTGGAAAAAATTCAACTCATTAGGATATGCATAGCTAGTACTTCTTTCACAAGGGTTCTAGGTGGACAAAAACTTTGGAAATTTGCCAAGGAATATTTACTAGGCAAATGGAGCTGAATTTTGTCATGAGGCAATGATTTGGATAGGAAAGAGTGCCCAAAATTTTTGAGGGCAACCAAGAATATATAAATAGCACTTCCTTCACAATGCTCTTCTCTGGACAGAAACTTCGGAAAATTAGTGAGAGAAATTGGCTAAATGAAATGAGCTCAAATTTGGTCTAGATAAGTTACATAGGCATATAGAATATGTGGCAAAAATTCAACTCATTAGGATATGCATAGCTAGTATTTATTTCACAAAGGTTCTAGGTGGACAAAAACTTTGGAAATTTGCCGAGGAAGATTTACTGGGAAAATGGAGCTGAATTTTGTCATGAGGCAATGATTTGGATAGGAAATAGTGCCCAAAAATTTGAGGGCAATCAAGAATATATAAATAGCACTTCCTTCACAAAGTGTTGTTCTGAATAGAATAGGAAAATGAATATTGTTGAATTATTTTTGAACTAGGCAAGGAAGGTTTTTTACATATTTGACGAAGATATGACCCAAAGAATTTATGAGATTTTTTTGGGAATTTTGGGAATGACAGAAATATAGGTTTCTTCACAACCTGGGGCAAAAATTGCCACATGGACATGACACATAGGCAAAACTGATGAGGTGGCGCCTAGTGATAGCAACCCACCACAATTTACAAGGTTATGACCATCTATATTGGTCGTGATCAACTAGAAATAAGGCAACGGACTAGTGCTATCTGCTTTATGACCATTTCGTGTAAGGAAATTACGACCTTTCTGACCAAAATGGTCGTTATAGTTTAGGGTTTGGAGCCCCCCGAACAGCTTTTTACCAATTGGTCTGAAATGGTCATAGATCTATGACCAATTCTTCCAGGGTCACTGACAAAAGGTCACTAGTTGACATATTTCTTGTAGTGGATATTCTTCATCTTTTCCTAGAGTTGGTGAAATTCTCGCCGTAGGTCGTCATCACATAGTGCGGGTTCTTCATGATGAAAGGCGGAAAACCTGTTGTCGTTGGGGAGAGACCTTCCGCCAACCGCCGAGTTGTGGAGACAAGGCGCACATGCACCCCTTCAAGTGTCGTTGATGTTGAGGGAGATAGTAGGGCTTGGTAGAGCGGGCTCTTTGCATTAGCGCCGCTTTCAGAACTCCATCATGATGACGCACCTCACCAACACCTTGACCTTGGATGGCTCGTATGCCCGATCGTTAGGGAACAAGTCATATGGAGGGGTTAAGGTGCTCTGGTAGGTGAACACCTTTTCAGCCAGGTCCCTAGAGCTGAGGGACCAATCCTCCTCCGGCATCGTGCTCTGGGTGATGCGGGAAACTATCTGCTTGTGGTGGAATTGTACCTTTCTTTACTTCCTCGTGTGGTTGCATAGAGCATGCGGGCTTTTGAAAAAAACGAGTATTGGCCATGAGACTACGCAAGTCATAGTAGATAGCCTCCAGGCCCTCCAGAAGCTCTACCTCGATGTGCCATGGTGTTTGTGTTGGTGCTCTGAGTGTGTAGTCTTGGCAGAGGTGTGAAGGAATGCCGCACCTGCCCGCTTGTTGGCAGTCATAGCGCGGAGTCGTTCAGCTGCCTTCACGTCTCTTTTAACGTAGACCCTTGTTGTCTCCTTCAACAGGGCATGCACCTCAAGTATTAGCTTGCGATGCTCCTTCGCGTTGGCGGCCTCACACCTTTGCGCCTTCTTCGACTGCACAATTTGAAACTACACATGGTCTTGAGCTTGGTGCATGTAGACCTTCTCGTCAAGCTTGATGATGGCCACGGGCGGTAATGATCCGACTGGATCACCATCGACTCTAATTTGTTGTGGTGGGAGAGTCCACTTGCACTAAGGGGTCTTGACTAGCGGAAACCCTAACCAAGGGCTTGTCATGCAGCATTTTGTGCATATCCGGAGACAAACAAAGGTGATTCTGGCGACCACAACGAAACAGAGATGGGAGGACAACCATGTCCCACCGGGCATGCCAATTTGTTTGACACAAGAAAAATCTCATGTGCCTGCGGGAGAAGGGAAGAGAAGGAGTATGGATTTCTCTCATGCGCCGGGGAAAATAAAAGTGTGCGGGTGTGCTAGTGTACCGTAGTACAAAAAGAAAAGTGGTACGGGAAACAAGTATTTCATTTATCTCTTTGGATGAACAAAATTACAAGATCCCATAACATGAATGCGCTTCGTGGCCTACTAGTGCGGCCAGCCTGACTATGGCGATGTGCGGTCTCTTGGTTCCCGGGGCCTCGAAAAGCTCCCGGTTAATTACTCCCATGGGTTGCTTCGCGAGATACATCCGATTAAGATGTGTGGTCGTCTTTGTCATCTTCGCTTCACAATCTCCATGCATGATGATGATGGTGTGTGTGTAGTGCGGGCGGCGGCAAAGGTCGTGTCCTCATCGGTACACGTGCCATTCAAAACGTGGCTTTATGCTAGCCACGTCCACCCTCGCCGTCGTGCCTCGTCGGTCTTGATAGCGTTGATGTAGTCAGTGTTGAAGTTGCATGGGTCCTTCTCAGCTTGGACTTCTTGATGATTAGTAACGGCTTCGTCGGGGTATGCAAGGGGTTTGCCTCATAGGAGTATTTCTTGGTAAAGACTGGGGTCGGTGTAAAACCAACACACACTCTTATCGGCATAGCCGGTGTGGTTGGCGACAAGTATCAGCTAGACGTCGAGTTTACGGCGGTCCGCCAAGACAAGGGCGCCGCCTCACGGGGCCACAATAAGATGTTGGTGAAGTTGCTTCGCCTTCCCGCCATCGCGCCTCATGTTCACGAGCTTCGGGACGTGGACAACGCCATGTGGTGGTGCCTCATCTCGACTAGACGCCGAGTTTACGGCGATCAGCCAAGACAAGGGCAGCACCTCACTGGGTCGTGGTAAGATCTTGGTGAAGTGGCATTGCCTTCCCACTGTCGCACCTCGTCATCATGGGCTCCAGGTTTGAAAGTGCTAGTTATCGACTAGAGGGGGTGAATAGGCGATTTTTATGGAAGTCTTCAAATCACGATGGCTTTGAAGACAAACAGGTAAACTGAGCCTATATAGTAAGCAGCAGAATGAAAGCTACACTAGGCAAGCATTAGTCTAGCATACAATATAATGAAAGCATGAAGACTAATTGCAACTAGGTAGACAGGATCAGAAAGGTAGACAGTATGAAGCTAAACAGATAATAGTCTTCACAATGTGAAATCAAACAGACCAGACAGGGGAGCAATGACTTCACGAAGACAACTGTAAAGTAAGGAGAGTAGAGGATAGAACCAGTAGCTTGACGAAGACAAGGATTTGGTAGACTAGTTCTAGTTGTTGTGACAACTATACGTCTGGTTAGGGAGGCTAAGATTTAACTCAGAAGACCGTGTCTTCACCTTATTCCCCTTGAGCTAAGGACACCCAGTCCTCGCTCAATCACTCAGGTAAGTCTTCAAGGTAGACTTCCAAACCTTCACAGACTTGGTTCACCGGCAATCCACAATGACTCTTTGATACTCAGAACGCGACGCCTAACCAGCTGGAGGATTCACAGTCCTCAAGTGTAACAAGTCTTCAGATCACACGGACAGAAAGACTTCAGAGATGCCTAACACTCTTTTCCTCTGGGTGTTCTGGGCTTTGTCCTCGCAAGGATTTCTCAGATGCTTCGGAGGTGGGTTGCTCTCAAACGACAAAAGTCGTGCACTAACTCTGAGCAGCCTCCAATTTATGGTGTAGGGGGTGGGCTATTTATAGCCAGGAGGCAACCCAACCTGATATGTCCAAAATGACCCTGGGTCACTAAGGAACTGACACGTGTCCAACGGTCAGATTTCAAACACATGCAACAACTTGGCTTCGGCTACAAGCAAAGCTGACTCATCCAACTCTAGATAAGATTTTCTCTCATTGTCTTCGCTTGAAGACATAGGATTTGGTTGAGCATCACTTTAGTCACTTTGATTTTGTTCACTTGGACCCCACTTAACAGTACGGTGGTTCCTATGACTCAATAAGAAGAAAAGGAAACTACGAAACAACTATGTATTGGCACTCCATAATCTTCAATTGAATAGATTCACGGGTCATAATCTTTGTCGTGAATGTCTTCACGAACCACCATTGTCTTCAATGTCTTCACACATTTTTAGATGTCATCTCTGGTAGATAAACTGAATCAATGAGGGACACTACCTATGCTATCCTGCAATTCTCACAAACACATTAGTCCCTCAACCACGTTTGTCGTTAATACTCCAAAACCAGCTAGGGGTGGCACTAGATGCACTTACAATCTCCCCCTTTTTGGTGATTGATGACAAATTGATTGAAGTTTTCAACGGGGATAAAAGTATGTGAAAGTTCAGTGTTGTGAGTATTGTATTCATACATATGACGAGGCTCCCCCTGAAGATGTGCATATAAATAGTTTGCTTTTGAATGCAAATGCACATGGCTCGTTTTGCTTTGTGGAGGTTGTTGGTTTCAAAACCGGCGAATCTCGGGTAGGGGGTCCCAAACTGTGTGTCTAAGGCTAATGGTAATAGGAGGCAGGGGACACGATGTTTTACCCAGGTTCGGGCCCTCTCGATGGAGGTAATACCCTACTTCCTGCTTGATTGATCTCGATGATATGAGTATTACAAGAGTTGATCTACCACGAGATCATAGAGGCTAAACCCTAGAAGCTAGCCTATGATTATGATTGTTGTTATCCTACGGACTAAACCCTCTGATTTATATAGACACCGGAGGGGGCTAGGGTTACATAGAGTCGGTTACAGAGAAGGAAATCTACATATCCGAATATCCAAGCTTGCCTTCCATGCAAAGGAGAGTCCCATCCGGACACGGGACGAAGTCTTCAATCTTGTATCTTCATAGTCCAACAGTCCGGCCAAAGTATATAGTCCAGCTGTCCGAGGACCCCTTAATCCAGGACTCCCTCAGTAGCCCCTGAACTAGGCTTGAATAACGATGAGTCTGGCACGCATATTGTCTTCGGCATTGCAAGGCGGGTTCCTTCTCTGAATACTTCATAGAAGATTTAGAACACAAGGATCGTGTCCGGCTCTGAAAAACAAATTCCACATTCCACCGTAGAGAGTATAATATTCCACAAATCCAATCTGCTGACAGCTTTTTTAGCCTGACATCACGCCACGGTTTGGTTATTATTCGAATCGTTTCTCACAACCAGCCACCGCACATACCGCAAAGCAGTTTTATCGGCACGTATTGTCGAAGCAGAGATCGTGCCCTCTTATCGCGGGATCCTCATCAATATAGACGTGGGTAACCCAACCGTGCCATCAAACATGGCGTTTGGGGATTAAGCGATTTTAGCGGGCGAGTGGGGGGGCACAGGATATTCGTTGCCTTTATAAGGGGAGGAGAGTCTTCCTAAGGGAGTCCCGGACTAGGGGGTGTCCGGATATCCGGACTATCATCATCGGCCGGACTCCAAGACTATGAAGATACAAGATTGAAGACTTCGTCTCGTGTCCGGATGGGACTTTCCTTGGCGTGGAAGGCAAGCTTGGCAATACGGATATGTAGACCTCCTACCATTGTAACCGACTCTGTGTAACCCTAGCCCTCTCCGGTGTCTATATAAACCGGAGGGTTTTAGTCCGTAGGACGAACAACCATTACAACAATCATTCCATAGGATAGCTTCTAGGGTTTAGCCTCCTTGATCTCGTGGTAGATCTACTCTTGTACTACCCATATCATCAATATTAATCAAGCAGGAGTAGGGTTTTACCTCCATCGAGAGGGCTCGAACCTGGGTAAAAACATCGTGTCCTTTGTCTCCTGTTACCATCCGCCTAGACGCACAGTTCGGGACCCCCTACCCGAGATCCACCGGTTTTGACACCGACATTGGTGCTTTCATTGAGAGTTCCTCTGTGTCGTCACCGATAGGCTTGATGGCTCCTTCAATCATCAACAACAAAGCGGTCCAGGGTGAGACTTTTCTCCCCGGACAGATCTTCGTGTTCGGCGGCTTTGCACTGCGGGCCAATTCGCTTGGCCATCTGGAGCAGATCAGAAGCTACGCCCCTGGCCATCAGCTCAGATTTGGAAGCCTAAACTTCACGGCTGACATCCGCGGAGACTTGATCTTCGACGGATTCGAGCCACAGTCGAGCGCGCCGCACTGTCACAATGGGCATGATTTAGCTCTGCCGCCGGACAGTGCCCTGGAGGCCGCACATAAGTCCGCTCCGACCCTTAATTCGGAGCCGACCGCGCAGATCAAGGACGGATGGCTAGACACCGCCTCGGGGGCTGCAACCTTTACGGCGATGAAGCCGAATACTGACCCTGTCCCTTGTAAAGCCCGTAACTCCGAGGTGTCGGACTCCTTGCCGGACCCCGAACCTCCTGCGCCCCTTCCAATCGAATCTGGTTGGGCGCCGATCATGGAGTTCACCGCCGCGGACATCTTTCAGCACTCACCCTTTGGTGACATCCTGAATTCGCTAAAGTATCTCTCGTTATTAGGAGAGCCCTGGCCGGACTGCGGTCAGGACGGTTGGGATGCGGACGACGAAGAAATTCAAAGCCCACCCACCACCCACTTTGTAGCCAATGTCGACGATCTAACCGACATGCTAGACTACGACTCCGAAGACATCGACGGCATGGACGACGACGCCGGAGACAACCAAGAACCAGCGCCTACGGGGCACTGGAAGACCACCTCGTCATACGACATATACATGGTGGACATCCCAAAGGATGGGAATGGCGAAGAAGCAGCGGAGGCAGATTCCTCCAAGAAACAGCACAAGCGCCGGCGTCAGCGGCGCCGCTCTAAATCCCGCCACAACAAGAATGGAGATTCCGGCACCAGAGATAATAACACCCCAGAGAGTGCCGAAGATAACCCCCTCCAGCAAGATTCGGCACAGGAGGACGGAGAAGCCAGCTCTCACGAGAGAGCGGCAGACGAAGAGGTAGAGGATGATAATTACATGCCTCCCTCCGGAGACGAGGCAAGCCTCAACGACGACGAATTCGTCGTGCCCGAGGATCCCGTCGAACAAGAGCATTTTAAACGCAGGCTTATGGCCACAGCAAACAGCCTAAAGGAAAAGCAGCAACAGCTCCGAGCTGCTCAAGACCTGCTAGCCGACAGATGGACGGAAGTCCTTGCGGTCGAAGAGTATGAACTCGAACGCCCCTCCAAAAGCTACCCAAAACGCAGGTTGCTCCCCCGATTAGAGGAGGAGGCATATAAACCTTCATCACCAGCGCACAATACGGCAGACCGACCACCTCGTGGCCGCGACAGAGAGGCCTCTAGGCCCTCCATCAGGACCGTACCGCGGCACCGCTCGAAAAGTACGAAGCCACAGGGGAATGCACCGGACTTGCAAGACATATTGGAGGACAAGGCAAGACAATCAAGATCGATTTATGGATCACGTGGGCGCCCCACGATGCGAGACGACTACCGTCGCGCCGGATACAGCAACTCTGGCCGGGCCGAACACAGTAAACAAAGCTCGCTCGAGCTACGTCGTGATATTGCCCAATACAGAGGCGCCGCACACCCACTATGCTTCACAGATGAAGTAATGGATCATCAAATCCCTGAAGGGTTTAAACCCATGAACATTGAATCCTACGATGGCACAACAGACCCCGCGGTTTGGATCGAAGACTATCTCCTTCATATCCACATGGCCCGCGGTGACGATCTTCACGCCATCAAATATCTCCCACTCAAGCTTAAAGGACCAGCTCGGCATTGGCTTAACAGCTTGCCAGCAGAGTCAATTGGGTGTTGGGAGGACCAGGAAGTCGCATTCCTTGACAACTTCCAGGGCACATATGTGCGACCACCAGACGCCGATGACCTAAGCCACATAATTCAGCAGCCAGACAAATCGGCCAGACAGTTCTGGACATGGTTCTTAACAAAGAAAAATCAAATCGTCGACTGTCCGGATGCAGAGGCCCTCGCAGCCTTCAAACATAACATCCATGACGAGTGGCTGGCCCGGCACCTAGGACAGGAAAAGCCGAAATCCATGGCAGCCCTCACATCACTCATGACCCGCTTCTGTGCGGGGGAGGACAGCTGGCTAGCCCGCAGTAACAACCTCAGCAAAATTTTTGGCAGTCCGGATACCAAGGACCGCAATGGCAGGTCGCGTCGAAACAAAAACAAACACCGTGTTAACGGCGATAACACTGAGGATACGGTAGTCAACGCCAGATTCAGAGGCTCCAAACCCGGTCAGCGGAAAAGGCCATTCAAAAGAACTACTCCGGGTCCGTCCAATTTGGACCAAATACTCGACCGCTCTTGCCAGATACATGGCACCCCCGAAAAGCCAGCTAATCACACCAATAGGGATTGTTGGGTATTTAAGCAGGCAGGCAAGTTAATTGCCGAAAACAATGGCAAGGGGCTGCATAGCGATGACGAGGAAGAGACCCGGCCGCCGAACAGTAGAGGACAGAAGGGTTACCCCCCACAAGTACGGACGGTAAACATGATATACGCAACCCACATACCCAAGAGGGAGCGGAAGCGTGCACTTAGGGATGTATATGCGATGGAGCCAGTCGCCCCGAAGTTCAATCCATGGTCCTCTTGCCCAATCACTTTTGATCGAAGGGATCACCCCACCAGTATCCGCCACGGCGGATTCACCGCATTGCTTTTTGACCCAATCGTCGACGGATTTCACCTCAGCAGAGTCCTGATGGACGGCGGCAGCAGCCTGAACCTGCCTTATTAGGATACAGTGCGCAAGATGGGCATAGACCCCTCAAGGATTAAACCTACAAAGACGACCTTCAAAGGCGTCATACCAGGTGTAGAGGCCAATTGTACAGGCTCAGTCACACTGGAAGTGGTCTTCGGATCCCCGGATAACTTCCGAAGCGAGGAGTTAATCTTCGACATAGTCCCGTTCCGCAGTGGCTATCACGCTCTGCTCGGACGGACCGCGTTTGCAAAGTTCAACGTGGTGCCGCATTATGCATACCTCAAGCTCAAGATGCCAGGCCCTCGAGGAGTCATCACGGTCAACGGAAACACTGAACGCTCCCTCTGAACGGAGGAGCACACAGCGGCTCTCGCGGCAGAAGTACAGAGCAGCCTCTTAAGGCAATTTTCGAGTCCGGACGTTAAGCGACCGGACACGGCCAAACGCGCCCGGAGTAACATACAACAAGACCACCTGGCACGTTCCGAGCACGCGTAGCAATGCGGCCCCAACCCCAGCCCTTGCATAATTGCAAGACCAGTCCTTCGCGTACATCATTACGCTCTGGAGATACCATGGGCATAGGGGGAGGGGCACGACCACGACAAGCCCAAAGTGCAGCTTAACCACACCAGGGGCTCCCAAGTATGTCGGTCTTTTCCTTTTTTTTCTTACCCACAGGACTCCGTTCACCAGAGGCCTTGTCCAGCAGTAGACTTGCCGGACTCACGATGCAACAGCCAGGCAAGGAGAAAGGCTACGACGAACACTCAGGTGGTCTCCATTACAAGCATTAAATCTGTTTAATACACCATTCCGCAGCCTACCCCTGGAGGGGGACATGTTAAAATAGTCCAATCCCTTGCTTACCGCACTATTTGTATCGCTCTGCATTCATGGCAGTATTTCTGAATAAACAATGCGTCGCTTTTTGCTTACAATCGCATTCCTTTCTTATATATGTTCGTTTACGACATGTTGCATCCGTACACTTTGGTACGGCCGAATACACCAGGGGCTTAAGTTCCCCACATTATGGTGTGATAAGTCCGAACACTTTCACAAGTGTGGCACCCCGAACTTATAGCATTATATGCATCGGCTCCGAATCATGTCTTGGGTCAATAGTTGGGTTTGCCCGGCTCCCATGTTTTGGTACCTTACGTTCCGTTTTATCGGCTAAGGTAGCACTGGGAGAACCACTGCGATTGCGCCCCGGTTGAGCTGGGCGAGCGCCTCAGTGGAGAAAGCTAAAACTGACCGTCATGATAAGGCGAGAGCTGGTCGCTGTTCGAGAGGTTTTTTCGAGTCCCTAAAGACTTATGCCGCTTAGAGCGAGGAACCGGCTTTGTCCGGCCCGGGCGTGGATAGCGCCCCGAACTCGGTCTTCCGAACACTAGGGGCTTCGCCGAAATTTAAAATTATAGAATTCTATGGCTAAGTGAGAGTGTTCAAGCATTATAAGTCCGGTTGCCTCGTTCGTTGTGTTGAGCGCCTCCCTAGATGGACCCAAACATGGGAACAAGAGCGCTCAAGTTTATCCCGAACACCCCAGCACTAGTGGCATGGGGGCTGAAGCCGACGACTTGCCATCTCTCAGATTTGATAAACGGCCGCACAGAAGGTAATATTTTAAATTAATAAGCGTTGCTTAGCGCATATGAACACAGTTTTTAGCGCACAGGATAACATAATGCGATTTTACTCAAATATTACATCCTTGGAGCACTCATCCACAATCATGCGGGCTCCCTTCAGGACACTCATATAATACATTTCGGGCGTGCGATACTCCTTGCCCGCTGGCGGCGCGTCCGTTAGAAGCTTCTCAGCGTCCATCCTGCCCCAGTGCACTTTTGCACGGGCAAGGGCCCAACGGGCACCTTCAATGCAGGCGGACTGCTTGACGACTTCCACCCAGGGACATGCATCCACCAGCCGCCGCACCAGGCCGAAGTAGCTCCCAGGCATGGCCTCCTTGGGCCACAGCCGAACTATGAGGCCCTTCATGGCCTGGCGGCTACCTTGTGGAGCTCGACCAGCTGCTTCAGCTGGTCGCTAAGGGGCACCGGATGTCCAGCCTCAGCATACTAAGACCAGAAGACCTTCTCTGTCGAGCTCCCCTCCTCGGCCCGGTAGAATGCGGCAGCATCGGACACGCTGCGAGGCAGATCTGCAAACGCTCCTGGAGAGCTCCGAATTCGGGTAAGTAACAGGTAATTCACATTCACATGCTTGCTTTGATTGAAAAATGCCTTACCCGCCGCTATTTTCTTCAGTGCCTCAATCTCCTGGAGGGCCTTATGGGCTTCGGCCTTAGCGGCTTTGGCACTCTCAAGAGCCGATGCAAGCTCGGACTCTCGAGTCTTCGAGTCGCGCTCCAAACTCTCATACTTTTCCACAAGAGCCTGGAGCTCTTGCTGCACCTCCGCCATCCGCGCCTCCTGTTTCTCTCGCTCAGCTCGTTCCGCGGCCGCATTACGTTCGGCCGCAGACACGGCCTCCTTCAGGGTCGCCACCTCGTTCGTGGCCCCTGGAGTACCCACGTTATCCTTGTTATTTCTCTTGCAACCAAAATCCTTTTCTGTAAGGTAAAAATTCAATACGGTGTCACTCACCTTCCTTGTCCTCGAGCTGCTTCTTGGCACGGCCGAGCTCGCTCTCGAACCGCTCGAGGTTCTGCTTCAAAGCATCAACCTCCGCAGTCAGTGCGGCAGAGGTCAGCAGCGCAGCCTGCAATCCCATATCGACATATTTTTTAGAACTCCTCCGTATATCTTTGTAAGATCCTCAGTCCGGTTTTTCTTTCCGAACACCGAACCGAGCATCAGGGGCTACTGTCTATGCGGTATTATATTACATGGCTTAAAATTCTTACCTCAAAGCCTGTTAGAAGGCTGCTGCAGGCTTCGGTCAGCCCGCTCTTGGCAAGCTGAACCTTCTAAATCACCGCACTCATGACAGTGCGGTGTTCTTCCTTGATGGAAGCGCCATTGAGCGCCTCCAACAAGTTATCCGGCGCCTCCGGTTGGACGGTGGCCGCCGGTGTCACAGTCTTGCCCTTCTTACGAAGGGGCCGCCTGCCGGACTCCGAAACCACTACGGGTTCCGGTGCGGAGTCCGGTGCGAAGTCCGGGAGGTTGCCCTGTGGCACCTCCGGAGCCTCCCCCTCCTGGTGGGTCCCCTCCTGGGATCCCACCTCGGCGTCATCAGCGTTACGAGGGGTGGAGGCAGTCGGAAGGGAATCCATATCCGACGGAGCCAAGGACCCACTCGATGAAGCGGGAAGATCGTCCTTGGCCGGACTACAGGTTGTATGCGGCATTAGAAGGACACGACGTGGCAAAAAGAGAAATTATAAATCATCCAGGAATTCGGACACTTACTATCTTGCCAGGGGCTTGGCCCTAGAGGGCCACTCCTCGTCGCCGTCGTCGGCGTTGGCGGAGCAGTCCGGAGAAAGGGTTCGTCCTTTCTTGGACCCTTCGGCCGCCCCCATTGGGAAGGCCTTCCTCTTCTTCTCTCCCCCCACTGGGGAAGAGGCCTCTTTCTCCTCCTCCTCGGGGGAGGAGTCCGCCTCGGAGTCATCGGATGATGAGTCCGATATCACCTGGCGCCGGGAACTCCTTCGGGTTCCCGTGGCCTTCTTCTTGGCCTTCTTCTCCAGCACCACGTAAAGGGCCAGGACCAGCAGCCCCGTTAAACGAGTGTCTGCTGGGTCTTCGGGAAGGGGAGCCGGACAGTTAACCTATCCGGATGTCTTCTGCCAGTCCTGTTAAAGGCATTGGGAGTTTTAGATCCCACATAGAGTCAAACTATGAAAGAAATGAGTGTCCCATAAAGGATAACATAGCTTACCTTGTCGGCCGGGCGCTGCGTGCTGAATCCGCGATCTTCAGTTGCGGATGCAGGGGCTTCTCCGCCCTTGAACAGCACCCTCCAGGCAGCTTTGTACGTCGTGTCGAAGAGCCCGCTCAATGTCCGGTGTTGTGCCGGATCAAACTCCCACAAATTGAAAGCCCGTTGCTGGCAGGGGAGAATCCGGCGGACGAGCATGACCTGGATCACGTTGACAAGCTTGAGTTTCTTGTTCACCAGGGTCTGGAGACAGGATTGGAGTTTGGTCAGCTCCTCCGAACTACCCCATAGCAAGCCCTTCTCTTTCCAGGAGATGAGCTGCATGGGGGTACCAGATCTGAACTCGGGGGCCGCTGCCCATTTAGGGTCGCGCGGCTCGGTGATGTAGAACCACCCCGATTGCCACCCTTTGATGGACTCCACGAAGGCCCCCTCGAGCCAGATGACGTTGGGCATTTTGCCCACCATGGCGCCTCCGCACTCCGCTTGGACGCCCTTCACCACCTTCGGCTTGACATTGAAGGTCTTTAGCCACAAGCCGAAGTGGGGCTGGATGCAGAGGAAGGCCTTGCACACGACGATGAACGCCGAGATGTTGAGGATGAAGTTTGGCGCCAGATCGTGGAAGTCCAGGCCATAGTAGTACATGAGCCCCCGGACGAAGGGGTGAAGTGGGAAGCCCAGTTCGCGGAGGAAGTGGGGAAGAAATACGACCCTCTCATGGGGCCTGGGGGTGGGGATGAGCTGCCCCTCGTCGGGCAGCCGCTGCGCGATGTTGCTGGACAGGTATCCGGTGCCGCGCAGCTTCTCGATGTGCCCCTCCGTAATGGAGGAGGCCATCCACTTGCCTCCCGCTCCGGACATGGCTGGAGAGGGTTGAGGCGAGATGTGCGGACTTGGGCGCTGGAGCTCGAGTGCACGGAGATGGATAGGCAAAGGAGGAAGAAGGCGTAGGTAAAAAAGGTGGATCCTTATCCCCTTATATATGGGCGGACGAAGACTATGCGTCCCCACCGGCCTGGTAAAACTCGCTTATCTCCCAAGCGCCACAATCAATGGCGCGGTTGGGTTACCCACGTCCGTATTGATGGGAATCCCGGAATAAGGGGAACACGATCTCTGCTTCGACAAGACGTGCCAAGGAAACCGCTTCGCTAAACGCGCTGAGGTGGTATAATAAAAACGTAAAGGCTTGGTAGTGGTGTGATGTCACACCACAAGATACGTCAGCAAACTGAACTTGTGTACATATTATTCTCTCTACGGTGGTATGTGGAATTTATTTTACAGAGCCGGACACTATCCTGGTGTTCACAATCTTCTATGAATTATTTGGGGGAAGAACCCGCCTTGCAATGCCGAAGACAATATGCGCGTCGGACTCGTCTTCATTGAAGCCTGGTTCAGGGGCTACTGAGGGAGTCCCGGACTAGGGGGTGTCCGGATAGCCGGACTATCATCATCGGCCGGACTCCAAGACTATGAAGATACAAGATTGAAGACTTCGTCCCGTGTTCGGATGGGACTTCCTTGGCGTGGAAGGCAAGCTTGGCAATACGGATATGTAGATCTCCTACCATTGTAACCGACTCTATGTGACCCTAGCCCTCTCCGGTGTCTATATAAACCGGAGGGTTTTAGTCCGTAGGACGAACAACCATTACAACAATCATTCCATAGGCTAACTTCTAGGGTTTAGCCTCCTTGAACTCGTGGTAGATCTACTCTTGTACTACCCATATCATCAATATTAATCAAGCAGGAGTAGGGTTTTACCTCCATCGAGAGGGCCCAAACCTGGGTAAAAACATCGTGTCCCTTGTCTCCTGTTACCATCCGCCTGGATGCACAGTTCGGGACCCCCTACCCGAGATCTGCCGGTTTTGACACCGACACTTCCCCTTCACCCACGCCCTTTCGTATTCATCCATTCCTTTCTGCCCGAGCCCTAGTGCCCAAGCATTTCTCTTCTTCGCCCAAAAAAAAAGGCTTCCCGAAGATGTCCGGATCTGGAGCAGGAGGCAAGTGGATGGCCTCTACCGTCCGGGAGAAGGACATCAAAAAGCTTCGGTGGGCCGGGTATCTGGCCAAGAGAATTGGCCACCGTCTTCCGACGGCAGGACAGATAGTCCCCATCCCGGAACCCCATGAGAGGGTGGTATTTCTCCCCCATTTTGTCCACGGGCTAGGGCTTCCCCTCCACCCGTTTGTTCGCGGCGTCATGTATTATTATGGGATTGATTTCCATGATCTATCCCCAAATTCCTTTCTCAACATCTCTACATTCATAGTTGTGTGCGAGGCCTTTCTCCGCATTCCGCCGCACTTCGGCTTATGGCTAAAGGTTTTTAACGTAAAGCCCAAGGTAGTGAGCGACAAGCAAGCTGAATGCGAAGGCGCCATGGTGAGAAAGATGCCCAATGTCACATGGCCGATAGGGACTTTCAATGATTCCATCAAGGAGTGGCAGCAGTAGTGGTTCTACATCACCAAGCCGCGTGGCAAGGAGTGGACCGCCATTCCGGAGTTCAGATCCGGTGCCCCCTGCGACTTACGTCATGGCACGAGAAGGGCCTGAGCTGGGTTCGTCTAACGAGCTATCAAAGCTCCAGACACGCGTCCAAGACATGGAAGACAAGAGCATCAAGCTCGTCAATGTAGTCCAGGTGATGCTGGTTCACCGGATTCTACCATGTCAACACCGAGCTTGCAATTTATGGGAGTTCGACCCGACCAAGCAGCAGACCCTGCTAGAGCTCTTTCGCTCTACTCATAAGGACATCTGGAAGGTGCTTTTCAAGTCCGGCAAACCGTGGCCGGACTCCACCGAGGATCACGGATATCAATTGTCCCGCCCTGCAAGTTCAGTAAGCAACTAAATGTCTGATAATTCATACATTCTGTCTGTACATCCTCAGAGATATACTTAACGTATTTCCCATCATTTTTCCTAGGGCTGGGCGAAGAAGGCGGGGCGGATCTATTGTCCTGCCACTCTACCAGAAGAACCGACCGGCCCACTTCTAACGAAGATGCTAGTCTCGGCGCCATATAAAGCGCCGAAGAAGAAGGCCGAGAAGGAGGCCAAAAAACTAGGGGCGGCCTTCGTCACCGTGGTACCCCGTACACGAAATCCGAAGACTCTAATGCCCATTTTTCCTCCGAAGATGATGGGGAGGAGGAGGACGAATCCCCGCAGGGGGAAAGAAGAAAAGAATGGCCTCCAGCTCTCTGGAGGCCGATTCGCCTAAGAGGGAAAAAACCCTTCTTCAAGAAGAGTCCACCGGCGCCACCGATAGCAGCCCGGAGTGGGTACCCAGGGTCGAGCCCCTGGTGAACTCGTAAGTATAAAAATCCAAACACACTCATGCGTCTGGCCTTATCATGGCATCACATTCTAATCTGAGCCTTGTTTCTCTTTTTCAGTCTGGTGAAGCCCCGCACCGAACAATCCTCATTAGAGGATCTGCTGGGTTCAGACGCTATGGGGGGCGGGACACCCCTGAAGGCCTCTTCCTCCAAACGTAGGAACGAAATCGAGGTTTCATCCCAGAAGGACCCAGGCCACAGAGGGGGGGAGAAGGTCGCGAAGGCGGCACCAGGAGGCCATACTTCTGGGGCCGATTACACGGGAGAGAAAAATCCCGTGGGTGTCGATGGCGAGGGTCATCTTGAATCTGGACCCAAGCCGGACACTATTGTAGAGACCCATAAGGTCCCGAGTCCCATCCACCAGCCGCCTCTGTCCAACTAGGGGCGCCGGGTACTTTATTGGCGGCGCTGCAGGGTGCCTCCATCGTTGATGAACACCGTGCCCTCATGGGTGCGGTGATTGAGAAGATTCAGTCCGCTGAGAGTGGACTGAACGAATCCTATGTCAGCCTCATAAGAGGCTTTGAGGTATGTTTTATGAGTTTCTGGGAGAATGTCATGGTATAGATAGTAGCCCCTGATACACTGTTCGGTGAAAGAGAGAACCGGACAGGGGATCAAATTCATATTCGCAGGAGACTCACTTGATGATATTTATCACTCTGTTTAACCAGCAAGCATCTGTAGCGAATGCGGCCTCTCAAGCTGCGGAAGTATCCGAACTGAGGCGTAGTCTGAAGCGGGCCAAAGAAGAACTTGGCCAAGTGAAGAGACAGTCGAGGGATAACCAAGGTATATAGAAACCTTGTTTATGCAGCACAAAAGGATGACTATGCATGATAACAATTTTTTGATAATGTGCTATAGGGGCGTCGGCCGAAATTGAGGCCTTAAAAAAGGCTATGGCCGAAGCCGAGAAGAAAGCAGTCGCGGAGCAGATGCTCCATGAGAAGCACGAGGCCAGGGTTGTTGAGGCTGAGCAAGAGCTTCACGAGGCCGTGCAGAAACGTGAGACCCTGGAGCAGAGTTTAGCAGGGAAAGAATCCGAACTCTCCCGGGCTCGCCAAGCCGCAAGTGATGCCCGGGGGGAAGCCCAAGGTGCCCAAATCCAGGAGGCGAGGAAGATTGCGGCTGGTAAGGCTTTTTCTGTAAAAATCAAGTATAGGGGATGAGAAAATTGAATTTGACAATCTTGAGTTTTGATGTATACAGGGATGTTTGCGGAGCTGCCGCGCAACATATCTGATGTCGTCCAATTCTACCGAGCCGAAGGGGGGAATACTGCGGATAAGCTCTTCTGGATGCAGTATCTGGCGCCGAATTATCTGGTGCCTTTCTCTGATCAGCTGAAGCAACTGGTCGAGCTGCACAAGGCGGCCAAATTAGCCATGAAGGATTTAATTATCCGGCTATGGCCTGCTGAGCCGATTCCAAGGAGCTACTTCGGGCTCGTGAAGCGGCTTGTAGGTGCCTGCCCTTGACTCGAAGTCATCAAGCAATCGGTCTGCACAGAGGGTGCGGGAATGGCCTTCGCCCATGCCAAGGTGCATTGGGGGAAGATGGATGCAAAGAAGTTGATGACCGAGGGACCACCGGAGGGGAAGGAGCACCGCAAGCCCGAAATGTATTATGAAGGTGTATTGAAAGGAGCCCGCCTTGCGGCGGAGCAATGCACCAAGGACATTATATTTCCATGAATACGGTCATGTTCGTCCGTTGTAACATTTGAACAAGAGCATTCTTATTATCTATTGCTTTTTCGTATGAATGTTTTTCGTCCTATGCGGCCGTTGTATATAATAATTCTGAGAGTCGGCCAGTCGTCGGCTTCCGCCCCCACGTAGTGAGTACGGGGGTGTTTGGGATAAATCTGAGCACTCTTTATCCCAGTTGTGGGTCCCTAAAGGAGGTGTTCAGCACAGCGAACCAGGCAATCGGACTATAGGGCTTTATTGCTCTCACTTAGCCATAGGAGTTGTTTCGAGGAAGGTAGGCGCAGCCCCTAGTGTTCGGAAGACCGCACTAGGGGCTCTGTAAGCGCCTGATCAGAAAAGTTTGATCCGTCGCATGCTGCATTGGTTATGGTATTGTGCGGAAAGAATCCTTAAAGATTTTAGAACCTCTCGAACAGCTGACCAGCTCTCGCTGCATCATGACAGTCAGTTTTCAGCTTTCTCTACTGAGGTGTTCATCCGGAAGAACCGGGACACAATCGCAGTAGTTCTCCCAGTGCTACCTTAGCCGATATAGCGGAACGTAAGGTACCAAAACGTAGGAGTCGGGCAAACCCAACTATTGACCCAAGACATGATTCGGAGTTGATGCATATAATGCTATAAGTTTGGGGTGCCGGACTACCGTAAAGGTGTCTAGACATTTTTGCCATAGTATGGGCGTGACGAAGCCCCGGGCATGTTAAGGCGTATCGCGATAAGCAGTCGCCTTTAAAAAGAGTTTTAAATGAGAGATGGCAGTAGGTGAGCGTCACATAAATCCACATGTTGTATTTAAGTAATACGTCAATGCGTATGAGTACAGGTGATGTGATAAAAAGAAATATGACATGTAGAACCTGCTGATACCGGGCATGCGGAAAGTTGTGTGCGGATCCATGGTGTAGTCGGACGATTATAGGGGAATATCTAGAGGTTCCATGATGCGCTCGAACTGTTCCCACGCCCTCCATCCTGGCCTACGTAGAGGTGAACCTATAAAGAAAACGTAAGAAATAGTTTTGCGCCACCTGGCGGTTGAGCCGCAGTATGTGGCTTGTGTTATTCTTTTTCGAAGTGTTTTTAATTAATCTCCGGGCGGGCCAGGCTATCCTGCCGCGCAGTAGTTCGGACTCCTTTTGTGGTGTCCGAGAGCTTGGTCTTCATCTTTAATTTACGGTAGGCATAATGTGGCACCGCGTTGAACTGAGCGAATGCGGTTCGTCCGAGTAGTGCCTGATGGTCACTGCAAAAGGGGACAATGTCGAAGACTATATCTTCGGTACGGTGATTGTCCAGAGATCCGAAAACCACTTCCAGTGTGATTGAGCCCGTGCAACAGGCCTCTACACCTGGTATTATACCTTTAAAGGTGGTTTTTGTGGGCTTGATCCTTGAGGGGTTGATGCCCATTTTGCGCACTGTATCCTGGTAAAGCAGATTTAGGCTGTTGCCTCCGTCCATAAGGACTTGCGTGAGGTGGAATCAGTCAATGATGGGGTCAAGGACCAGTGCGGCCGAACCGCTATGACGGATACTGGCAGGATGGTCCCTGCGATCAAAGGTGATCGGGTAAGAGGACCATGGGTTGAACTTTGGGTCGATTGTATAGACCTCCCGTACTGCACGTTTCCACTTGGGAATGTGGCTTGCGCGTATCATATTCACCGTTTTCGCCTAGGGAGGGAATTTCATCTTTCCTCCTATATTCGGTGATCGAGGCTCCTCGTCGTCGTCGTCGTCGCTTTGAGACCCCTTCCCCCTGTTTTCGGCGTCTGACCTGCCGGCTTGTCTGAAGACACAGCATTCCCTATTGGTGTGGTTGGCTGGTTTTCCCGGGGTGCCATGAATTTGGCATGGACGGTCGAGTATGCGGTCAAAACTGGACGGGCCTGAATTGTTTTTGTTGAATGGTTTCTTCCGCTGACCGGACTTGGAGCCGCTAAATCCGGCATTGACTAATGTGTCTTTGGCCTTATCACCGTTTTTGTGGCACTTGTGTTTGTTGCGCCGTGATTTGTCGTTGCTATCCTTAGCTTTCGATGTGCCCGGATTGCTTGTTGTATTGTTGCTGCAGGCCAACCAGCTATCCTCGCCCGCGCAAAAGCGGGTCATGAGTGTTGTGAGAGGTGCCATTGACTTTGGCTTTTCCTGACCAAAGATGTCGGGCCAGCCATTTGTCACGGATGTTATGCTTAAAGGCCGCTAGAGCTTCGGCATCCGGACAGTCAACAATTTGGTTCTTTTTGGTTAGGAACCGGGTCCAAAATTTCCTGGTTGACTCTCCGGGCTGCTGGGTTATGTGACTTAGATCATCAGCGTTTGGTGGTCGCACGTAAGTGCCCTGGAAGTTGTCAAGGAATGCGTCTGCCAGGTTCTCCCAACTCCCGATGGAGTTTGTCGGCAAGCTATTCATCCAATGCCGAGCCGGTCCCTTTAGTTTTAGTGGGAGGTACTTGATGGCGTGTAGATCATCTCCGCGGGCCATGTGAATGTGGAGGAAAAAAATCTTCTATCCATACCGCGGGGTCTGTTGTACCATCGTATGATTCAATGTTTACGGGTTTAAACCCCTCAGGGAATTCATGCTCCATTACTTCATCAGTGAAGCATAGGGGATGTGCGGCACCTCTGTGTCGGGCTTCATTGTATTCGGCCCGGCCGGATTTGTTAGTATATCTGGCATGATGATCCTTGTCACGCGTTGGGGCGCATCCCCGTGATCCGTAAATCGACCTTGATTGTCCTGTTTTGTCCTCCAATACATCTCACAGGTCCTTCATATAGCCACGGGCCTTGGTATTGTCGTTTGATTGGCGGCGGGGTGCGGTCTGGACTTCGGGCTGGTACGCCGTTTTGTCGCGGCCACGGGGTGGCCGGTCAGCTGTATCATGCGCTGGTAGCGAGGGCTTTAAGGCCTCCTCCTCGAGTTGAGGTAGCAGCATGCGCTTTGGGTAGCTTTTGCTGGGGCGCTCGAGTCCATATTGCTCGGTAGCCAGGACCTCGGTCCATGTCCGTTAGCAGATCCTGATCAGCTTCAGGCTGTTGCTGCTTTTTCTTTAGGCTTTTTGAAGTGGCTATAAGCCGGCGTTTGAAGCGCTCTTGCTCGACAGGATCCTCAGGCACGATGAATTCTTCGTCGCCAAGGCTCACCTCGTCTTCGGAGAGAGGCATGTAGTTATCGTCCTCTGATTCTCCATCAGTTGCCTGTTCTTTAGGGCTGGCTTGCCCCTCCTCTTGCTCGGCCTGCTCGAAGCCTGGCTGGGCAGGATTCTATTCGTCTTCGGCACCATCCGGATTGTTATCCCTTGTGCCGGTATCACTATTTTTGCTATGGCGGGGCTTGGAGCGGCGCCGATGACGCCGTTGTTGAGATTGCTTCCCCAAGGGGTTATCTTCCGTTGCCTCATCGCCATTGTTTTCTTTAGGGGTATCCACCATATAAATATCATATGAGGAGGTGGCGGTCCAGCGTCCTATAGGTGGTGGTTCATGTTCTTCTCCTGCATCATCATCCATACCGTTAATGTCTTTGGAGTCAAAGTCAAACACGTCGGTTAAGTCATCGACAGTGGCTATAAAGTGGGTGGTGGTGGGGGACAAATTTCTTCGTTTTCCGCTCCCCACTCGAGCCGGACATAGTTCGGCCAAGAGTCTCCTGACAAGGACAGATACCTTAATAAGTTTAGCACATCTCCCAAGGGTGAGTGGTGAAAAATATCCGTGGCGGTGAACTCCATGACGGGTGCCCAATATGATTCGATAGGCACGGACGCACGTGGTTCAGATCCTGCAACCGGGGAAGAGTCCGGGGGTCCGACGACACCACTCTCACAGGAGGTGGGATCAGTGTTCGGCTCCAATGTTGATGAGTGTGCTGCCTCTATGGCAGGGTCCATCCACCCATCCTCGGAAGGCACGATCTGCTCCGAGTTGATTTCCGGTGCCAACGCGGGAGCGACCTCCCGAACGCTATCCGATGGTGGATCAAAGTCATGTCCTTCGTGACTGTTCGATGCACCTATCATGGGCTTGAATCCGTCGAAGATCAAATCTCCGTGGATGTCGGCAGTGTAGTTTAAGCTTCCAAACCTGACCAGATGGCCAGGGGCGTAGCTATCGATCTGCTCCAGATGGACAAGCGAGTTGGCCCGCAGTACGAAGCCGCCAAATACGAAGATCTGTCCGGGAAGGAAAACCTCCCCCTGGACCGCATCCTTGAAGATGATCGAAGGGGCCATCAAGCCTTACAGTGACGGCACAGTGGAACTCTCAATGAAAGCACCAATGTCGGTGTCAAAACCGGCGGATCTCGGGTAGGGGGTCCCGAACTGTGCGTCTAACGCGAATGGTAACAGGAGGCAGGGGACACGATGTTTTACCCAGGTTCGGGCCCTCTCAATGGAGGTAATACCCTACTTCCTGCTTGATTGATCTTGATGATATGAGTATTACAAGAGTTGATCTACCACGAGATCGTAGAGGCTAAACCCTAGAAGGTAGCCTATGATTATGATTGTTGTTGTCCTACGGACTAAACCCTCCGGTTTATATAGACACCGGAGGGGGCTAGGGTTACACAGAGTCGGTTACAGAGAAGGAAATCTACATATCCGAATATCCAAGCTTGCCTTCCATGCAAAGGAGAGTCCCATCCGGACACGGGACGAAGTCTTCAATCTTGTATCTTCATAGTCCAACAGTCCGGCCAAAGTATATAGTCCGGCTGTCCAGGACTCACTCAGAGGCCATCTTCAATGTGTGAAGACAATTCATCATGCACATAAAAAGATAATGAAGATAATGATATGCATAATGGAAAATGGACATCTGCAGAATGACTTCATGCGGAACTTATCATCACATCACAAAGTGGTAGCAAAAGTAGCAGACGACCATTAAGTTTAAGTGTTACAACTCAAAAGCCAAAAGTTTCAGAACAAGAGTTGTAAGAACTTAGCAAAAATTAAGCAACCACCCACATGGACCCGCTTGAAGACTATCAACTCATATGCTTCTCCCCCTTTTGTCAGTAATGACCAAAAAGGTTTGAAGGCATAGAGTATCTACTCATTCCCAGGAGGAGACAAAGTTGCAGCAGCAGGTTCAATGTTGGAGTTAGGTGGTGTAGACAGGCCTTGTGCAGCATCATCATGCTGAGGAGTGAGAGCAGGCAAAGTGGCATCATCTTCTTCATCGACGACTCTCGCAACAATAGTTGCAGCCGAGGATGAGTACTCAGAATCTTCAATGGAGGGTGTGCAACGCCAACTTGCATTTTGAGGCGGCCTGGAGTCAAACTTGAAATTTTTAGTGAAGCCATCTGCGCGAAGTTCATCTTCAGCGTAGAGCAAGGTGAGACTCTTCCAGGAACGGAAACATGCTTCATGTGCAACAAACGAGTTCTTGGTGGCTAAGTTGCGAATGCGATTGACATCCACCAAGATACTCTGCATCTGATGCTTTAGCCAGTCATGATGTTTGTCCTTCTTTTGATGTGAAGCCACCAGAAGCTCACGGTCATTAAGTACATGAGGACGCTTCTGAGGTCTTTGTGCAATGGTGCTTGCAGTGGCTTCGGTATTTGCACGGTGCGGTAGGCGCAGGTTGCCAGCCAAAGGATAGGCAGGAGTTGCAGCATTGGGCACATGAACGCCATCAATGGGCTGTGTGTAGCTCTGGAACTCAACATTCTAAAGGTGGATGGGCTTCTTGGCAGGCTTGGGGTAGATGGCTTCAATAGACATATCAACATTAGGTAACAAGACAATGTGATTGTGCGCTGATGGTCGATAGTCAACAGTTGAATGACGCTTAATCAAGCGCATCACCCATGGAGTATAAAACTTCAGACCAAATAGATCAATCCCGGAAGCAGTAAATTGTGTGATGAAGAAATCCTGGGTGTTGAATCTGATGCAATTGACGATATAGAGTATCGAAGTCTTCATGGAGCCTTCAAGTTTGGCTTCGAGATGAATGGCCTTTGATGGGACAGAGAGTATGCCCAGAATGTGATATACTATGTGTGGCAGATACTCAAGGTCCTTAACCAAGAATTCCTTTGGATATTCAGCGTCTTGGGGCAAGGGCTTCATCATACTGAGCATTTGGCTCATGTTTGGTGCTACGTCTTGAGCTTGCGTTGGTTTTCCTTGAAGAGGAAAGGGTGATGCAGCAATAGTAGCGTAAGTATTTCCCTTAGTTTTTGAGAACCAAGGTATCAATCCAGTAGGAGGCTCCTCAAAAGTCCCACGCACCTACGCAAACAAACAAAGAACTCGCAACCAACGCAATAAAGGGGTTGTCAATCCCTTCATGGCCACTTGCGAAAGTGAGATCTGATAGAGATAGTATGATACGATAAATATATTTTTGGTATTTTATAATATAGATGTGAAAAGTAAAGATGCAAATAAAAGTAGATTGAAAGCTTATATGATAAAAAATAGACCCGGGGGCCATAGGTTTCACTAGTGGCTTCTCTCAAGATAGCATAAGTATTACGGTGGGTGAACAAATTACTGTCGAGCAATTGATAGAAAAGCGAATAATTATGAGATTATCTAGGCATGATCATGTATATAGGCATCACGTCCGCAACAAGTAGACCGACTCCTGCCTGCATCTACTACTATTACTCCACACATCGACCGCTATCCAGCATGGTTCTAGAGTATTAAGTTCATAAGAACAGAGTAACGCATTAAGAAAGATGACATGATGTAGAGGGATAAACTCAAGCAATATGATATAAACCCCATCTTTTTATTCTCGATGGCAACAATACAATACGTGCCCTGCAACCCCTGCTGTCACTGGGTAAGGACACCGCAAGATTGAACCCAAAGCTAAGCACTTCTCCCATTGCAAGAAAGATCAATCTAGTAGGCCAAACCAAACTGATAATTCGAAGAGACTTGCAAAGATAACTCAATCATACATAAAAGAATTCAGAGAAGATTCAAATATTTCTCATAGATAAACTGGATCATAAACCCACAATTCATTGGATCTCGACAAACACACCGCAAAAAGAGTTACATCAAATAGATCTCCACAAGAGAGGGGGAGAACATGATATTGGGATCCAAAAAGAGAGAAGAAGCCATCTAGCTAATAACTATGGACCCGAAGGTCTATGGTAAACTACTCACAACTCATCGGAGGGGCTATGGTGTTGATGTAGAAGCCCTCCATGGTCGATTCCCCCTCCGGTGGAGCACCGGCGAAGGCTCCAAGATGGGATCTCGCGGATACAGAAGGTTACGGCGGTGGAAATTGTTTTTCGTTGGCTCCCTCGATGTTTTCGGGGTACATGGGTATATATAGGAGGAAGAAGTACGTCGATGGCCGCTCGAGGGGCCCACGAGACAAGGGGCGCGCCCAGAGGGGGTGGGCGCGCCCTCCTATCTCCTGGCCGCCTCGATCGCTTCTTAACTTGCACTCCAAGTCCTCTGGATCACGTTCGTTCCAAAAATCACGCTCCCGAAGGTTTCGTTCCATTTGGAGTCCGTTTGATATTCCTTTTCTTCGAAATACTGAAATAGGCAAAAAAGACAGCAATACAGGCTGGGCCTCCGGTTAGTAGGTAGTCCCAAAAATGATATAAATATGTAAAATAAAGCCCATAAACATCCAAAAGGGGTAATATAATAGCATGGAACAATCAAAAATTATAGATACGTTGGAGACGTATCATTTGGCTCTCGCCTCTGAAAGATGCTCTACAGTTCATTCCAATAAAGCAAACAACTAGGTTCGTATAACTCACCTGGAGTGGGCAGGGAAGTCAGCTCGATGATATCCTGAGCTTTGGCTTCGTGATGCACATCACCTGTCATCCACTCAAGGATCCAAGTTTTCAGATCCCTGTTGTAGCCTCGAATGTGTAAGGTGGCATAGAACTACAGGAGGAGCTCTTCATTCTAGTGCTCTTTATTAGTGATGAATGCCAGAAGACCAACATCCCTAAAGCAACCAAGGGCTTCTTCCAAACATGGCAGCCCAGCCATAGCATCACAATCTAGACGCATGTGTGGAAAAGTCCGGTCTTGATTGTACAGAATGCAAGAGTAATAGCTTCGTTGTTGGTGGCTCCAAAATCTGTCAGATGAGATCCATGGCTTCTTGTAAGGGTTCTTGGCACTGTCAAAAAATGTATTGTCTTCTCTAAAGCTGAGCATGTTGAATGAGCCTTGTGTAGTGAAAACAATTGGATGCCTTGGCAGACGCGGCTTTGGCTTCTGAACTTGAGGCCTTCGCTCCACATGATAATCATATTGGGGTCCTGGAGCAGTTGGAGGAATCATAATAGGCCAACGAACAGTGACAAGCTGACCTTCATGATTGAAAGCTCTTTCCATGGTGTGAGGCCGAGGTGGAGGGATAGCGCCATCAGTGATGACTGGCATAATAGTAGCTTCAGCATTCACATTGGCTTCAGGCTCCACATTGTCTTCAGCCATGACAGGGTCATTGGCTTTAGTAGCAGTGTTGGTGGCAGCCTCATTGTTTTCAACCTCCATCTGGTCAACGACTGGAGGGTCAGGCACAATCACATTCTCTTCAAGAATGACTTGATCAACAATAGGGGGTGTGGCTTCTCTTTCTTCTTCTCTTCTTTCTTCTTCGACTGGTGCAGCCGGAATGTCTTCAGCAGCATTAGCTTCAGACGCTTGAACTGTCGCAGAAGGATTCTCTTGAAGGAACACTTGACGTGCCACTGAGTTGGATTGTTGTGAATCTTCTTCTGGAATGGTGGACATGGAGACGGATGGCTTTAGACCTTTGCGAAGCCTGCGAAACGCTGGCGACGCTTTTGGAGGTGGAGTTGTCTCCATGTAATTGTCGTCATCAAGTACCGGATAGGTGACTTGAGCTGGTGGAGTGTGAGGTGTCTCATCTTGAACTGGGGTGTCTTCTTGTTGGCGCTCAGCCCATGAGTCATCTTGAGCAATTGGCGTCAATGGACAACCAATGCTAATGTATTCACTGCTCGTAGGAGTGGGCGATGATACCAATTGGGGCTCGAGCTGAGGAAGGACTTCATCATCAAGTACATTGTCTTCATGACTAATGTCTTCAGCTGTGTTGGGGTCAATAGCTGGAACCTCTTCAGATTCTGGTGCCTCTATGGGAGCAAGCTCATGAACAACAAGACGGCGCTCGTGGGTAGCAGAGGTAGGGTATGCAACAGAAATGGGTTCAACAACGAGGGGCTCTGGGGCAACAGCACACTCTTTCCTTGAAGCCTTAGAGCCCTTTGCCTTCAACTTTTTCTTGGAGGGGGCATCATCAGATGTATCCTTGTGCTTCCTCTTCCTGGATTCTGCTTCAGCTAGCCTGGTCTTCTTGAGCTTAGAAGTAGCTGAGGGGACCTTTGGCTTCGAGCCAGTCATGCTGGCAGGGAAGACAATGTTGGGTTGTCCCTGCCTTGTGGCATCAGGATTAGCTTCAGCGGGCTTCTTATTCTTCTTAGCAGCCATTCTGGGATCAATGCCAGGACGCCCAAGAGCTTTCCTCTTTTCAGCTTCATTGTGCGCTTGCACACATTTCTGAGCATAAGACTTCATGCATTCTCGAGAGCCTTTAGCTTCTTCACACTTCTTGTGAAATTCAGTTTTAAGGTCATGCAACATCTTCTTGAAGATTTGCACATTTGCCACACTGAGCTTGTGCATGTTCTTCTTGAAATGGGCCTTCTCATAATCAATCTTGTTTTTGAGCTCGACGATTTTCTGTGCCAGGCCCAGCTCATTAGTAATAGCTTCGTGGAACGTGACACTGATGCCCACTGGCAGCTGCAGACTGTCAATGCTGATGTTCCGGTCATCGAACCACTCATCAATGAAATTGTTCAAGATGTCAACATCAAAGAGGGGCAGATCACTGAAGATCTCTGCCTCTTGCTTGCTCTTGATCAGCATCTCTAGAGCTTCATCACCAAGATCTTCATCGCTTGATAGATCAATGGTGTCTTCCTCGTTGTGCACAACGGCAGCAGGAGTGAGGGGTTGCCCAGTAGCCTTCTTGGTCCTCTTGGACACACGAGACAAATCTTCAGACTGCACACTAGATTCAAGCGGTGCAGTTTTTAGAGACTTCTTGGTTGAAGCTTTTGGAGCAGCAGAGAAGAGATGGCTTTGAAGCTTTTGCCTTCTTCTTCTGCTGCTTTGGTGGTGATGGAGCATCATCAGAATCAGCTTCTTCAGTAGATTGCTCCACAACAACTCTCTGGGCAGCAATATGAGACAAAAGCCCGTCGAAGTTGGCGAAGGGGCCAATCCTGTTCTCATTGGCTTCACGAGTTCCATCTGATCTTGGAGTGGAGGGGCCAGGATTGAAGTTGAGGCCAAACTCCTTCAGGTTCTTAACAGCTAAATCTTTTGCGAACTGAAAGTTGCGCTTGAAAAGATTGTCTTCATGACACCATAGGAGAGATGATGGGTCGGCATTCTCAGGCTGTGGTCCTCTGACCATACAGGGAGCTGGGTGTAGCTCTCCTCTGGGTCAGATTTGTAGAGTTCATAAAGATCTTCAGGCAAATCAAGTTCAGTGTTGCCACGGCATTGCCTGCCTCCTTTTCGTGTAGACTTCTCTGAAGCCGTAATGTTCATACTGATTGGCTTCAATACAGTGAAAGGCTTCCGTCTTCTGATCAGACAAGACCTAGCTTCAGGAGATTCAATGTGACGCTGTAAGAATTCTGCAAATGAATGCAGACTATGAGAACCAAAGGATTCTCCCACAGACATATACCTGTGACGCATGAGATGCGAGGGAAGGGGAAGAGGTTATATGCATTCTCAGAAGATTTTGAAGATAAATCAGTTTAGAAGACATTGACCTCACTGTGCGAAGACATTCACTTATTGAAGGAAGTTGGTTCCAGATTTGTACGAATCCACGAATAGGTACAAGTGAGGAATCTAACTAGTTTTGACGCATAAATTAACATACTTTGAAATATATGAGATTCAGAAAGAGATAGATCCATATTTGGAAGGGTATAAACCACTTTTGGTTGAAGTGGACGGATTTGACAGATCAAAAAGACTGTAAAAAGTATGTTTTAATTACCACAGATGAACTGCTAGATGATGTAGACGGGAGGCCGAGTAGTCCAATCTCCCGCGCCCTAACTTGGCGGCGGAAGACACCTACGGCGGCGGAGAGGAAGAGGTCCGCGGCCGGCGTGAGGACGGCTCCGAAGAAGTCGCGACAGCTAAGCGCTTCGTCTCCGGCGTTGACGCGAGCTAGCGAAGGCGCTAGGGTTTGAGCGAGGTGGCGAGGTGGAAGAAAGAATATTGACCGCGAGGGGTGTGTATTTATAAGAAGGAGGAGGGTAGCGCAACACAATTACGCAGGTGCCCCCAGCGGTTCACATCTAATGAACACGTGGCGTGCATGCAACTTATCAGGAGTTGATCTATGTTCCCACGCACGCCTGGATTGTCGGGTGGTCGTTCCGGCTTCTCCCGTTTTCAGGTAAGGATAGAACATTAAAAGCAGTTTTAAATGTGTGTCTCTGTATCTTCTGGTGACAAGGATGCAGAGAAGATATTCGACAAGTGTCAATAGAATGCACATGACTTAGACAGAAAGATTTTGAGGGAGTAAGACAGAAGGGATTAGGGGCCAATCACATTCACTTAGGTAGAAAAACATGAAGACATGGCTGTAAGTGAATGTTGTAAAGGACAGAACACATAGGCATGCATATATATAATCATCATTGAAGACAAAACATCATTGCGAAGATATAGATTTTGAAGATAAACCATTGTTGAAGACAATCCAATTGCGAAGATAATGCAGTCAAGACGCCAAATGAAAATCTTCAAAAAGTTTTGGTGGTGGCGTTACCCACCGTATAGGAAGTATTAGACCCAGACACGATGCGCAATTATCGTGGCGCTCCGAAGTCAAATTCCACATTAATGTATTCACACTGGGAGGGTAAGTCTTCATTGATTGAAGAAATACGTTACTTCGTGTGTTGCACATCTAAGTCATCAACATGCATTAGCGTTAGGATGTGTGTCCATTCACTGGACATTTGAGGATTCTAAGATATTTAGCTCACACCGCAGCTTGTAAAACCTCTTCTCGTCCAAGGGCTTAGTGAAGATATCAGCCAGTTGCTCTTCAGTGTTGATGTGAATGATATCAATGTCTTCCTTGTTGACATGATCTCTGAGAAAGTGATGACGAATCTCGATGTTCTTTGTCTTCGAGTGCTGAAGTGGATTCTTGGAAAGCTTGATGGTGCTTTCATTGTCGCAGGTGAGTGGCACATTCTTCATGTTGATGTCATAGTCCTTGAGAGTTTGCTTCATCTAGAGAAGTTGAGCACAACATGATCCAGCAATAATGTATTCAGATTCAGCAGTGGAGAGTGATACACAGTTCTGCTTCTTTGAAGACCAGCACACAAGAGATCGTCCAAGAAAGTGGCATGTTCCTAAAGTGGACTTCCGATCAACCTTGTCACCAGCATAATCAGCATCAGAATACCCAACCAGATCAAATGTTGAGCCCTTTGGATACCATAATCCTAGTGTTGGGGTGTGAGCCAAATATCTAAGTATTCGCTTCACCGCTAGGTGATGCGACTCCTTTGGTGCCGCTTGGAATTGGGCACACATGCAAATGGTAAGCATAATATCAGGCCTAGATGCACATAAATAGAGCAAAGAACCAATCATGGAGCAGTATACCTTTTGATCGGACTCTTTACCATTGTCGTCAGGGTCGATATGACTTTTGGTTGGCATTGGCGTCGTGTACCCTTTGCAGTCTTGCATTCCAAACTTTTTTAGGCAATCTTTGAGGTATTTTTCTTGCGATATGAAGATGTCATTGCGCTGTTGACGAATTTGAAGACCAAGGAAGAATTTCAGCTCCCCCATCATGGACATCTGATATTGCTCTTGCATCATGTATCCAAACTCGTCACTGTATCTCTTATTAGTGCATCCGAAGATAATGTCATCTACGTATATTTGACACACAAATAGTTCACCATCATATGTCTTCGTGAAGAGAGTGTGGTCTAGTGAACCAGGTTTGAAGCCTTTGCTCTTCAGGAATTTCTTCAGTGTGTCATACCAAGCGCGAGGTGCTTGTTTGAGGCCATATAGTGCCTTGTTGAGCTTATACACCATATCATGATGCTTAGGATCTTCAAAGCCAGCCGGTTGAGCAACATACACTTCTTTCGATTTTGCCATTGAGAAAGGCACTCTTCACATCTATTTGGTACAGAATAATGTTGTGATGGTTGGCATAGGCCAGCAGTATGCGAATAGCTTCAAGCCGAGCCACAGGAGCAAAGGTTTCATCGAAGTCTATTCCTTCCACTTGCGTGTAACCTTCAGCAACGAGGTGAGCTTTATTTCTGACAACTTGTCCAAGTTCATCTTGTTTGTTGCGATAGATCCATTTTGTGCCAATGATATTGTGCTTGCAAGGATTGGGAGTTGACAAGCTCCCAGACATTATTCAGCTCAAACAGTTGAAGCTCTTCTTGCATAGCTTGAATCCATTTAGGTTCCATGAAGGCTTCTTCGACTTTCTTAGGTTCAGATATAGAGACAAAAACAAAGTGACCACAGAAGTTTGCTAGTTGTGTAGCTCTTGTCGAGTGAGAGGGCCAGGAGGGTTGATGCTATCAATGATCTTCTCAATCTGGACTTCATTTGCAACCCAAGGATGAGCTGGACGAAGATTTTGATCTGACTGACTATTGTCTTCGTCTTGAGCATTGGCTTCAAACTGAGCATTGTCTTCAGGTTGATTAGGTGCAGAAATGATAATCTCATCCTCTGCCAGTTCCTCTGTGGATATGAATTCTCCAGTACCCATAAACTTGATAGCCTCACCTGGTGTAGCTTCATATAGCACATTCGGCAGGTGCTCTCTTTGTGAGCCGTTAGTCTCATCGAACCGCACATCTACAGTTTCAACCACTTTATAGTGAAAGAGGTTGAAGACTTTGTAGGTGTGCGAGTCCTTTCCGTAACCAAGCATAAAACCTTCATGTGCTTTCGGTGCGAATTTAGACGTGTGATGTGGATCTTTGATCCAGCACCTAGCACCAAAGACTTTGAAGTAACTGACATTTGGCTTCTTACCAGTCAAAAGTTCATAAGATGTCTTCTTGAAGAACTTGTGAAGATATACTCTCTTGATGATGTGGCATGCAGTATCAATAGCTTCAGGCTAGAATTTTCTTGGAGTCTTGTACTCATCGAGCATCGTCCGTGCCATCTCAATGAGCGTTCTGTTCTTGCACTCCACGATGCCATTTTGCTGAGGTGTGTAAGGAGCAGAGAACTCATGTGTGATGCCCAAAGTATCAAGATAAATGTTGAGGCTAGCGTTACTTAATTCAGTGCCATTGTCACTCTGGATGTGCTTGATCTTGATGACATAATTCGTCATGGCCCGGTTTGCGAAGCGTCTGAAGACATCCCGCACTTCAGTCTTATAGAGAATTATGTGCACCCAGGTGTATTTGAGTAATCATCAACAATAACGAAGCCATAGAGATGTGTAGTAGTAGTAAGAGTAGAGTAGTGAGTAGGGCCAAATAGATCCATGTGAAGTAGCTCGAAGGGACGTGAGGTAGTCATGATTGTCTTTGAGGAATGCTTGGCTCTCGTCATCTTTCTAGCTTCACAGGCACCACATAGATGATCCTTCTTGAACTTGACACCCTCGATGCCAATGATGTGCTTCTTCTTCGCGAGAGTGTACAGGTTCCTCATGCCCGCATGTCCTAGCCGTCGATGCCATAGCCAGCATTCTGAAGCCTTTGCTAGAAGACATATGGCAAGCTGTGGTCCTGCTAAGAAATCTACCATATACAGATCACCTCTTCGATAGCCTTCGAAGGCTAGAGATTTTTCAGATTCCATTAGCACAAGACAACAATATTTTCCAAATATCACAATCATGTTCAGATCACAGAGCATTGACACAGACATTAAGTTGTAACCTAGGGATTCAACAAGCATCACTTTATCCATGTGCTGATCCTTTGAGATAGCAACTCTACCAAGACCCAATACCTTACTTTTACCAGTGTCAGCGAATGTGATGTGGTTCTTAGTAGATGGATGTAGGGTTGAATCCATAAGAAGACTTCGATCACCAGTCATGTGGTTGGTGCAGCCGCTGTCCATAATCCATTCAGTGGATTTCAGAGTTGTACCCTACAGTGCAGTTAGTGCGATATGCTTCACCAAGAGTATTGTGAAGCAGAAACATGTAGCGAACAAGCATATTATCAAAGTTTAAATCCTGGTTAGGCATGATAGGATGCTCGTCAAGGAACCCTGGGACGAAATACATGATAAGACCATTGGAGCATTTCATCTTGCGTCCCCACAAGATGTTTTAGGTCTCCAGCATTGTTGTCAGAAGATTTTGCTTTCTGGCTAGACACCTTTCCCTGCAAAAGAAGTTAATTCTTCTTAACCACCCACATCTTCAGGGGTGGCTTAGAAGCAATGAGTCTAAGTGCAGCATCTGAGAACGTTGGCTTGGGAGCCCTAGCAAATAGCTTCACAGGAGGAGAATAGTACTCATAAGAATATGCAGAAAAGTTCTTAGTTTTGTGAACATAGCGGTTAGAGGAAACACGCTCATATTCACGAGTCTCATAGCAATTCTCCTACAAAACATTGACGCTAGGGTGACCATGAGTGGTCCTTTGTCTGTATGAAGCCTTTAGACCATATGACGCCTTTGGTCCGGGGTTTGTCTTCTTCCCAGGTGGTGTCATGATGACATTCACGGGAAGCTTCTCAAGACAACTTTTGGGCACCCAGATCTTCTTCTAGGGTGACCCATTCCTGCAGTTAGTACCAATGTACCTGGCAAACACTTCATCATTCTGATTCTTAAACAGTTTATAATTTGCATCAAAGGATTCATCAATGATAATTGGGTTAGCATGTGAAGCCAGATAAAGTAGATGGGTCCACTGAAGGATCCTTAGCAGCAACCCAGGTGGTTTTGTGGTACTGCTCAGGTGTCCAATATGAACCATCAATGTTCATTTTCCTCTCGAACCCGACACCCTCTTCCTAGGGTTTCGGTTCAGAATCTATTTCTTGAGGACATCGCACAAAGTTTGATGCCCTTTGAAGCTTTTGTACATGTCAGTCTCAAGCAATGTCTTCAACCTAGCATTCTCATTAGCAATAGTAGTGGCATCCTCAGTAGAGGGGTTAGTTACCACATCAGTAGTTGAAGATATTGCAACATCAGAAGCAGTAGAACATTCAGCAACAGAGATAGCATTGTCGCACTCAAGACACTTTAAGCATGGTGGAACAAATTCTACCTGAGCGGTACTGATCTGTTGGGCGAGTAGTGAATCATTCTCTTTTTGAATATCTTCATGAGACGCTCTCACTTTCTCTAGATCCTGCTTTCTTTGAAGATAATTGTAGGAGAGCTTCTCATGAGAGGCTGAGAGAGTTTCATGACGACTTTCAAGATCTCCGTACTTAACGCGAAGACTTTTAGTGTCTTTGATTAAGGACTGGGTTCGATTCATTTCCGCGTCCAACAGGTTATCGCTTTTGTCTAGCAGCTTCCGAATATTTTCCGTAGCAGTTTGTTGCTCAGTTGCAATTTTAGCAAGTGTCTTATAGCTAGGCTTGGAATCACCAGAGGTTACCTTGACACTACGTGCCATGAGGCAGTAGTTTTGATCAGATGGCTCGGGTTCGAAAGACACCGTTTAAAAAGATTCTTTGAACTCGCAGAACCACGGGTCTTGACGGGTTCGATGACCCTCATAGACATCAGAAATCCGGTCCCAGATAAGCTTCGCATTGCAAAGATGCATGATGCGCCTGAACTCGTCATTGGATATGCATGATCATATGATATCCTTAACAGTGATATCCAGATGAGTGTACTTTCAAATGTCGTCGGCATTCGCCATCTTGCATAAATCGGTGAGACTAATCTCTCTGACGGTCCACAATTCACTGTTCATGGCAAGGAGGCGCTTCTTCATCATTACTTTCCATTTGGGATAATCTTGACCATCAAAGATAGGACACACAGCGGAGACCTTGATTATCCTTGCAGTCGACATAGCCAAAACTCCAGGTGGTTAAACTGAATCACACAGAACAAGGGAGTACCTTGCTCTGATACCAATTGAAAGTGCTAGTTATCGACTATAGGGGGGTGAATAGGCGATTTTTATGGAAGTCTTCAAAACACGGTGGCTTTGAAGACAAACAGGTAAATTGAGCCTATATAGTAAGCAACGGAATGAAAGCTACACTGGGCAAGCATTAGTCAAACATACAATATAATGAAAGCACGAAGACTAATTGCAACTAGGTAGCCAGGATCAGAAAGGTAGATAGTACGAAGCTAAACAGATAATAGTCTTCACAATGTGAAATCAAACAGATCAGACAGGCGAGAAATGACTTCACGAAGACAACTGTAAAGTCAGGAGAGTAGAGGATAGAACCAGTAGCTTGATGAAGACAAGGATTTGGTAGACCAGTTCCAGTTGCTGTGACAACTGTACATCTGGTTAGGGAGGCTGAGATTTAACTCAGAAGACCGTGTATTCACCTTATTCCCCTTGAGCTAAGGACACCCAGTCCTCGCTCAATCACTCAGGTAAGTCTTTGAGGTAGACTTCCAAACCTTCACAGACTTTGTTCATCGGCAATCCATAATGGCTCTTGGATGCTCAGAACGCGACGACTAACCAGCTGGAGGATTCACAATCCTCAAGTGTAACAAGTCTTCAGATCACGTGGACAGAAAGATTTCAGAGATGCCTAACACTCTTTGGCTCTGGGTGTTTTGGGCTTTGTCCTCGCAAGAATTTCGCTCTCAAATGCTTCGGAGGTGGGTTGCTCTCAAACGATAAAAGTCATGCACTAACTCTGAGCAGCCACCAATTTATGGTGTAGGGGGTGGGCTATTTATAGCCAGGAGGCAACCCGACCTGATATGTCCAAAATGACCCTGCGTCACTAAGGAACTGACACATGTCCAATGGCCAGATTTCAAACACACGCGGCAGCTTGGCTTGGGCTACAAGCAAAGCTGACTCATCCAACTCTGGATAAGATTTGCTCTCATTGTCTTCGCTCGAAGACATAGGATTTGGTTGAGCATCACTTTAGTCACTCTGACTTTGTTCACTTGGACCCCACTTAATAGTGCGGTGGTTCCTATGACTCAATAAGAAGAAAAGGAAACTACGAAACAACTATGTCTTTGCACTCCATAGTCTTCAAGTGAATAGCTTCACATGTCATAATCTTCGTCATGAATGTCTTCACGAACCACCATTGTCTTCAATGTCTTCACACATCTTTAGGGGTCATCTCTGGTAGATAAACCGAATCAATGAGGGACACTACACGTGTTATCCTGCAATTCTCACAAACACATTAGTCCCTCAACCACGTTTGTCGTCAATGCTCCAAAACCAACTAGGGGTGTCACTAGATGCACTTACAAGGTTGCGAATAGCATCATGCTAAACCGTCTTCTCCTCTGGGTCACGCACAACACCGTGTAGAGCCATCTTCTTCTTCGTGTTGCGGCCTTCATGTTGCGGGCAACACCGGGGTGTGTGTCATCTTTGTGGCTCCGGGTCGTGGGCTCCGTCTTGACGAGGTAGAAATCGATGGTGTCGTCCGGCGAGCTCCGTGTCGCTATCCTCCGCGACCCCAGCTTGATGATGTTGATGATGGACGTTGTCCTGGCGAGCTCCATGTTGCCATGCACCGTGGAACAGCGGCGGCACCCTCATGAACTCCACGTATCTGTCCTCCATGGCGCCAGCTTGATGAAGAAGATGAGGGGAGTCATCCTAGCAAGCTTCGTGTCGCCATCCTCCGTGGCACACGGCGGCATCCCCGCGAGCTCCATGCATCTGGGCTCCAGCGTGATGATGTTCACGTTGGCGGTGTCCTCCTTGCAAGCTCCACGCCACGATCCTCCGGGGCACCGGGTTGATGATGTTGGTGCCCAACAAGATATGGATTGCTTCATCACAAAAAGATATGTCGGTGGAGTACAGCTTCGCCTTGCGGTGCTAAGGAAATGTTGGTGATGTGCATCGGTGTAGATATTGGGGTGGATGTGGGAGATGCTGCTGCCACAACAAGCGGCAACGCAGGATTGGCATGCCGAAACCATGCAACATGTTTTCTTAGGCCTCTTATCTTTAGGTATTTTATTGTACCTATCCAGACAAGCATGCTATTTAAGGCATCATGCAACAGTCATTCCACTACTTATGATCAATCCATTTACCACACCATGCTTCCTAATCCTTCTTTGATCCCTTAAATTATAGGTGAATCCATTTATTTTGCCCGCACTGTGCGCCAGCATTCCTAATTCATTTAATCATGGATGATCTGCTTAATTTACTAACGCCCTACGCAGAAGCCTTCCTTACTTTTCTTCATATTTTTCACAGGCTGACCAACATAACCCCTAAGGCCCAGCCGCCCCCACTACGCTAACATAGCTCGACCCCATAAGCCTCCCGATCCCCATCTCCTCTCAGTGCCGTCACAAGCAGAGATGCAGTGCCCGGCACCCCTCAATCCCGCTCGTCGCCAACCTCGCGCGTTCGCCACTCCAGCGAGGCCGCCGCCACTCCGATCTCTACTCTCATCCATTCGCCGCCTCCTTCCTTCCATGCTCCTCCTCCTCTTGTTCTCTACCCGGATGCGCAGCTCCGGCTGCATCTGCCCATGGCGCCGCCGCACGGCTCGGCCCCGTTCGACACCACACCGGTGCCCCATCCGTCTATTTCCGTCACACATCAAATCAGCTGCACCTCGACACCCGCCTTGCTGCGTCACACGACCACCATGGCCAATCTATGCCACTCAAGCGCCATGCTCGCTCGAGCGCCATCTTTGCTAAATCATGGGTTGAATAATAAAAAATGCATGGACCATGTTGCAAGAACAAAATGTTCAAATTATAGCCACTTAAAAAGGGACTGCAGGTTGAATGCCCGAAAATGCAGGGTCCTTTGTGTAAGAACTAAACGTCTTCTCGGATAGCCACTTAAAATAGGACTACGGGTTGAATACCAAAAACTCAAGGACTTTTCTGCAAAAATACCGTGATAGTGAGTGGGCAGAAGCGATTGGTGCTTTATTATTAGGTAAAGATAAAGATTGTCCCATAAAAAAGGTAAAGATAAAGATTGTTATGTTTAATTTGGTCAACACGTGCAGGGTGGTTCCTATACGGCGCGTAGGTCGCCGACTATTGACATAGTGCGCACCCCTCCTCGAGTGCTGGATTTTCCATGGGTCGGCCCATTAAACTCGGGATTCACCCCCAGCCGGTTTTGGGAAGGTTCTAGGACCTCCCTGGAACCGGTTTTTCTGGTTTCCTTTTTTTCCTTTTGGCTTTTTCTTTCTTTCTCTTTCGTTCTTTTTCCTTTTTTTTGTTCCTTTTTCTGTTTTGCATTTTTTCTTTTCTTTTCTTTTTTTCTTTTTCTTTTCTATTTTCCTTTTCCTTTTTCGTTTTTCTTCTTTACTTGTTCACCATTTTTTGTGGATTTTCTTTTCAAATCGACGAACATCTTTTAATTCATTCAATTAAAAAAGATCTTTTGAATTTAAATTTTGTTCATCAAATTCAGAATGTATTCATCGGGATTAAAAAAATGTTCATCAAAATTCAAAATTTGTTCATCAAATTCGAATTTTTTTCATCGTTTTAAAAAATGTTCATCAAATTTGAAATATGCTCATCGCTTTTAAAAAAACCCATCAAATTTAAAATCTGTCCATTGTTTTAAAAAATATTCATCAAATTCGAAATTTGTTCATCAATTTCAAAAAAATCATCTTATTAATTTCTTTTCATGCATGTGTTTTGAAAAAAAATGTTCATCTAACTAAACAAATGTTCATCATATTCAAAATTTGCTCACCATAATGTTTCAAAATGTTCACTAAATTCTAAAAATGTTCATGAATATCCAAATTCAATAGCATTTTTTGAAATGACAAATATTTTTTGAAATCACGAACATTATTCTGAAATCGTGAACATTATTCGAATTCAGGCACATTTTCTAGCTCCATGATTTTTTTTTGAAATTCACATTGTTTTGAATTTTGAAAAGTTTTCAAATTCTTGAATTATTTAAGAAAGAAGAAAACGAAAAAATGAAACAAGTCAATAGGGGGCTTCCCTGATGCCGCTCATGGGCTGGCCCAAAATGGGCGCGGGGGCAGCCGAGGGTGCGCACGCGTCCGCTCCGTGGCGCTAGCTGCGCCATATAGGAGGACCCCCCGTGAAGTGCATCGCCACTAGTCCTTTAAAACTCCAAGCTCCCAAGGAATACATCGCTCTGAGCGCTACAGGTAAGAGGGCTCCCTTGAGCGCTCTGGACTACTTTTGCGTGTTGGACCCCGCATGTCAGACGGAAGGAGCGATGTCTCTCGGTTGGGCCTAGACGGCTGAACCCCTCGTGTCGTTCGCGTATGATTTTGTGTCTTTGTGTCGATTTTGTGGCCCTACACGCGCGAAAAGATAATGAAAAGGCGGTACGGGGAAGCAAGGCGACTACAGCTGCAAGCTCCCATGGATGAAGGAAAATCCAGCGATTCCACATTTGATAAAGGAAATGAGGTGCTGCCCCGGCCTCTTCGCCGCTGGTGTAGCCGCCGCGATAGCTCTTTCAACTCCTTGCCAACACAGTACGGGGAGGAGGCGCTCGGGGAGAGATCCTTGACTTTGCTGCGTCGGCGGCCATGGGCGGGGTAGGATGAGCTCCCAATTCTCCCTCTAATCCTCTCCTGCTCGCCAGGGTTTCCCCATAGTCGCTCCACCTCCTCCCTAATCGAATCCCCGCACTGCTTCTTGAGGACCGAAATTCACACTCATGCATCTATGAGTGATCGAGGCGCCATCGTGGCCACCACCACCGCCTGCGAGTGCGACGACGAGGAGGATCTTCGGGTGGAGTTTGGCAGCGGGGAGGAGCCGGTGCTTCTGCTGCCGCACTTCATTGCTGATTCATGGGACCTGCAGGCAGGCCCGTCCAAGGGCATGAGCGGGCTGTGCGACCGCACAGGGCCCCCAAATTCTAGGGGCCCCCCTGTTTTGGGCCAATGTCTGTATATTATTTGTTTTGGGCCCTTTTTCGCTGCTAGTCGCGGTCTCCCTCGAACTGGGCCTGCTCCAATATGTCCTGAACCGCGCCCTAGTCCTGATCTACTACACAACCTACCGATCCATCGATCAACCTACGATCTTTCCTGAGACAAACTGGCAGATGTGCGCCGCCGCCACAGGGATACCTACGCTAGTGGTGTTGTCTCGTTTTTGATTGCTTCATTTCCTTTTTTTTTGCTTTAGTGATTGCTTCATTTCCTGCCCAGAGACACAGCTCAATTCATAGCCCTTCTCGTATCAAGAACTAAATCCGTGATTTCGCTAGCCGCCGGTTGCTCGGAAAGTCGCAGCAAATCAAAACACACAAGTTGAAGCAGCGGGTGGCCAAGACCAAAGGTGAGGGCACCATCGATATGTCTAACTGGTGTGCTCAAATTGAATCCATTAAATTTAGACTATATTGTGTTCTGTTGAACAATTACATTAGTCAGTATATTCTGCGCATATGCATCAATTCGTCAATCAACTTTTTTAGGGGATTATATGAACTAGGTTAGTTAATCAAATTGACACACACCAAGATTTCCAAGATAGTTGCTCGTTTAACATTAGGACGTTTATTTTTGTCATATTATCTTGACTAGCCTATAATTTATACAGTATTTGAATTTATTCAAATTTCTTTTCTTAAAAACCGAGTATTCTAGAAATTTTAGGACCACAATTTGTATTTCGCACAGGGGCCTCAAATTTCTGGAGAGGGCCCTGCCTACAGGTTAGGTCACCGTACCGAATATGTCTTATTGAGCTCTTAGGTCGAAGTTATATTTGTTGACTTTTTTTTGGAGATAGCAAACCAGTCATGCCAAGGGAAAAAAAATTATATGAGACCAGATCTCACGGTTAGCAGGTGAGCCCGGCCTGATGGATGACACGTGGCATTCACAAATCATAAATCTTTATGATTTGTGAATGCCACGTGTCACCCATGAGGATAGGTCTCACCTGCTAACCCGTGAGACATGGTCTCATATACTCCCTCCGTTCTGAAATAATTGTCTTTCTACATATTTCAACAAGTGACTACATACGGAGCAAAATGAGTGAATCTACATTCTAAAACATGTCTACATACATCCGTATGTTGTAGTCCATTTGAGATGGCTAGAAAAACAATTATTTCGAAACGGAAGGAGTAGAATTCTTTTCCCATGCCAAGCGGTCGAAGTTATATTTGAAAGGAAATAGTTTTCGTGTACAAATAATGTGCCGCCGCGACGTTTTGCTAATTCCAAGTCAGTAGCCCAGGTGCCACGGAGATAAGCCTATTTCCTGGCCCATGAAAGCACACTGGAACCCCAGACGGCCGACCATTCCAGAACCCTAGCCCATCCGACGGCCACCACGCGCCCATCTTCTCAATATAAGACCGCCCTCCCCGCATCTTCGATACCCTAAGTCACGACACTCCCGCTTCCCGCCGCCTACGCCCTCTGCCGCCGCAGCCGCAGCCATGGGTAAGCCCTTCCGTCTACCAGCTCCTCTTTCTCCCGCAATCTCGCCTGATTGCCTTCTCGCATGTATTATCGCGCGCTCGTTTTGATGGATTCGTCGTGGCAGGCGCGTACAAGTTCGTGTCGGAGCTATGGAGGAAGAAGCAGTCCGACGTGATGAGGTTCGTGCAGCGCGTGCGTTGCTGGGAGTACAGACAGCAGCCCGCCATCGTCCGCATCACCAGGCCCACCCGCCCCGACAGGGCACGCCGTCTCGGCTTCAAGGCCAAGCAGGTTTATCTCTTAGATCCGTTCCTCCCTTTTATGTTCCTTCCACGATGCCATGGCTGGGCATGAAAAAAAATCATTCTGTGCTGTCTTAGGTATATAGTTTTCTTCGTCTGTATTTGTTTGTTAGTTGTGCGTGGAAAATGTACTTTTCTGTCTCGTCGAAGCTAGGTTTAGTTTTACTGATCAACTTATATGCCCTTCTTATGCAAAAATAAACGGCAGTTTGTCCTGAACGGATCTCAACCTACAACCATGATGCCATGATCACATGTTTGTATGTTTTAACTGCTTTAGTTAATTGCACCCGTGTTTCTGAGTAGTAATTTGGACCATGTCATTCAGTTTACTGTTCCTGAAACTTCTGTGGCCTGACATGGTTTACTGTAATTCGTGCACACTGAAGTATGTTCACATATACGCTGTAAGTTGCTTTTGTTTATACTAACTCGTGAAAAACATTAGATTTTATGAGTACCATTTAGTTAAATTGCTCCATAGTGTATGTTTCCTCTGTGAATTTAGTCCAATAACTGATGGTTTTGTCTGTAATTCTTCTTGCTTTGCAGTCTTATTCTTTCTCCATTTTATAATTGCTTTTGTTTTCCCTTAGCTGACTACCTATGTTTCTTGTTTCCAGGGGTATGTGGTCTACCGTATCCGTGTGAGACGTGGTGGCAGGAAGCGCCCCGTGCCCAAGGGTATTGTTTATGGCAAGCCCAAGCACCAGGGTATTACCCAACTCAAGTTCCAGAGGAACAAGAGGTCTGTTGCGGAGGAAAGAGCTGGGCGCAGGCTTGGTGGCCTTCGTGTACTCAACTCCTACTGGGTGAATGAGGTATAACATTTGGTCACTGCTGAAATTTGTTGAAATGACTGAGAATTTTTATTCTGACATTATCAATTTCTCTGCTTGCCCGTTTCTTGTGATGTAGGACTCCACCTACAAGTACTTTGAGGTCATCCTTGTTGATGTTGCTCACAGCGCTGTCCGCAATGATCCAAGGATCAACTGGCTCTGCAAGCCTGTGCACAAGCACCGGGAGCTGCGTGGTCTCACCTCTGCAGGAAAGAAATTCCGTGGTCTGCGTGGCAAGGGTCACCGCCACCACAAGAACAGGCCCTCGAGGAGAGCCACCTGGAAGAGGAACCAGACCGTCTCCCTCCGCCGCTACCGTTAAGCTTGTGTGTTGTTATGTTCCGTGGAACCTGTCCTATGCCTACCTCGACAGTATCTGTTTGCGCCGTCAAATTTTGCTACCTTAGTTCTGTGGATGAACTTTTATGTCCAGGCATGTCTGTTACGTGCCTGTGTTACCTGAAATCCAAATGATTTAAGTAATCTTGATGTGTGCTATGGTGGTTTTAATGCTTTGATGTTTTTCCTGCTTGGGCAGTACTGGGCGTCGGTGCGCCGGCTGAAAGTTTCGGCCGGTCGGCCCCCAGCCACCCGATACACACACGTATACCCGTCTCCAATCTAAGTCAACGCGATTCCGTCGCCGCGAGATGTAATTTACCCCCCCCCCCCCCGCCCTTGACCTCCTGCTTGCAGCTTCTTGTGCCTGCCTTGCCGTCATTGTCGACGCTCTCCGGCGTAGCTCGTCGGCTCAGAGATTGCCGCACTGGTGCCTGTGTGCGGTTCTACCTTAGCTCATAGGTAGTAGCATCCCCCGTCAGTTGCTCAAAAAAATCATACCAGGTTGAAGCATCGGCGCTGCCGGTCGCATCTCGCCATGGCCGGATGTAGCTTCCAGCGACGCCGGTTGTAGCTTTCACAACCGCCGGTTGCAGCAAAAACACACATCATGTCGCCGTCGGTGCATCATCGCCGTGAACGGTTGTAGCATTAGTGGGCGACGCTTCCCAGGTTGCAGCTCCAGTGTGTGTGGTTGTAGCATCTCCGGGGATCGGTTGCAGCTCCTGCGACACATGATTGTATCATTTTCGCTGATGACGGCGTCGCCTGGCTACAACTCCGGCGAACTCGGGTAGCAACTCTAGAGAATGTGGTTGTAGCTTTTTAGGTGAACGGTTGTAGCTTTGTCGACACACCTCGCCGGTTGTAGCTCCGTTGTTCATGCGTTGTAGCATCATTGCAGGGTGGTTGTAGCTTTTTGATACGTGGTTGTAGCATTGATGCCGTTGTCAGCCAGGTCGTGCGGCAACCTCCGAGCACCGTCAGCTCGAAGCAACCTCCCCCGAGCGGAAGCAGGTCGCGTCCTCAGCAGGTCCTTCGTGCTGCCGGGTCCCAAAGCAGCAGGTTCCTTGCGGTGGCTTGTCCCTCCCAAGCAGCAGGGAGAAGGAAGATGTCAGCGGGAATTGCTGCCTTGTCTAGGCGAGATTGCTGCCTTGTCTAGGCGAGATTGCTGCCAAGTCGCCAACGTGCGGTGGTGGCAGTTCATCTCCGGCGGGATTGCTGCTGTGTTTGGGAGAGGAGGTTGCAGCGGAGAAGCAGCTGGGCTGGGCGCGAGAACGAAGAAAAGGGAGGAGGATGACGCTGAGGTGGGCCCTCACACCTAACGTGTCGCAATTTGTATCGCTAGGGGCTGCGCGCGTGGGTGGAACCTGCCGAAGCGAACGCAAGCGTTTACCTTCTTGCTTCAGTTATCGGTGGGCAAATATTTATGACTCCTTAAAATGTCAAAATCAGAAGCTCTGTTTCTAAATTCTGCATTGTACTTGGGATTTTTCCTTGAACCCCCTGCGCGCGTGGGTGGAACCTGCCGAAGCGAACGCAAGCGTTTACCTTCTTGCTTCAGTTATCGGTGGGCAAATATTTATGACTCCTTAAAATGTCAAAATCAGAAGCTCTGTTTCTAAATTCTGCATTGTACTTGGGATTTTTCCTTGAACCACCCCCCCCCCCCCCCGGACAGCGTGCGAGGTGGCGGCGGCCATACTGTGTTGGGGTTTAGTGATTTTTTCAACCTTCGGTGAGCTGCGTACAATAGTCGAAGGAAAAAAAAGCATCTAGCTGCTGCCGTGGCACAACACAAAACTCGAAATATCTAAAAACAAAGTCGTCCTAATCTTTTTTTTAGGTGCTGATTATTTTATGTTATGTGCGTCTCTTTCAAAAATAGGAACAGAAGGACAAGTTTTCTCCTTTGTTTGTCAACATCACAACATACATGCAATTTACACATGTCCACATCAATTTTTTCGGTAGCATACACAAAAGCAAAATGAAGGCATCACTAGTGTAACCATAAGCAGTATATGCACTCAGGGTCGCTAATACCGTCCTTCAAAACTAGCACCCTAAATGTCTACACATAGCCAAAAGTGATATTACAATATCCAGCATGAAACAATCAAAATTATGTAAGTTTGAGACGTATGAGCGCCCCGGATCGACGAGGAATTCGACCGGATGATGGAGCTCGCGTTCGAGAGGTCACGCCCCGAGCGTAGCTCGGCGCCGCCATCGGCCCAGATTGACGAGGAGTTCGACCGAATGATGGAGCTCGCGATCGAGGGGTCACGCTGCAAGCGTAGCTCGACGCCGCCATCGCCCCAGATCGATGAGGAGTTCGATCGGATGATGGAACTCGCGATCGAGGGGTCACGCTGCGAGTGTAGCTCGATGCCACCATCATCACGTCAAGGAGGATCCGCCCTCACAATGGTGCCACCGCATCAAGGAGCTGCCCACCCCCGTGCCACCATGTTGTCGGGATCAAACATCGCTTCAAGGAGGATTCCCCATCCCGGCTGCTCAACCACACCTTCCACATCAGACGTTGCGTGAAGGGGGTGAATGAGAAGCCGACGACGGTGCCTTGGTGGCGCCCGGTGAAGGAGGAGCCCGACAACATCACCGCCAACATGCGCGGTCGCATCCTTCACTACCTTTGACGCGACGGGGCCTCATCATCCTCTCGCGTGCACACAATGGTGGCCAACAAGGCGGAGCTGCACCGGGATCGCCGGAACGCGGCGCACAAGGCGGCGTTCGCCATGCCTGATGTCACGTTGGAGTGGGTCCTTGTTGACATGGACCTGGCTTTGGCAGGGGCCGAGGACCGGTCCAAGACCACCATGGAAACGTCCGCTCGGCATTTACGTTGCCTTAGCGACCAGCTCGACAAGGCCAGGGGCGGGCCGACTAGGGCGGCCTCGTGAGGAGGAAGCCAAGAGGTGTGCTAGTGGAGCTGGCCATCCAACTGCATGCAGAAAATGTCCGCCACATTTCAAACGCAAATTGAAAAAAGGGCCCCAACCTCACTGGAACGGGCCTGTTCCCCTCCCCCTGCTACAGGACCGCGTGAGGAGACCAAGAGGCAACTGCGTCTCCCTTCGTCGCCGGCAAACCCGAGGATCCCCCTCTGCTCGCTGCTTCGGTGGCGGCGGGAGGGGCGGGGAACCCCAGAAATTTGCACCTGGTGTGTACACAGGGTTAGGGGTAGTAATTTGTGTGGTGTCGCTTTGGTGGTGGTGACGCCGCGTCAATTGGGTTTGCCCCATCTCCTGCCTTGCCACAACGATGTCTTTCATGGCGTCGTCGGATAGGTGTGGGCTGTAGATTCCTGCCGCCCCTGCGGGATGGTGAGGCTAGGGCTTCTGGGTGCTACTACCGAGGCGACGGTGGTGGCCGCACCATGGACTTTTGTTCTCCGCCTTCGTGCTCGTCGCGTCGACGTCAGCTCCAATGCAAGCGAGAAGAGCGGGAGATCCCGTGCTGGAGCAGGCCGGTGCCGTTGTTCCTTTCGTGTGCAGCGTTAACGGCTTTTGCAAATCGAACTCAAGTCAGGCACAAGGATGGAGGTTTGAGGTATGCATATCCCATGTGGCTGCCCCGACTTATCGGTGGTAGGCGACATATCTGGAGTCAGAAGCACTCCGGGCTCTCCCTGGACGACGTGCCACTATGGTTTCGTTGCTCGATGGCGAACCACCTCATCGGTCATCAAAGCGCGGATTGCGCAAAGAGTGTGCGCCCCCGAAATTAACCATGCACTGAACATTGACACATCATGCACGATCAAGATCATTAACTCGCGGCATAATATCACAACACAACTCTATGACTCAAATTTAAACAAAGAAACAAAATATTACAAGCCAGGGTCGCAAAACCCAAAAACAAGGGTTAGGTCTCAGTATAAACAATTACAAAGGTGCCTTAAGAAGGTGAAAACAAACAACGACTCTAGATCGAAAAGGTGCAGGCCTCCTGCCTGGGACCTCTGAACTACTCCTCGACGTCGAACTCCACGTTCAATGAAGGGACCTGCATCCGAAGCATTACTATCTGATAGCAGCTACCGGGTGGGATGAAAAGAGTATCAAAGCAACGATGAGTACTCATCCAAAGTACTCGCAAGACTTACATCAGATCCGTACTAGATATGCATCCGTATCAAAGAAATGGGGTAGTATCTGTGGACTATACTACAGAAATGCCAGAATAACATGGAGAAGGTCATCCTATCGAAGACTATATCTCCTTGTAGCCATCATCTTGCAGCAAAAGAAGAGAGGTAGATCAACTTGCAGCAAAGGAAGGAGTATGAGCGCATACGATGCCAACTTGTAATTAACACATCAATACAATACCCTGAGATCCTTCCTTGACTTGCTGTGAGAAAAGATCCGCGCGCATTCCATATTTATTGAGCAATGTATTTCATCAAGTATCTGGTTCAAGTTGTATAAGATCAGGATACTCTCATATATCCAAGTGTCCTGTTATCGTGGACACGACTATTCAAATAGTTTACTTCCGTGCAGGGCCGCACCACAATAGCCGATACGCTCATTACCTCTTGTCGGACACACTTTTTTGGGTAATGCCCGGCCTCGGGCAATCGACATGCCGTAGTCCTACCTAGTCTCCGTAGAGAGGTCCCCCCCGGTCTACATACTAAGCGCGAAGGGGTTGTTGGCCGCTCAACCCTAAGAACCCTGCGTCATTGCGAGGGTGTCCGGCACCAACGAAACTCTTCTAGGATCCGCTTGCCCAACCACGCCGCAATGCTGAACTGGACGTCTAATAGAGCTTTTGGAAGAAATCGTACGATACCGAGGGTCCCATATACCATTATCCCGCACGGCGATTAGTGCGTTTAGGCCAGCAGCCAACTCAGATCAAATACCCGAATATGTTAGTGTATTATTAGTAGTTCGCGGACACGAACAGGTCTCCTGTCGCGCCGACTTGGTAACTCGCGGACCACGACGAGGGACCAGGCCCACCTCCTCCTAGGTGGTCTCCACTCGCCATGTCATTCCTCCATATTATCTCTCCCGGGTACCCTTGAGGCCGTCCTGTCTTTATCATTGTAATAGTCGGGGTTCAGGTCCATACTATCAAGGTGAAACAGGAGGAATCACCCTCGATAGGTTTACACTTGATATACTGCACGACAGAGACATCATCGAGAGTGAAATACGAGGAATCACCCTCAGTAAGATCACACTAGGTATGCTGCACTACAGTGTCATCATCGAGATATAATATGAGGAATCACCCTTGGTAAGTTCACACTTGGTGCGGCTCTGCAGAGTCGTACAATTGCATGGGCCTAAAGGGGTGTTCAGGTCTCGGTACAACGGTCAACTTGCTCGTATCACCCAAATAGTATAGCACGACAACTCAGACAAGGGTGTAGGGCCACTGATGCGACACTAGCATATCTATACTAAGCATATAGGATAACAGGTAAAGTATGAACAACAAGTTAACAAAAGCAGGCTATGCATCAGAATAGGAGCTATGAGAACAACAATAGTAGCAAAATCTAATGCAAGAATAAGAGAGAAGAAATGGGCAATATCGGAACGATCAAGGGGTTTTTGCTTGCCTAGTTTCTCTGCACACGAAAAAGGATCCCCACGAAGTAGACGATCACCGAATCATGAGCGGTCTCAGTGTCTACCAGAAAGGAAGTAACAGAGGGGGAAACAATAAATAACAGAGCAATCAAATGCATCACGGATGTATGTCACGGCAAAATGTGTTCGTGAAATGCTCTAATGCATCCCTAAGCATTTGAAAAGAAGAGGGAAAATATCCGGGAATATTTTCCAAGCTCCAGTGATTTATCGCTATATTGATCCAGGTGAAAATGTTCAAGGTTCATTATGATAGAGGTGTTTGACATGGGCGTGGACAGCATATTCAGATTCATCACATATTTCTGATCGTTTTTCATATATAAATTATTTTCATCTGAGTTACATATTATTTTATATGATTTTCTAAAATTTTAATAACGTTATAGAATTAGTATTAATTCTAATTAAAAACAGAATATACTTTTGTCACCTAGTGCTACCCTAGCCTGTTTGATAGTGGGGCTAGGGGTAGTCCAGTCAGCACGGTCAACACTAGCTGACCAGTCAACAGGGTCAAGGGGACCCACATGTAAGTGTCACATGTGCTAATTAAAGTAGCTAGACTAAATTAAACTAGAGTGGGCCAACTAAGTTTACCTGACACTAAAAAAATCCTAACACTAATCCAAAAGTGTTGGCTGACAGTAGTGTTGGGGAACGCGGTAATTTCAAAAAAATTCCTACGATCACGCAAGATCTATCTAGGTGATGCATAGCAACGATAGAGAGAGTGTGCCCATGTACCCTCGTAGACCGAAAGCGGAAGCGTTATGACAACATGGTTGATGTAGTCATACGTCTTCATGATTCGACCGATCTTAGCACCGAACGTACGACACCTCCGCGATCAGCACACGTTCAGCTCGGGGACGTCCCTCGTACTCTTGATCCAGTTGAGGCCGAGGGAGAGTTTTGTCAGCATGATGGCGTGGTGACAGTGATGATGAAGTTATCGGCGCAGGGCTTCGCCTAAGCACTACGACGATATGACCAGGTGTGTAACTGTGGAGGCGGGCACCGCACACGGCTAAACAATGTCAACTTGTGTCTATAGGGTGCCCCCTTCCCCCGTATATAAAGGAGGGGAGAAGGACAGGGCCGGCCTAGGAGGAGGCACGCCCAAGGGAGGAGGATTCCTACTCCTAGTAGGAGTAGGTTTCATCCTTTCCTAGTCCTACTAGCAAAAGGGAGGAAAGAGGAGGAAGAGAGAAGGAAGGAGGGGCCGGCCCCCCAAGCCCTAAACCAATTCGGTTTGGGCCTAAGGGGGGTGCGCCCCATATATTGATTGTTGCCCTCTTTCTCCACTAGGGCCCAATAAGGCCCATATACTCCCCGGGGAATTCTGGTAACCTCGCGGTACTCCGAAAAATATCCGATACACTTCGGAACCCTTCCGGTGTCCGAATATAACCTTCCAATGTATCAATATTTATGTCTCGAACATTTCGAGACTCCTCGTCATGTAAGTGATCTCATCCGGGACTCCGAACAACCTTCGGTCATCAAAACACATAAACTCATAATACAAATCGTCAATGAATGTTAAGCGTTCGGACCCTACGGGTTCGAGAACTATGTAGACATGACTGAGACATGTCTCCGATAAATAACCAATAGCGGAACCTGGATGCTCATATTGGTTCCTACATATTCTACGAAGATCTTTATCGGTCAAACCACATAACAACATACGTTTGTTCCCTTTGTCATCAGTATGTTACTTGCCCGAGATTCGATCATCGGTATCATCATGCAACTAACACATTAGTCACAATGCTTGCAAGGCTTGTAGTGATGAGTATTACCGAGAGGGCCCAGAGATACCTCTCCGAAACACGGAGTGACAAATCCTAATCTCGATCTATGCCAACCCAACAAACACCTTCGGAGACATCTGTAGGGCACCTTTATAATCACCCTTTTATGTTGTGACGTTTGGTAGCACACAAAATGTTCCTCCGGTATTCGGAAGTTGCATACTCATAGTTTGAGGAACTTGTATAAGTCATGAAGAAAGCAATAGCAATGAAACTGACACGATCATAATGCTAAGCTAATGGATGGGTCATGTCCATCACATCATTCTCCAAATGATGTGATCCCGTTCATCAAATGATAACACATGTCTATGGATAGGAAACATAACCATCTTTGATTAACAAGCTAGTCAAGTAGAGGCATACTAGGGACTATATGTTTTGTCTATGTATTCACACATGTACTAAGTTTCTGGTTAATACAATTCTAGCATGAATAATAAACATTTATCATGAGTTAAGGAAATAAATAATAACTTTATTATTGCCTCTAGGGCATATTTCCTTCAGTCTCCCACTTGCACTAGAGTCAATAATCTAGTTCACATCACCATGTGATTTAACTCCAATATTCACATCTATATGTCATTAACACCCATAGTTCACATCGTCATGTGACCAACACCCAAAGGGTTTACTAGAGCCAATAATCACGTTCACACCGCGATGTGATTAACACCCAAAGAGTACTAAGGTGTGATCTGTCGGATATCGGGTTCTGGCAAAACCCTTAAGGTTCGAACTCTGGGGTGTGCACGAAGATCTTCTCCTTACCGAAACACGCCCAGAACCTCGCCGCAATTCTAAGCTAGCACGATGAACAACACAAGAGACACGAGGTTTATACTGGTTCGGGCCACCGTTGTGGTGTAATACCCTAATCCAGTCTGTGGTGTGGTGGATTGCCTCTGGGGCTGATGATGAACAGTACAGAGGAAGAACAGCCTCGCGAGAGGTGTTCTTGTGGTGATGTGTGGATGAGCTAGGCTCAGATCAGATTCCATATGCCGTCCTACTGTGGTGGCTATCTCTATTTATAAAGGCCCTGGTCCTCTTCCCAAATATCGAGCGGGAAGGGAGCCAACAACGGCCATTTTGAAAGGGGACAACTAGTACAAGCTATCCTGAGTAAAGGTGGTCTTCGACTGCCAAGGTGCTGACGATGATGCTGTCTTGGGCTACAAGGTGACCTCCGTCCTGCCGTCCTGCTGGTCTTGGTCTCATTGCACCGATATGGAAACCTTTGCTTGATGCCTTGGTACTCCGCGCCTGCGCTTGCGGCACCAAAGAGGAAACGAGGACACTGTGTAGGCTGGCGCCCGCCTGGTCTTGATTGTCATGGCTTGCATCACGAGAACCTCATGAGGTACCCCCTGCCTTGATCTCTCTGCCTCCTCGCGAGCCTGCCTGGTGAGGCCGCCCCTGAGGAGGCCTTGTGTCGTCCGCCCCGCGAGGCTTGGCCCCTCGCGAGGGTCTTGAGTGTTTGCTGATGAAGACGGGCCATACTGGGCCACTGCGGAGCCACGCAGCAGGCCGTAGGCAGGCAAGTTTGGGGACCCCCATTCCCAGAATGCCGACAGTAGCCCTCGGGCCCAAGGCGCGCTCGGACTTGGCTTAGCAACGAAGCCAAAGGGCAAGTGCGGAGCGCCGCGAGCCCCAACAGCCTGCGGCCTTGGTCGCTGCATGTCGATTGATTGGACGTGGGCGTCTCCGCTTCCCCATGCTGCCTCGGCAACTACCCGACTGACAAAAGGCTGGCCTGGGTAAGGCTTGCCTTCATTTCTCTCCTTCGCCTTGCTCCAGATCCCCTTTTTTGCTCTCTTGGTTCCGAAATCTCCAGATCCGCTCCATTCCTCCCTTTTCAGCAAGCAATGCCGCCCCGCAAAGGCAAGGCCGACGTGCTGCCGGCTTGGTATTCGCCGGCCCTGGATGACCCCAATATGTCGGAGAAGAATCTCGTCGCTACGCGCCTGATGACGGTGATGGAGGGCAGCGAGATGGGGGAGACCGAACTCCGCGCTGGCTCCACCGAGTCGGAGGCTAAGGGGAGCACCTTCTACCCCTTCTTCATGAACGCCGTCGTCGTTGGTCTGGTTCCACCCTTCTCTGAGATCTTCTATGCCGGCCTCCGCCATTACAGGTTGCAGGCCCTTCGTCTCCATCCCAACTCCGTTCTCCTTTTGTCGATTTTCGCCTACTACTGCGAGGCTCATGTTGGGGTGATGCCGTCCATGGCTTTGCTGTGCCACTTCTTCTCCCTCCGAATCAACGACGATCATACCTCAGCGTGCGCCGGCTTCATCGCGTACTCCAAGGCCAACGCGATCTCGAAGACCGGGAAGAGGGTTGATGGCTTTCAGAGTAAGTGGGTCATGATCCACTCCCGGTTGGTGTTGCCAACGGAGCCGCCCCAGCCCGACGAGGGGTGGTCTCGCGCGAAGCTTGATGACAGCCGGGCAAAGTTGGTGCTGGAGAAGATGAACGCCGACCCGAGGCCGGGCAACGTGAAGGCGGCAAAGTTGACAGGGGCCACACTCCTGAGGGAGTTCCTGACGTAGCGGGTGGCTCCGCTTCAGGCGCACTCGCGCCCGCTGTGGACGCTTGGGGGGCGCGGACGATGATCTTTGCCTGAATCCGGCAGCTTGGCCGACGAGGATCTGGCCGCGGCTCTCCGCCTCTTGGTTGGGGACGACCAGGAAGGCCTGGGGGGGGGGGGGGGGGTGCCCCTGCTCCCCTGTTCCTTCGCGATGACTGGAAACAGGTGGTGGATGCCATGCCCACCTTTGATGGGCGTGGCCTGGTGCCAGCGAAGCCTCCTGTGGCCCAGGGGGCGACGGCGCCGGTGGAAGTTTCTTCGGGTGACTCCCACGGGGGAGGAGAGGAAGTCGAGGAAGAAGAGGAGCACGACTCGGAGGCGACCACTGACTGGACGGGGGAGACCTTCCCCCAGCGCAGGGCCAACATCCTCCGCACCTTGCCGGACGACGATGAGGCCGACGCCGTGCCAGAGGAAGAGGACTCGCCCGTGATCCCGAAGAAGGACATGTCAGCGCTGATCTCCTGAGGGGCTACTCCCGCCCATGCACCGCCCGAAGCCGCCTCCAGCCCTTCTGGCGTGCCCTCTTCCACTCCTGGACCTCTCGAGGTTGTGCCCCGGACCAAGAGGCTCTCAGGCTTTAAGCTCGGCAAGAGGTCGGTGGCCTATGCCGCGATTGACCAGTAAGTGCTCGAACTCCGTCTTGTCTTATTTTTGCTGCCGGGGCTTGACGTTCTCCATCGCTTGGTTAGGCCGCCGTTTGCGGTGAAGAAGCAGAAGGGGGACACGGTGACTCCGCCTGGGGCAGGCTCATCTGTTGTAGCTGTGCCTTCACCCATGGGAAGGGGAGGCGGTGAAGTTCACACCTCCCCTTCCTGATCGTCCTCGCGAGGCCCGGAGGAGCGCTCTGGCGGGGTGCCAGCCCCCATGGCCCTGCTGGCTCCTGAGGTGCCGGTGCCTGATGCTGTTGCTGAGGTAGCCAAGGCTCAGGAGCCCCCAGTCTACCGGGCCATGGTTACGCTGCCACCTTCTCCTCCTGCACCGTCGGTTCCGGGTTCTTCTGCCTCCTCTGCTGTCTTGGACCGCACCCTTTCTGAGTTGGGCCAGCTGCGGGAAGACCTTCAGGGCACCGACTCCCACTTGGTGGCTGGGCGCTTGGAGCTGATCTCTGGCTGGGTTCATTCCGACACCTCCGTCCGAGCGGCGCTGAGGCGGGCCGCGGAAGCTTCTGAGGAGGGGAAGCAAGCCTCCACCTAGGCCGCAGCTGCCCGCGATGCGGCTCTGAAGGATGCCACGGTCGCCCAGGACCGTTGCAAGGCGCTGGAGGCCGAGCTGCAGGGTTTGCGCGATGAGCTCGCCAAAGAGGCTCGCGACCGCCAGGCGAAGGAGAAGGAGATGAAGGCTCGGGAGGACGCCATCGAGGACCGCGACGCTGAGCTGACCGCAGCCGGCTGGGGACGCTGGAGCAGAAGCTGAAGACGGAGAGGGCCGAGCTGGACACCAAGGCGAAGGTCCTGGCCGAGGACCACGTGGCCTTCGCGCACCTTGAGGAGAGATCTCACAAGGCGCTGAAGACGCTCTACGACGGCGGCCTGGAGAAGCCGCTGGCTGGTGCCAAGGATGGCCCCGCCCAACTGCTTCCTTTCTTGGTCGAGGCGCTCGAGGAAGTTGTGACCGGCGTCTGCCCCATGGCCGAGGCTGAAGCTCGTGTCCTTTCTTCTGCGACGCTGACGCGTGTCTTCAGCCACGTCTACCTTCACGACCCTGGCGCCAACCTCGACGAGCTGCTGAGCCCGTGGACGATGAGCGCTTCGCCGCTGCTACTGAAGCCGTGAAGGGCCAGGTGGAAGCCTTGCTGGCGAAGTTCCGTGCCTTTGCCACTGTGCCCACATCAGGTGCCGCTGATCCCGTGGCCTCAGGAGGTGGAGCTGGTGGGGGCAACACCACCACGGAGGCGGAGCCCCTGGCGAATGACGGCGCTGTCCAAGGGTGATGTTCTCGCGGCTTCCTTCCTGTTTTAACTCCTGCAATGTGCACCATGCCTCGTGGAGGCATTTAATCTTGCGTTTGGTATTGTGAAGACAATTATGGCTTGTAATATTTTCTTCTGGATTTGCTTCGAAATCTTGCGGTTTCCTTCCTATTTGCTTTATGTTCTTCATCGGCAGAGCCCGGCCCCGCGCATACCTCAACCGCCGTTAGCCCCGATCGGATCACCAGGATGGGACGAAGGAGTGAGGGGCTACGTGACAAGTTAGGCTCCTGAGTCGCGATGCTCAGGAGTCCCCCTTGACGTGCAAACAACAAATAGGGAGGGAGTGTAGGGGTAGGTCTGGTGTTCTACATCGGCAGGGCCCGGCCCCACGCATACCTGAACCGCCATTAGCCTTGCGGAACTAAGGAGCGAGGGGCTAAGTGACCAGTTAGGCTCCTGAGTCGTGATGCTCAGGAGTCCCCCTTGACGTTCAGATGGTCTTCATACCTTGGCTCCGCCCGGGGAGGGGCGCGCGACGACCAGGTTCGAGGGACCTGGCTGGGTGGCGTGCGCTCGGGCGTGCCCCGGGCGTAGCCCACGTGTCCAGCCCCCTCACGTGACGCTCCCAAGGGGAGGTGTTGCGATGAGGCCAGACACTGAGCTCTGGGCTCCCTGAGGTTGATCCGGCCGTGGGCCGCCCTCAGTTGTTTATCACCAGCGCAGAGCATAGCGCTTTCGTATGTGTACGGGCATAGCCGCTCCTCAGCAATGTCGTCAGCCAGCGCGGAGCATGGTGATTCCACTAGTACGTGGGAGGCCCCCCCCTCCGGGAGGAGCCCCCGGGGCGTGTAGAACCCCGCCCTCACACGTGGCTTGCACGGCAGGGCTAGCTGAGGTGTATCTGGGCACTCATGAGCCAACGCGGGACTCACGAGGCCCTACCTCAAGGCGGGTTGCGCCTAGTCTTAAGCCTTGGATGGCTGTGTGTTCCTGCAAGATGCTTAGATACAAATGCTCTACGTCCTCAGGTCCCGGCCCTCGAGCGAGCTCAGCCGCCGCTGGTATGCCAGGTCGCGATGCCGTGGACAAGGCCAAGGGGTGAGGGCTGGAGAGCCAGTAAGAGCTCCTGAGTCGCGATGCTCAGGAGCCCCCCTTTCAATGCACAAGCGATTTGCATTGGGGAGAAGAGGCCCGTGGCAGGCAGCAGATGATAATCATAGGCATGTTAAGCATGAAGGGCAAATCAACTTAGATAAACGCAGGAGGGATACATGCCACAGGGTCAGGCCCGAGCGGCTTGGGGATGATGCAGCCCGAGAGACGCCCCCAGCAAGGTAAACTAAAGACATAAGCAAAAGGGAAACATGCCGCAGGGACAGACCCATGCGGCCTGGGAATGATGCGGCCTTGAGGGCGCTCCCAGCTGAAATGAACTCGAAAGATGTCACCTGGTACCATTGTAGAGGGGGTGTTGGAGTGGATGAAGTTGCGCGGTGAAGAGGCTGGCCCTCACGAGCCACCGGAGCCCTGAGCCTCAGGAGGCTTCAGGGGTCCAGGCGGTTCCTCGAGGACCATCTCCATATCCGCCAGGACCGCGTGGTGCCTGGCCTCCTGAGCTGCCAGAATGCTCCGCAGGTGGCACTGGTAGGTAGCAGCCACGTTCGGCAGGCCGAAAGGCATGCGAACGCAGCTGTGCGGCGGACCCTCGCAACGTCCCACGCGCGAAGGCCAGAGGCGCTCCTGAGACGCAACTTGGTTGAGCCCTGGGAAGTCGATGCAGACGCGCATCCCGCCATCCTCGCCTGGATGGGGAGCTACACCAGGCAGGTGGCGGTCGCCGCGCATGGCTCTTGCTTCCTGAAGCTCCTGTGTGGTCCCGGTGATGAACTCCTGAGGGTTGGGCTTTCCACACCCCATGCCTTCCTGAGGGAAACGTGTTGTGAAGCACGCCTCCAAGTGGTGCCCGAGCGCCTCCCTCGTGATCTTGGAGAAGTCTGAGGCCCTCCAGAAGAGAGCCCCCGAGCCCTGCCTAAGGAGGGTGCTGGGCGTGCCTTCCTATGCGATGGAGGGAGGCGCCCCTTGCACGGGCGCGAATCCTGATGCAACACCTCCTGAAATGCCAACCTCCTAAGGCCTTGAGCTGGGCAATGTCCTCTTCTTCTTGGGGACTGCCTTAGGAGGGTTCTTGCCCTTGCTGTCCGGATCCTTGATTGATGCAGCTTGGAAGGCGGGTTCAAAGGAGAACACTGCATCTTTCTCTTCGTAGGGGACTGTGATGATTCCGCCGCTTCCTGGCATCTTGAGGACATTGTAGCCATGGTGGGTTACCGCCATGAACTTGGCCAGGGCCGGATACCCGAGGATGGCATTATATGGCAGGCGGATGTGGGCGACGTCGAAGTCGATGAGCTCAGTGTGGTAGTTATTGTGCTGTCCGAAGGTGACAGGGAGGCGGACATGTCCTATCGGGGTGATGGAGCCGTCAGTAACTCCTGAGAAAGGCTTGGTAGGCTAAAGTTGATCATATGGCGCTTGAAGGTTGTTGAACATCTCGACGGACAGAATGTTGAGCCCTGCGCCGCCATCGATGAGGGTCCTGGTAACTTGCATGTTGCTGATGACTAGGGAACAAAGCATTGGAAGGACACCAGATGTAGCCGCACACTTGAGTTGATCTGCCGAGCTGAAAGTGATGGCGCACTTGGACCACCTGAGCGGGCGCGTGGCCTCGAGCTTGGGGAGGACTGCATTCACCTTGCGAGCAAACTGCTTGAAGATGCGCTGAGAGGCTGGGGCCTGGGCACCGCCCAAGATGCAAGCGATAGCACGTGGCTCCTGGAAGCCCCCAGCCCCCTCGTCCTGGTGGTGGTCATCATTCCTTCTTGGCGGTGGCGGCAGAGGAGGAAGGCCTGTGTTGCCCTGCGGGCGGTCCTCGCGAGGCTGATCCCTCCATGCTCCCTCGCGAGGCTGGTCCTGCCAGCGATCCTCGCGAGGTTGGTCACGCCACTCCTGGCGAGGGCCTCGGTCGTCCCATCGTCCTCCGCCTCGTCCTCCTCCTCGGCTGTAGTCCCAGTCATTGCGCTTGGGGCATCGACCGAAGTGTCCTTCTCGAACGGCCCTGAGCTCCTGGCATTCGTTGGTGTTGTGGGTGTGGAGGTTGTGGTAGGCGCAGAATTGGTTGCCCTTGGACGACTCCGGCTGGTCCCTGCCGCACTTCGTGTCTGGTTCTGCTGCGAGCACGACTGCTCCTTTGCCCTTCACGTCCTTGGCCTTGGCCTTCTTCTCTTCTGGGTCAGCAGCTGGAAGCTCGAGGAGGGAGAGGCGTCCTTCCTCAGCTCTTGCGCACTTGATCGCCAGGTTGAACAGCTCCAGAGATGTGCACAAATCCTTGTGGATGGCGAGCTCCTGCTTCATCTTGACGTCACGGACGCCATCAGAAAACGCTGAGATGATGGCCTCGTCCGTCACCTTGGGGATCTTGAGGCAGGCGCTGTTGAAGCGCTGAATGTACTTCTGCAGGGTCTCTCCAGGCTGCTGCTTGATGCGGCGCAGGTCACCCGTGGCCGGGGGGGGGGGGGGGTGGCGGTCACGAGTGCCCTGGAAGTTGGCGATGAAATGGCTGCGCATCTCGTCCCAAGAGGAGATCGAGCCGGGAGGCAGGTTCAGGAGCCAGGTGTGGGCGCCATCCTTGAGCGCCATGGGAAACCAGTTCGCCATGACCTTTTCGTCTCCGTTGGCCGCCTCGATGCCCAGCTCATAGAGCTGCAGGAACTCCATGTGGTCGGCCGTACCGTCGTAGCGAGGAGGCAGATCCGGCTTGAACTTGCCCGGCCAGGCGACGCTACGCAGCTCGATGGTGAAGGCACGGCAACCTGCGGTGGCCACCGGAGCCCTTTGCAGACACGGGGCTTGCTCTTGATGGTTCTCGCACACCGCCGCCAAGGGCAGCACAGGGTCTGTGCTGGTGCAGCGAGGCGGTCTTGTCGTGCTGGTGTAGGGAGCACGTGGGCGCCTTTCTTGAGGTGGTGGAATTTCTTGGCAGCTTCTTTCTTGCCACGCTGGCGCCGGACGTGGTGGGTCACATCCAGGGGCCGCGTGCCTTGGAGCCAGGGCACCTTCTTGGGGAGGAGGTGGCGGAGGAGCTCCCTAAGCTGCGTCGCCCATGCATGACGGAGGGCGAGGCAGTGAGAGGGATGGCGCAGGAGAGCCCCCCGCGGCGCTGACGAGCTCGGTGATGCTAGCGAGCCACTCCTCGTAGAGATCATCGACGGGGCGGTAGTGCAGGAGCTCACGTGCCAGGAGCAACATGGCCTGCGCGTCCGTGGGGGCGCGACGAGCGTCAGACGACGAACCAGCTGGGGTCAGCGACGGAGTGGCAGTGCGGCCTTCCCGCTGCACCAAGGGGTGCAGGGAAGATGCTTGCTGCTCGTTCCCCACTGGGCCAGTGGTGGCATTGGTGGCAAGCGACGAAGAACGACGAGGAGGCCCACCGACGGGAGCCGTCTGGGCGACGCGGGTGGTGAGAGCAGCTCGGCGCTCGGCGGCGGCTCGGCGAGCGTCTGCCATGGATGCGACAGAGCGATGGGACGCAGATCAGCGGAGAAAAGATTTCGGCGCACCCCTACCTGGCACGCCAAATGTCGGATATCGGGTTCCGGCAAAACCCTTAAGGTTTGAACTCTGGGGTGCGCATGAAGATCTTCTCCCTACCAAAACACGCCCAGAACCTCGCCGCGATTCTAAGCTAGCATGATGAACAACACAAGAGACACGAGGTTTATACTGGTTCGGGCCACCGTTGTGGTGTAATACCCTAATCCAGTGTGTGGTATGGTGGATTGCCTCTGGGGCTGATGATGAATAGTATAGAGGAAGAACAGCCTCGCGAGAGGTGTTCTTGTGGTGATGTGTGGATGAGCTAGGCTCGGATCAGATTCCAGATGCCGTCCTACTGTGGTGGCTATCTCTATTTATAGAGGCCATGGTCCTCTTCCCAAATATCGAGCGGGAAGGGAGCCAACCACGGCCATTTTGAAAGGGGACAGCTAGTACAAGCTATCCTCACTAAAGGTGGTCTTCGACTGCCAAAGGTGCTATCGATGACGCCGTCTTGGGCTCCACGGTGACCTCCGTCCTGCCGTCCTGCTGGTCTTGGTCTTGTTGCACCGATATGGAAACCTTTGCTTGATTCCTCGGTACTCCGTGCCTGCGCTTGCCCCCTTTGCACCAAAGAGGAAACGAGGACCCTGCGCAGGCTGGCGCCCGCCTGGCGCCCACCTGGTCTTGATCATCATGGCTTGCGTCACGAGCACCTCATGTGGTACCCCCTGCCTTTATCTCTCCACCTCCCCGCGAGCCTGCCTGGTGAGGCCGCCCCTGAGGAGGCCTTGTGTCATCCGCCCCGCGAGGCTTGGCCCCTCACGAGGGTCTTGAGTGTTTGCTGATGAAGATAGGCCGTACTGGGCCACTACGGAGCCACGCAGCAGGCCGCAGGCAGGCAAGTCTGGGGACCCCCGTTCCCAGAACGCCGACATGATCATGTTTTGCTCGTGAGAGAAGTCTAGACAACGGGTCTATCACATTTAGATCCGTATGTGTTTTTGCAAAGATTCTATGTCTACAATGCTCTGCACGGAGCTACTCTAGCTAATTGCTCCCACTTTCAATATGTGTCCAGATTGAGACTTAGAGTCATCTGGATCGGTGTAAAAGCTTGCATCGATGTAACTCTTTACGACGAGCTCTTTTATCACCTCCATAATCGAGAAATATTTCCTTAGTCCTCACTAAGGATAATTTTTGACCGCTTTCCAGTGATCTACTCTTTTATCACTATTGTACCCCCTTGCAAAAACTCATGGCAAGGTACACAATAGGTCTGGTACACATCATAGCATACTTTATAGAACCTATGACTGTGACATAAGGAGTGACTTTCATTCTCTTTCTATTTTCTGCCATGGTCGGGTTTTGAGTCCTACTCAACTTTACACCTTGTAATATAGGCAAGAACTCCTTCTTTGACTGACCCATTTTTGAACTCTTTCAAAAACTTGTCAAGGTATATACTCATTGAAAAAACTTATCAAGCGTCTTGAGCTATCTCTATAGATCTTGATGCCCAATATGTAAGCAGCTTCACCAAGGTCTTTCTTTGAAAATCTCCTTTCAAACTCTCCTTTATGCTTTCTAGAAAATTCTACTTTATTTCTGATTAACAATATGTCATTCAAATATACTTATCAGAAAGGCTGTAGTGCTCCCACTCAGTTTCTTGTAAATACATGCTTCTCCATAAGGCTGTATAAAATCTACTTTGATCACCTAATCAAAGCATATATTCCAACTCCGAGATGCTTGCACCAATCCATAGATGGATCACTGGAGCTTGCACACTTTATTAGCACCTTTAGGATTGACAAAACCTTTTGGTCATATCATATACAACTCTCCTCAGAGATATCCATTTAAGGAATGCAGTTTTGACATCCATTTGCCAGATTTCATAAAATATGGCAATTGCTAACATGATTCGGACGGACTTTAAGTATCGCTACAGTTGAGAAAATCTCATTGTAGTCAACACCTTGAACTTGTCAAAAACCTTTTGCGACAAGTTGAGCTTTGTACATAGTAACACTACTATCAACGTATGTCTTCCTCTTGAAGATCCATTTATTTTCTATGTCTTGTAATTCATCGGGCAAGTCCACCAAAGTCCTCACTTTGTTCTCATACATGGATCCTATCTCAGATTTCATGGCCTCTAGCCATTTCGCGGAATCTGGGCTCATCATCGCTTCCTCATAGTTCGTCGGTTCATCATGGTCTATTAACATGACTTCTAGAATAGGATCCCCGTACCACTCTGGTGTGGACCGTACTCTGGAAGACCTACGAGTTTCTGTAGTAACTTGATCTGAAGTTTCATGATCATCATCATTAGCTTCCTCACTAATTGGTTTAGGAATCACTAGAACATATTTCTGTGATGAACTACTTTCCAATTCAGGAGAAGGTACAATTACCTTATCAAGCTCTACTTTCCTCCCACTCACTTCTTTCGAGAGAAACTCCTTCTCTAGAAAGGATCCATTTTTGCAACGATCTTGCCTTTGGATCTATGATAGAAGGTGTACCCAACAGTTTCCTTTGGGAATCCTATGAAGACGCATTTCACCGATTTGGGTTCGAGCTTATCAGGTTGAAGCTTTTTCACATAAGCATCGCAACCCCAAACTTTAAGAAACTACAACTTTGGTTTCTTGCTAAACCACAGTTCATAAGGCAACGTCTCAACGGATTTTGATGGTGCCCTATTTAAAGTGAATGCAGCTGTCTCTAATGCATAACCCCAAAACGATAGTGGTAACCCGGTAAGACACATCATAGATCGCACCATATCCAATAAAGTGCGGTTATGATGTTCGGACACACCATTACGCTGTGGTGTTCCATGTGGCGTGAGCTATGAAACTATTCCACATTGTTTTAAATGAAGGCCAAACTCGTAACTCAAATATTCTCCTCTACGATCAGATCATAGAAACTTTTTTTCTTGTTACGATGATTCTCCACTTCACTCTGAAATTCTTTGAACTTTTCAAATGTTTCAGACTTGTGTGTCATTAAGTAGATATACCCATATCTACTCAAATCATCTGTGAAGGTCAGAAAATAACGATACCCGCCACGAGCATCAACACTCATTGGACCGCATACACCGGTATGTATTATTTCCAGTAAGTCACTAGCTCATTCCATTGTTTCGGAGAATGGAGTTTTAGTCATCTTGCCCATAAGGCACGGTTCGCAAGCATCAAATGATTCATAATCAATTGATTCGAAAAGTCCATCTTTATGGAGTTTCTTCATGCGTTTACACCAATATGACCTAAACGGCAGTGCCACAAGTATGTTGCACTATCATTATCAACTTTTCATATTTTGGCATCAATATTATGAATATGTGTATCACTACGATGAAGATTCAATAAACCATCAACATTGGGTGTATGACCATAGAACGTTTTATTCATGTAAATAGAATAACAATTTATTCTCTGTTTTAGATGAATAATCGTATTGCAATAAACATGATCTAATCATATTTATGCTCAACACAAACACCAAATAACATTTATTTAGGTTCAACACTAATCTAGAAAGTATTGAGAGTGTGCGATGATGATCATATCAATCTTGGAACCACTTCCAACACACATCGTCAATTTACCCTCAACTAGTCTCTATTTATTCTGCAACTCCTGTTTCGAGTAACTAATCTTAGCAATCGAACAAGTATCAAATACCCAGGGGGCTACTATAAACATTGGTAAGGTACACATCAATAACCTGTATAAATATACCCTTATTCACTTTGCCATCCTTCTTACCACCAAATATTCAGGGCATTTTCGCTTCCAGTGAACATTTCCTTTGCAGTAGAATCACTCCATTTCAGGCTTTGGTCCAGCTTTGGGCTTCTCACGGGAGTGAAAACTTGCTTGCCATTCTACTTGAAGTTCCCTTTCTTTCCCTTTGCCCTTTTCTTGAAACTAGTGGTCTTGTCAATCATCAACACTTGATGCTCTTTCTTGATTTCTACCCTCGTCGATTTCAGCATCACGAAGAGCTTGGGAATCGTTTTCGTCATCCCTTGCATACTATAGTTCATCATGAAGTTCTAGTAACTTGGTGATGGTGACTAGAGAACTCTGTCAATCACTATCTTATCTGGAAGATTAACTCCCACTTGATTCAAGCGATTGTAGTACCCAGACAATCTGAGCACATGCTCACCGTTTGAGCTATTCTCCTCCATCTTTTAGCTATAGAACTTGTTGGAGACTTCATATCTCTCAACTCGGGCATTTTCTTGAAATATTAACTTCAACTCTTGGAACATCTCATATGCTCCATGACGTTCAAAACGTTTTTGAAGTCCCGATTCTAAGCCGTAAAGAATGGTGCACTAAACTACCAAGTAGTCATCATATTGAGCTAGCCAAATGTTCACAACGTCTGCATCTGCTCCTGCAATAGGTCTGTCACCTAGCGGTGCAGCAAGGACATAATTCTTCTGTGCAGCAATGAGGATAAACCTCAGATCACGGACCCAGTCCGCATCATTGCTACTATCATCTTTCAACTTATTTTTCTCTAGGAACATATCAAAAATAAAGGGAAGCTATAACGCGAGCTATTGATGTACAACATAATTTGCAAAATACTATCAAGACTAAGTTCATGATAAATTAAAGTTCAATTAATCATATTACTTAAGAACTCCCACTTAGATAGACATCCTCTAATCATCTAAGTGATCACGTGATCCAAATCAACTAAACCATGTCCGATCATCACGTGATATGGAGTAGTTTTCAATGGTGAACATCACTATGTTGATCATATCAACTACATGATTCACGCTCGACCTTTCGGTCTGAGTGTTCCCAGGCCATATCTGCATGTGCTAGGCTCGTCAAGTTTAACCCGAGTATTCTGCGTGTGCAAAACTGGCTTGCACCCGTTGTATGTGAACATAGAGCTTATGACACCCGATCATAACGTGGTGTCTCGGCACGATGAACTGTAGCAGCGGTGCATACTCAGGGAGAACACTTGTACCTTGAAATTTAGTAAGGGATCATCTTATAATGCTACCGACGTTCTAAGCAAAATAAGATTCATAAAGGATAAACATCACATGCAATCAAAATATGTGACATGATATGGCCATCATCATATTGTGCTCATGATCTCCATAACCGAAGCATCGTCATGATCTCCAATGACACCGTCACGATACCTTGATCTCCATCATAGCACTGTTGTCGTCTCGCCACCTGTTGTTACTACGACTATCGCTACCGCTTAGTGATAAAGTAAAAGAATTACATGGCAATTGCATTGCATACAAGAAAACGACAACCATATGGCTCCTGCCAATTGCCGATAACTTCTTTACAAAACATGATCATCTCATACAAATATTTATATCACATCATGCTTGACCATATCACATCACAGCAAGCCTTGCAAAAACAAGTTAGACGTCCTCTACTTTGTTGTTGCAAGTTTTACGTGGCTGCTACGGGCTTCTAGCAAGAACCGTTCTTACCTACGCATAAAAACCACAATGATTTTTCGTCAAGTGTTCTATTTTAACCTTCAACAAGGACCGGGTGTAGCCACACTCGATTCAACTAAAGTTGGAGAAACAGACACTCACCAGCCACCTATGTGCAAAGCACATCGGTAGAAAAAGTCTCGCATAAGCGTACGCGTAATGTTGGTCTGAGCTGCTTCATCCAACAATACCGCCGAATCAAAGTATGCCATGCTGGTAAGCAGTATGAATATTATCGCCCACAACACTTTGTGTTCTACTCATGCATATAACATCTACGCATAGACCTGGCTCGGATGCCACTGTTGGGGAACGCGGTAATTTCAAAATTTTCCTACGATCACACAAGATCTTTCTAGGTGCTGCATAGCAACGAGAGGGGAGAGTGTGTCCACGTACCCTTGTAGACCGACAGCGGAAGCGTTATGACAACGCTGTTCATGTAGTCGTATGTCTTCATGATCCGATCGATTTTAGCACCGAACGTACGGCACCTCCGCGATCAGCACACGTTCAGCTCGGGGACATCCCTCGTACTCTTGATACAGTTGAGGCTGAGGGAGTGTTTCTTCAGCACGACAGCGTGGTGACGGTGATGATGAAGTTACCGGCGCAGGGCTTCTCCTAAGCACTATGACGATATGACCGAGGTGTGTAACTATGGAGGGGGGCACCGCACACGGCTTAACAATGTCAACTTGTGTCTATGAGGTGCCCCCTTCCCCCGTATATAAAGGAGGGGAGGAGGAGAGGGCCGGCCTAGGAGGAGGCGCGCCTAAGGGAGGAGGATTCCTACTCCTAGTAGGAGTAGGTTTCATCCTTTCCTAGTCCTACTAGGAAAAGGGAGGAAAGAGGAGGAAGAGAGAAGGAAGGAGGGGGCCGCCCCCCAAGCCCTAAACCAATTCGGCTTGGGCCTAAGGGGGGCGCGCCCCACATCTTGCTTGCTGCCCTCTTTCTCCACTAGGGCCCAATAAGGCCCATATACTCCCCGGGGAATTCCGGTAACCTCCCGGTAGTCCGAAAAATATCCGATACACTTTGGAACCCTTCCGGTGTCCGAATATAACCTTCCAATATATCAATCTTTATGTCTCGACCATTTCAAGACTCCTTGTCGTGTCCGTGATCTCATCCGGGACTCCGAACAACCTTCGGTCATCAAAACACATAATCTCATAATACAAATCGTCATCGAACGTTAAGCGTTCGGACCCTACGGGTTCGAGAACTATGTAGACATGACCAAGACACGTCTCCGATCAATAACCAATAGCGGAACCTGGATGCTCATATTGGTTCCTACATATTCTACGAAGATCTTTATCGGTCAAACCGCATAACAACATATGTTTGTTCCCTTTGTCATCGGTATGTTACTTGCCCGAGATTCGATCGTCGGTATCATCATACTGAGCTCAATCTCGTTATCGGAAAGTCTCTTTACTCGATCCATAATACTTCATCCTGCAACTAACACATTAGTCACAATGCTTGCAAGGCTTATAGTGATGAGTATTACCGAGAGGGCCCAGAGATACCTCTATGAAACACGGAGTGACAAATCCTAATCTCGATCTATGCCAACCCAACAAACACCTTCAGAGACACCTATAGAGCACCTTTATAATCACCCTTTTATGTTGTGATGTTTGGTAGCACACAAAGTGTTCCTCCAGTATTCGGGAGTTGCATAATCTCATAGTCTGAGGAACTTGTATAAGTCATGAAGAAAGCAGTAGCAATGAAACTAACATGATCATAATGCTAAGCTAACAGATGGGTAATGTCCATCACATCATTCTCCTAATGATGTGATCCCGTTCGTCAAATGATAACACATGTCTGTGGTTAGGAAACATAACCATCTTTGATTAACGAGCTAGTCAAGTAGAGGCATACTAGGGACTATATGTTTTGTCTATGTATTCACACATGTACTAAGTTTCCGGTTAATACAATTCTAGCATGAATAATAAACATTTATCATGAGTTAAGGAAATAAATAATAACTTTATTATTGCCTCTAGAGCATATTTCCTTCAAGTAGGCACGCACAAGAGCACGAAACGCTTGTGCAAGAGCACAGATGCTCGTGTGCACGCATGCCTGGCTGCCCATGGCCGAAGCACAGCACGACGAGCGCGCGCGGAAGGTCATGGGTCGGCGAGTGTGGTTGGGCGTGGAAAAAGTGGCGGCAGCACGCAACGGCAACAATAGCAAACAACAACACTGCTACTTCTTGAGATTGCGTTGATTTTTCATTTGAAGAAGAAAGGGTGATGCAGCAAAGTAGAGATAAGTATTTCCCTCAGTTAAGAACCAAGGTATCAATCCAGTAGGAGGCACAAGCATGTCCCGAATATATGCACCTGCACAAACTAACAAACACATGCACACAACATGAAAAAGGGGTTGTCAACCCCTTCACGGTCATGAACAAGAGTGAGATCTAATAGAGATAGGTATAAAAGATAAATAAAAGAGCAAACTAAAGTAAATATAAATAAATTGCAGCAAGGTATTTTTGGATTTTTTGGTTTATAGATGAGAAAATATATGATATAAGAACAGAGTAACGCCTTAAGCAAGATGACATGATGTAGAGGGATAAACTCAAGCAATATGATATAAACCCCATCTTTTTATCCTTAATGGCGACAATACAATACGTGCCTTGCTACCCCTTCTGTCACTATGAGAGGACACTGCAAGATTGAACCCATCACAAAGCACTTCTCCCATTGCAAGAAAAACCAATCTAGTTGGCCAAAACAGACCAATAGATCAAAGAAAATTACTAAGCTATCTCAATCATGCATCAAAGAGTTCAGAGAAGACTCAAATAATATTCATAGATAATCTGATCATAAATCCATAATTCATCAGATCTCAACAAACGCATCGCAAAAGAAGATTACATCAAATAGAACTCCAAGAACATCAAGGAGAACATTGTATTGAAGATCAAAGAGAGATAAGAAGCCATCTAGCTACTAGCTATGGACCCTTAGACCCGTGGCAAAGTACTCACACTTCATCGAAAGGGCATCAAGGTTGGTAGACGCTCTCCGTGCGAATCCCCCTCCGATGGAGTGCCAGAAAAGGCCCCAAGATGGGATCTCACGGGATCAGAAGCTTGCAGCGGCGGAAAATTATTTTTGGTGTGCCCTCTGGTATAGGAGGAATATTTGAGGATTTATAGTGTTGAGATTAGGTCAAGACGGTCCTTGAAGGGCCCACAAGCCAGGGGCACCCCCACGGCTTGTGACCGCTTCGTGGGTCTTCTAGCCTCCCCTCCAAGTCTCATAAGTTTCTTCTGGTCTAAGAAAAATAACCGTAAATATTTATTCTGCTTGGACTCCGTTTGATATTCCTTTTCTGTAGAAGTCAAAAACACGAAAAAACAGAAACTGGCATTGGGCTCTAGGTTAATAGATTGGTCCCAAAAATAATATTAAATAGCATATCAATGCATACAAAACATCCAAAATATATAATATAATAGCATGGAACAATCAAAATTATAGATACGTTGGAGATGTATCAAGCATCCCCAAGCTTAATTCCTGCTGGTCCTCGAGTAAGTAAATGATAAAAACAAATTTTTTGATGTGGAATGCTACCTAACATATTTATAAATGCAATTTTCTCTATTGTGGCAAGAATATTCAGATCCATAAGATTCAAAACAAAAGTTTAATATTGACATATAAACAATAATACTTCAAGCATACTGATAAAGCAATCATGTCTTATCAAAATAACATGGCCAAAGAAAGTTATCCCTACAAAATTATATAATCTGACTATGCTCCATCTTCATCACACAAAGTATTTCTGAAGGAAATATGCCCTAGAGGCAATAATAAAGTTGCTATTTTATATTTCCTTATTCATGATAAAGGGTTATTATTCATGCTAGAATTGTATTGATTGGAAACTTAAATACATATGTGAATACATAAACAAATACCGTGTCCCTAGTAAGCCTCTACTAGACAAGCTCGTTGATCAAAGATGGTTAAGGTTTCCTAACCATGGTCATGTGTTATCATTTGATAATGGGATCACATCATTAGGAGAATGATGTGATGTACAAGACCCATCCGTTCGTTTAGCATATGATCGTTCAGTTTATTACTACTGCTTTCTTGAATGTCAAATACATGTTCCTTCGACCATGAGATCATGCAACTCCTGAATATCGGAGGAATACCTTGTGTGCTATCAAACATCACAATGTAACTGGGTGATCATAAAGATGCTCTACAGGTATCTCTGAAGGTGTTTGTTGAGTTGGCATGGATCAAGATTGAGATTTGTCACTTCGAGTATCGGAGAGGTATCTCTGGGCCCTCTTGGTAATACAGATCATAATAAGCTTGCAAGCGAATGACTAAGGAGTTAGTTACAAGATTATGTATTACGGAACAAGTAAACAGTCTTGCCGGTAATGAAATTGAACTAGGTATGAAGATACTGACGATCGAATCTCGGGTAAGTAACATACCGACAGACAAAGGGAATTATGTATGTTGTCATAACGGTTCGACGGATAAAGATCTTCGTCGAATATGTAGGAACCAATATGGGCATCCAGGTTCCTCTTTTGTTTACTGATCGGAGAGGTGTCTCGGTCATGTCTACATAGTTCTCGAACCCGTAGGGTCAGCACGCTTAATGTTCGTTGACGATATAGTGTTATATGAGTTATGTGAGTTGGTGACCGAATGTTGTTCGGAGTCCAGGATGAGATCACGGACATGACGAGGAGCTCCAAAATGGTCCAGAGGTAAAGATTAATATATAGGACGATACTATTTGGACACCGGAAGAGTTTCAGGACTTACCGGGTAGTCACTGGGTCACCGGAAGGGGTACCTGTAAGCCCCAGGAGGTATATGGGCCATATGGGCCAAGAGAAGGGAGCACACCAGCACACGAGGGGTTGGTGCGCCCCTCTATGGCAGCCGGCCCTAGGGGAGAAGTAAAGAGGGGAATAGGCATCCTCCTCTTTCCTTCCCTCTTAGGGGAATTAATGGCAAGGAGGGGGAGGCCAGTGCAGGAGCCCAAGGGCTGGCCGTCCACCTTTGGGGTGCGCATGGCTGCCTCCCTCTCCCCCACCTATATATATGTGGGGAGGACGTGTGCAGCGCCCCTCTCCAAAGTTTTATCCCTCGGTCATATTTTCCTAGTGCTTAGGCGAAGCCCTGCAGAGATAGCATCACCATCACCATCACCATGCCGTCGTGATGCAGGAACTCATCCACTACCTCGCCGTCTTGCTGGATCAAGAAGGCGTGGATGTCATCGAGCTGAACGTGTGCTGAACACGGAGGTGCCGTACGTTCGGTACTCGATCGGTTGGATCGCGAAGAAGTTCGACTACATCAACCGTGTTACTAAAAGCTTCTACTTATGGTCTACGAGGGTACGTAGACACACTCTCCCTTCTCATAGCTATGCATCTCCATTGATAGATCTTGCGTGTGCGTAGATTTTGTTTTGTTTTTCCATGCAACGTTCCCCAATAGTGGCATCCGAGCCAGGTCTATGCATAGATGATATGCAAGAGTAGAACACAAAGAGTTGTGGGAGGTGATAGTCATACTGCTTACCACCAATGTCTTATTTTGATTTGGTGGTTTTGTTGGATGAAGCGGCCCGGACCAACCTTACATGACCACGTTCATGAGACCGGTTCCACCGACAGACATGCAACTAGTTTTGCATAAAGGTGGCTGGCGGGTGTCTGTTTCTCCTACTTTAGTTGAATCTAATTTGACTATGACAGGTCCTTGAAGAAGGTTAAAATAGCAAACTTTATGAATCACCGTTGTGATTTTTGTGTAGGTAAGAACGATTCTTGCTAGAAGCCCGTAGCAGCCATGTGAAACTTGCAACAACAAAGTAGAGGACGTCTAACTTGTTTTTGCAGGGTATGTTGTGATATGATATGGTCAAAATGTGATGTGATATATGTTGATGTATCAGATGATCATGTTTTGTAATATCGACAGCGGACAGGAGCCTTAGGGTTGTCTCTTTATTGTATGAAGTGCAAATGCCATGTAATTGCTTTACTTTATCGCAATGCGTTAGCAATAGTTGGTGAGACAATCCCAATGCAACATTAGAGATCAAGGTGTTGAGCCAGTGACGATGGAGATCATATCGATGCTTTGGAGATGGAGATCAAAAGCACAAGATGATGATGGCCATATCACGTCACATATTTTGATTGCATGTGATGTTTATCTTTTATGCATCTTATTTTGCTTAGAATGACAATAGCATTATAAGATGGTCCCTTCACCAAATTTCAAGATAAAAGTGTTCTCCCCGAGTATGCACCATTGCCAAAGTTTGTCGTTTTGAAGAACCTCGTGATGATCGGGTGTGATAGACTCTACATTCACATACAATGGGTGTAAGACAATTTTGCACAAGCAAAATACTTGGGTTAAGCTTGACGAGCCTAGCATGTACAAACATGGTCTCAGAACACTGGAGACCGAAAATCGTACGTGAGTCATATAGTAGATATGAGCAACATAGAGATGTTCACCATTTATGACTACCCCATCTCACGTGATGATCGGACATGGGTTAGTTGATTCGAATCATGTATCACTTAGATAACTTGAGGGATGTTAATTTAAGTGGGAGTTCATTAGTAATTTCATTAATTAAACTTAATTTATCATGAACTTAGTCTTGATAGTATTTGCATATCTATGTTGTAGAACAATGGCCCGTGTTACCGTTCCCTTGTATTTAGTGCGTTCCTAGAGAAAACCAAGTTGAAAGATGTTGGTAGCAATAATGCAGACTGGGTCCATGATCTGAGCATTATCCTTATTGCTGTACAAAAGATGTAACATCCCAAATTTTCAATTTGGAATGTTATACATAGATCATCATTGCATATTATATTTTGTTGCATCGATCCTAGAAATTCTACGCAACTCAAGGACCCATGGAGAGAGTTGGCGATTTCGTTATTTTCTTATTTGGGGTTTTCTCAAATTTTGAAAATAGGATCATTGATTTTATTTATTTTATCTTCAATTATTTCTACTACCAAAAATTCAGAGCGGGAATAAAATGACTTTCCCAAAATAAAGAAATAATGAAGATTTTATAAAAAAATCAAATAAGATTTATTCTGGAGTTTTTCGCTTTTTATTTGAATTTAGGAAAAATGCGCGTTTTTCAAAATTGCATTTAGGCCCCAAATAAATGTTCATCATGTCCGGCATGATTTTAGAAGCCGGGGAAAATTTATTTCGCGATTTTTGGAGTCTGTTTAGTATTTCTTTTTATTTTTTTCTTCTGCGCGGAATTATTTATAAAAAACGCGAACCGCCTTTGGGCCGTGCCCGAGCGGGACTCCGCCCGGGGGCGCCTTTAAATAGCGCCGCCCCGAGCCCCCAGGCCCGTCAGCCCCGCGCTGCCGCCAGCCCACTCCGCCGCCGCCGGCCCACACCGCCGAACCCTAACCCTAAAACGCCGCCGCCGCCAGATCCACCGCCGCCGCCGCCAGCCGCCAGCCTCCGCCGCCGGAGCCTCGCCGGACTTCACCACCGCCGCCGAGGTTCGCCGCCGCCTCGATCCGCGTGCCGCCGTTTTTTAGAAAACCGAGCGGATTTTTCTTCGGTTTTTTTTGTTAGATCGGTTTTTTTTCGGTTCGGTTAATTAGCGAGCGTTCGCTCGTTCATTCGTCTTAACGAATGTGTTCGTCAGATTAGTTTAGTTAACGAATGTTCGTTCGTTGACCCGTTTGTCGTTTTTCCTTTTCTCGGATTTAATCCGCGATTTTTCTGATCGCGATTCCTGATCCGATTTTCGTTTTAGTATAACTTTTTACTCGTTTATCGGAATCAGGCGATTCAAGCTCCTGGAGTTTCGTCTCGAAACCCTCTTTCCGAATAATCAACTTAAACAAGTTTTTGCTTCTATAAAATTTGACTTAGATCCAGATTAGTAAAACGAAGCTGTTTTCTTTCGCCGTTTGACTTTCGTTGCTTTGTTTGATTTGTTTCTTTTTGCAAACCGGAGTTCTTAAGTTGAACATTCTGGTTAGATCTTTTATTCGAGTTTTACCTGTGCATTAGATGAGTACTTATTGTATGCTTGTTTGTTTGTCTGCGATAGAATACCCGGAGTGCGCCGCCTGTTACTTCGAGTCTCTAGGTTTCGCGGATCATCAGCAAGGCAAGTAACACTTTGATCATACCTTTTCTACTAGCCAGTTTTATGCATTAGATCAATCCTCGAACATTGCATGATTAGGATCTAATTAAATTGTGGGTTCAGGGAAGTAGATGAGGTAGTACCTATTACCTGTTTTATTATCAAACCTTTGGGAGTTACTTCTACGTTTGCTTATTATGCCATGCTATGCTAGTAGACATGGATCGGGTGAGTGAATTTCCATGACAGATGTGAGATTGTTAATTAATGGTTTATTTAAGGTGGCAACTTAAACACACATCTAGGTGGATTGAGGCACCTGGTTTCTATCAGGACTTGCCTGTATTTCTTCGGACCGCCACCCAGGCTCAAAGGGATCATGAGATTATTCAAACTAGAAACTTTCGTGTGCAGCCACATGCTATTATGGGCTCTAGCATAGTTGACTAAGTCGTGCGAACTCTTACGGGGTGGACTAGCAGATGTAGGGGATGTAGGTTGGTATGGTCTACCCCTTATGTAAGGTGCAAGCGCTTCTGAAAGACTATGTCTCGGTCATCCGTTTCTCAAACACCATGTAGTGCGAGAAACCAAACAGAGGAGATCGAGTCATGTGGGGAAAATTGTGCAAACCTCTGCAGAGTGTATAAACTAATCATGGTTAGCCGTGTCCCCGGTTATGGACGTCTTGAGTATCTAGAACTTGGATATCATGTGAATCTCATCATGTTACTTCTAAATTAATATTGTTGGGATGTTAATGAGTACTTTTAATTGGGATTGAGAATGCTATCAACCATTCTCAATGTTTAACAACCACCATGATAGTTAAATAAATGTATTCCTTTGCAGTAGGGAAAAATTGGCTTTATGCAAAACTATAACCATAGAGCTTTTCCACCAGCCATATATGCATGTAGTATAGCTTATTCCATTGTTATTCTCTATGTGTTACATTGCCAGCATATTCCATGTGCTGACCCATTTTCGGGCTGCAATGTTTCATGTTGCAGACTTTTCAGACGACGAGTAAGATGCTTTTAGGTCGTGGTTCTATACTCAGTGATGCCGTTGGAGTTGATGGACTCGCTTATCTTCCAAGCCTTCCGCTGTTATCGATTTTAGATGGCCTTAAGCCATATTTATTTCAATAAGTTCTCTTTTGAGACATTCGATGTAATAAGTGTGTGATTGCTACTCTGTTATAAATCCTCCAAGTACTGTGTGGTGTCAGCATTACTGATCCAGGGATGACACTGAGCACAGAGATCAGACTGTTTGAGGTCTGGTCGCTACAAAAGAATTATGTCCTTGATGCACCACTAGGTGACAAACCTATTGCAGGAGAAGATGTAGATGTTATGAACGTTTGGCAAGCTCAATATGATGACTACTTAATAGTTTAGTGCGCCATGCTTTACGGCTTAGAACCGAGACTTCAAAATGTTTTGAACGCCACAGAGCATATGAGATGTTCCAAGAGCTGAAATTGGTATTTCAGACTCATGCCCATGTCAATAGGTATGAGACCTCTGAAAAGTACTTTGCCTACAAGATGGAGGAGAATAGCTCAGAAAGTCTAGGTACTAAAATCACTTGAATCAAGTGGGAGTTAATCTTCCAGATAAGATAGTGATTGACAGGGTTCTCTAGTCACTATCACCAAGCTACTAGAACTTCGTGATGAACTATAATATGCAAGGAATGGCAAAACGATTCCCGAGCTCTTCGCGATGCTAAAATCGACGAAGGTAGAAATCAAGAAAGAGCATCAAGTATTGCTAGTTAACAAGACCGCTAGTTTCAAGAAAAAGGGCAAGGGAAAGAAAGGGAACTTCAAGAAGAATGGCAAGCAAGTTTCCACTCCCGTGAAGAAGCCCAAAGCTGGACCTAAGCCTGAAACTGAGTGCCTATACTGCAAAGGGAATGGTCACCAGAAGCGGAACTGCCCCAAATACTTGGCGGATAAGAAGGATCGCAAAGTGAACAAAGGTATATTTGATATACATGTTATTGATGTGTCCCTTACTAGTATTCGTAGTAGCCCCTGGGTATTTGATACTGGCTAAATTGCTAAGATTAGTAACTTGAAACAAGAGTTGCAGAATAAACAAAGACTAGTTAAGGGCAAGGTGACGACGTGTGTTGGAAATGATTCCAAGGTTGATATGATCACCATCACACACTCGCTCTACCTTCGGGATTAGTGTTGAACCTAAATAAATGTTATTTGGTGTTTGCGTTGAGCATGAATATGATTTGATCATGTTTATTGCAATACAATTATTCATTTAAGTCAAAGAATACTTGTTGTTTTGTTTACATGAATAAAACCTTCTATTGTCATACACCCAATGTAAATGGTTTATTGAATCTCGATCATAGTTATACACATATTCATAATATTGATGCCAAAATATACAAAGTTGATAATGATAGTGCAACATACTTGTGGCACTGCCGTTTAGGTCATATTGGTGTAAAGTGCATGAAGAAACTCCAGACAGATGGGCTTTTGGAATCACTTAATTATGAATCATTTGATACTTGCGAACCATGCCTCATGGGCAAGATGACTAAAACTCTGTTCTCCGGAACAATGGAGCGAGCTAATGACTTATTGGAAATAATACATACCGATGTATGCGGTCCGATGAGTGTTGAAGCACGCGGTGGGTATCGTTATTTTCTGACCTTCACAGATGATTTGAGTAGGTATGGGTATATCTACTTGATGAAATACAAGTCTGAAACATTTGAAAAGTTCAAAGAATTTCAGAGTGAAGTGGAGAATCATCATAACAAGAAAATAAAGTTTCTATTATCTGATCGCGGAGGCGAATATTTGAGTTACAAGTTTGGCCTTCATTTAGAACAATGTGGAATTGTTTCACAACTCATGCCACCTGGAACACCACAGTGTAATGGTGCGTCCAAACGCTATAACCATACTTTATTATATATGGTGCGATCTATGATGTCTCTTATCGGCCTAACACTATCGTTTTGGTGTTATGCATTAGAGACAACCACATTCATGTTAAATAGGGCACCGTCCAAATTCGTTGAGACGACATCGTATGAACTATGGTTTGGCAAGAAACCTAAATATGTCATTTCTTAAAGTTTGGGGATGCGACGCTTATGTAAAAGGCTTCAGCCTGATAAGCTCGAACCTAAATCAGAGAAGTGTGTCTTCATAGGATACCCTAAAGAAACTCTTGGGTAAACCTTCTACCACAGTCCCGAAGGCAAGATATTTGTTGCGAAGAATGGGTCCTTTCTAGAGAAGGAGTTTCTCTCAAAAGAAGTGAGTGGGAGGAAAGTAGAACTTGATGAGGTAATTGTACCTTCTCTCGAATTGGAAAGTAGAACATTAGAGAAAACCATTATCATGATGCCTACACCAACTAGAGAGGAAGCTAATGGTGATGATCATGAAACTTCATATCAAGTTACTACCGAACTTCGTAGGTCAACCAAAACACGTTCCGCACCAGAGTGGTACAGTAATCCTGTTCTGGAAGTCATGTTATTATACCAAGGCGAACCTACGAACTATGAAGAAGCTATGATGAGCCCAAATTCCGATAGATGGATTGAGGCCATGAAATCTAAGATAGGATCCATGTATGAGAACAAAGTATGGACTTTGGTGGACTTGCCCGATTATCGGCAAGCCATAGAAAATAAATGGATCTTCAAGAAAGAAGACTGATGCTGATGGTAATGTTACTGTCTATAAAGCTCGGCCTGTCGGGAATGGTTTTTCGACAAGTTCAAGGAGTTGACTACGATGAGACTTTCTCACCGGTAGCGATGCTTAAGTCTGTCCGAATCATGTTAGCAATTGCCACATTTTATGATTATGAAATCTGGCAAATGGACGTCAAAACTGCATTCCTTAATAAATTTCTTAAAGAAGAGTTGTATATGATGCAACCAGAAGATTTTGTCAATTCTAAAGGTGCTGAAAAAGTGTGCAAGCTCTAGCAATCCATCTATGGACTGGTGCAAACATGTTAGAGTTGAAATATAGCTTTGATGTGGTGATCAAAGCATATGGTTTTATACAGACTTACGGTAAAGCCTGTATTTACAAGAAAGTGAGTGGGAGCTCTATAGCATTTCTGATATTATATGTGGATGATATATTATTGATTGGAAATGATATATAATTTCTGGGTTGCATAAAAGAATACTTGAATAAGAATTTTTCAATGAAAGACCTTGGTGAAGCTGCTTACATATTGGGCATTAAGATCTATAGGGATAGATCGAGACACTTAATAGGACTTTAACATACCTTGGCAAAGTTTTGAAGAAGTTCAAACAGAATCAGTCTAAGAAAGGGTTTTTGCCTATATTACAAGGTGTGAAGTTGAGTAAGACTCAAAGCCCGACCACGTCAGAAGATAGAGAGAGAATTAAAGTCATTCCCTATGCCTCAGCCATAGGTTCTACAAAGTATGCCATGCTGTGTACCAGACCTATTGTGTACCTTGCCATGAGTTTGGCAGGGGGGTACAATAGTGATCAAGGAGTGGATCACTGGACATCGGTCAAAATTATCCTTAGTTACCTAAAAGGACTAAGGAAATGTTACTCGGTTATGGAGGTGATAAAGAGTTCGTCGTAAAGGATTACGTCGATGCAAGCTTTGACACCAATTCTGATGACTCTGAGTCTAATTCTGGATACACATTGAAAGTGGGAGCAATTAACTAGAGTAGCTCCATGCAGAGCATTGTAGACATAGAAAGTTGCAAAGTACATACGGATCTGAATGTGGCAGACCCGCTGACTAAACCTCTCTCACAAGAAAAACATGATCACACCTTACTACTCTCTAGGTGTTAATCACATGGCGATGTGAACTAGATTATCAACTCTAGTAAACTCTTTTGGTGTTAGTCACATGGCGATGTGAACTATGGGTGTTAATCACATGGTGATGTGAACTAGATAATTGACTCTAGTGAAAGTGGGAGACTGAAGGAAATATGCCCTAGAGGCAATAATAAAGTTGTTATTTTATACTTCCTTATTCATGATAAAGGTTTATTATTCATGCTATAATTGTATTGATCAGAAATTTAAATACATGTGTGAATACATAAACAAATACCGTGTCCCTAGTAAGCTTCTACTAGACTAGCTTGTTGATCAAAGATGGTTAAGGTTTCCTAACCATGGACATGTGTTGTCATTTGATAACGGGATCACATCATTAGGAGAATGATGTGATGGACAAGACCCATCCGTTAGCTTAACATGTGAATGTTCAGTTTATTGCTACTGCTTTCTTGAATGTCAAATACATGTTCATTCGACCATGAGATAATGCAACTCCCGAATATCAGAAGAATACCTTGTGTGCTGTCAAAAATCACAACGTAACTGGGTGATCATAAAGATGCTCTATAGGTATCTCTAAAAGTGTTTGTTGAGTTGGCATGGATTGACATTGGGATTTGTCACTCTGAGTATCGGAGAGGTATCTCTAGGCCCTCTCGGTAACATACATCATAATAAGCTTGCAAGCAAATGATTAAGGAGTTAGTTATGAGATGATGTATTACAGAATGAGTAAAGAGACTTGCCGGTAACGAGATTGAACTAGGTATGAAGATACCGACGATCGAATCTCGGGCAAGTAACATACCGATGGACAAAGGGAATTACATATGTTGTCATAATGGTTCGACCGATAAAGACTTCGTAGAATATGTAGGAACCAATATGAGCATCCAGGTTCCGCTATTGGTTATTGACTGGAGAGGTGTCTCGGTCATGTCTACATAGTTCTCGAACCCGTAGGGTCCGCACGCTTAACATTCGTTGAAAATATAGTGTTTTATGAGTTATGGGATTTGGTGATCGAATGTTGTTCGGAGTCTCGGATGAGATCACAAACATGATGAGGAGATCTAGAATGGTTTGGAGGTAAAGATTTATATATAGAACGATACTATTTGGACACCCGAAGAGTTTCGGGACATTCCGGGTAGTCACCGGGTCACTGGAAGGGGTTCCGGTAAGCCCCGGGAGGTGTATGGGCCATATGGGTCACAAGAAGGGAGCACACCATCCCACAAGGGGTTGGTGCGCCCCTCTATGGCAGCCGTCCCTAGTGGTGAAGGAAAGAGGGGAATGGGCCTCCTCCTTCCTTCCCTCTCCCCCTCTTTCCTTCCCCCTTAAGGGAATTATGGCAGGGGGGCAGCTCAGGGCAGGAGCCCTAGGGCTGTCCGGCCACCTTTGTGGTGCGCCTGGCTGCCTCCCTCCCCCCACCTATATATATGTGGGGAGGGGGCACCACACAAGGACACAACATTGTCTTAGCCGCGTGCAGCGCCCCTCTCCACAGTTTTATCCCTCGGTCATATTTTCGTAGTGCTTAGGCGAAGCCCTCCGGAGATAGCATCACCATCACCATCACCGCACCGTCGTGCTGCCGGGACTCATCCACTACCTCATTGTCTTGCTGGATCAAGAAGGCGTGGACGTCACTGAGCTGAAAGTGTGCTGAACGCAGAGGTGTTGTACGTTCGGTACTCGATTGGTTGGATCGCGAAGAAGTTTGACTACATCAACCGCGTTACTAAATGCTTCCACTTACGGTCTACGAGGGTACATAGACACACTCTCCCTTCTCATTGCTATGCATCTCCATGGATAGATCCGGCGTGTGCGTAGAATTTTTTGTTTTCCATGCAATGTTCCCCAACAATTTCATCATGCACAACCCCGATGACAAGCCAAGCAATTGTTTCATACCTTTAGTGTTCTCAAACTTTTTTAACTTTCACGCAATACATGAGCGTGAGCCATGGATATATCACTGTGGGTGGAAGAGAATCTGGTGGTTGCCGAGAAGACAAATAGAAGGAGAAAGTCTCACATCAACTAGGCAAATTAATGAGCTATGAAGATGCCCATCAATTGATATGGATGCAAGTGAGTAGGGATTGCCAAGCAACAGATGCACTAGAGCTATACGTTTATGAAAGATCAAAAAGAAACTAAGTGGGTGTGCATCCAACTTTCTTGCTTATGAAGACCTAGGGCAATTTGAGGAAGCCCATCATTGGAATATACAAGCCAGGTTCTATAATGAAAAATTCCCACTAGTATATGGAAGTGATAAAATAAGAGACTCTCTATCATGAAGAACATGGTGCTATTTCAAAGCACAATTATGGAAAAGGATAGTAACATTGCCCCTTCTATCTTTTTCTCTCATTTTTTGGGGCTTCTTTGGCCTCTTTTTTTTATTTGGGCTTCTTTGGCCTCTTTTATTTTCTTGAAGTCCAGAGACTCATCCCAACTTGTGAGGGAATTATAGCTTCCATCATCCTTTTGTCACATGGGACAATTCTCTAATAATGATGATCATCACACTTTTATTTACTTACAACTCAAGAATTACAACTCGATACTAGAACAAATATATGACTCTATATGAATGTCTCATGCATATGAGAACAATATGACAATGATGGTAGGTGTCATAATAAAACAGAACGGTGGAAGTTGCATGGCAATATATCTCGGAGTGGCTATGGAAATGCCATAGTAGGTAGTATGGTGGTTGTTTCGAGGAAGGGTATACGGTGGGTTTAATGCTCCGGCGAAAGTTGTGCAGTACTAGAGAGGCTACCAATGGTGGAAGGGTGAGAGTGCGTATAATCAATGGACTCAACATTAGTCATAAAGAACTCACATACTTATTGCAAAAGTTTATTATCCATCAAAACAAAGTACTAATATGCATGCTCCTAGGGGGATAGATTGGTAGGAAAAGACCATCGCTCGTCCCCGACCACCACTCATAAGGAAGATAAATAAAAAAAGTAAATCATGCTCTGACTTCATCACATAACGGTTCACCATACGTGCATGCTACGGGAATCACAAACTTTGACACAAGTATTTCTACCAATCCACAATTACTCACTAGTATAACTTTAATATCACCATCTTTATTATCTCAAAACAAATGCAAGGAATCAAACTTCTAATATATTCAATGCTCTTTATATGAAAGTTTTTATTATATCCCTCTTGGATTCCCATCATATTAGGACTAAATTCATAACCTAAGAAAATTACCATGCTTTTTAAGACTCTCAAAATAATATAAGTGAAGCATGAGAGTTCAACAAATTATATAAAATAAAACCACCGCCGTGCTCTAAAAAGATATAAATGAAGCACTTTAGCAAACTGCCTAGCTCAAAAGATATTAGTGAAGCACATAGGGTATTCTAATAAATTAATGGTTAAAGCTTGTCCCTCTCAAAAGGTGTGTACATCAAGGATGATTGTGGCAAACTAAAAATCAAAGACTCATATCATACAAGATGCTCCAAGCAAAACACATATCATGTGGTGAATACAAATATAGCCTCAAGTAAATTTACCGATGGATTGAAGACAAAAGAGGGGATGCCATCCTGGGCATCCCCAAGCTTAGATGCTTGGTTTTCCTTGAATATTACCTTGGGGTGCCTTGGGCATCCGCAGGCTTAGGCTCTTTCTACTCCTTATTCCATAGTCCATCAAATCTTCACCAAAAACTTGAAAACTTCACAACACAAAACTCAACAGAAAACTCGTAAGATACGTTAGTATAATAAAATAAATCACCACTATAGGTACTATTGTGAATTAATTCTAAATTTATGTTGGTGTTATATCTATTGTATTCCAACTTCTCCATGGTTCACACTGTTGGGTAACATAGCATGCAATTTCAAAAAATTTCCTATGCACACACAAGATCTATCTAGGAGATGCATAACAACGAGAGGGGGAGAGTGTGTCTAGTACCCTCATAGACCAAAAGCGGAAGCGTTTGACAACACAGTTGATGTAGTCGAACTTCTTCTAGCTCCGACCGATCAAGTACTGAACGTACGACACCTCCCAGTTCTACACATGTTCAGCTCGATGATGTTCCTCGCCCTCTTGATCTAGCAAGGTGTCAAGGAAGTAGATGAGTTCCGTTAACATGATGGCGTGGTGATGGTGATGGGGAAGTGATCCGCGCAGGGCTTCGCCTAAGAACCACGACAATACGACCGGGGGTTTAAACTGTGGAGGGGAGCGCCGCACACGTCTAACAGTTGATGTTGTGTTTTCTAAGCGCCCCCTCCCCACGTATATATAGGTGGGAGGGGGAGGGGAGCAGAAAGGGTGCGGCCCAAGTAGGTGGAATCCTACTTGGGGTCCTCCCCAATTCATCCTCCCCAATTCCATATTTGTTGGAGGGGGAAACAGGAAGAGGAAGGAGAGAAGGAAAGGGGGGCCGAACCCCTATTTCCCTTCCCCCACTCGGCCTCCTTCCAGGGGGTGGGCGCCACCCCTTGTGGGCTGGTGTGCTCCCCTCTTATGGCCCATATGGCCCATATCTTTCCCTCGGGGGTTCCTGTAACCCCCCGATACTCCAATAAATACCCGATGCAATCCGGAACACTTTCGGTGTCTGAATACTATCATCCTATATATCAACCTTTACCTCTCAACCATTTCAAGACTCCTCGTCATGTCCGTGATCTCATCTGGGTCTCCAAACAACATTCAGTCACCAAATCACATAACTCATATAATACAATGTCCTCGTCGAACATTAAGCGTGCGGACCCTACGGGTTCTTATGTAGACATGACCAAGACACCTCTCCGGTCAATAACCAATAGCGGAACCTAGATGCTCATATTGGCTCCCACATATTCTATGAAGTTCTTGATCGGTCGAACCGTTATGACAACATACGTTATTCCATTTGTCATCGGTATGTTACTTGCCTGAGATTCCATTGTCCGTATCTTCATACCTAGTTCAATATCATTACTGACAAGTCTGTTTACTCATTCCGTAATACATCATCCCGCAACTAACTCATTAGTCACTTTGCTTGCAAGGCTTCTTAGGATGTGTATTACCGAGAGGGCCCAGAGATACCTCTCCGATACCCGGAGTGACAAATCCTAATCTTGATCTATGCCAACCCAACAAACACCTTCGGAGATACCCTTAGAGCATCTTTATAATCACCCAGTTATGTTGTGACGTTTGATAGCACACAGGACATTCCTACGGTATCCGGGAGTTGCATAATCTCATAGTCAAAGGAATATGTATTTGACATGAAGAAAGCAATAGTAATAAAACCGAACGATCATAATGCTAAGCTAATGAATGAGTCTTGTCCATCACATCATTCTCCTAATGATGTGATCTCGTTCATCAAATGACAACACATTCCTATGGTTAGGAAACTTAACCATCTTTGATCAACGAGCTAGTCTACTAGAGGCTTCATAGGGACATAGTATTTTGTCTATGTATCCACACATGTATCAAATTTCTGGTTAATACAATTCTAGGATGAATAATAAACATTTATCTTGAAATAAGGAAATATAAAATAACAACTTTATTATTGCCTCTAGGGCATATTTCCTTCAGTCTCCCACTTGCACTAGAGTCAATAATCTAGATTACTTTGTAATGATTCTAAAACCCATGGGGTCTTGGTGCTGATCATGTTTTGCTCATGGAAGAGGCTTAGTCAATGGGTCTGCTATATTCAGATCCATATGTATTTTGCAAATCTCTATGTCTCCCTCCTTGACTTCATCACGGATGGAGTTGAAGCATCTCTTGATGTGTTTGGTTCTTTTATGAAATTTGGATTCCTTCGCTAAGGCAATTGCTCTAGTATTGTCACACAAGATTTTCATTGGACCCAATGCACTAGGTATTACACCTACATCGGATATGAACTCCTTCATCCATACTCCTTCATTTTCTACTTCGGAAGTAGCTGCGTACTCCGCTTCACATGTAGATCCTGCCATGATGCTTTGCTTGGAACTACACCAACTGATAGCTCCACCATTCAAAATAAATATTTATCCTGTTTTGTGACTTAGAGTCATCCAGATCAGTGTCAAAACTAGCATCGACATAACCATTTACGACGAGCTCTTTGTCACCTCCATAAACGAGAAACATATCCTTGGTCCTTTTCAGGTACTTCAGGATATTCTTGACTGCTGTCAAGTGAACAACTCCTGAATTACTTTGGTACCTCCCTACTGGACTTATGACAAGGCACACATCAGGTCTGGTACACGTCATAGCATACATGATAGAACCTATGGCTGAGGCATAGGGAATGACTTCCACTTTCTCTCTATCTTCTGCAGTGGTCGGGCACTGAGTCTGACTCAATTTCACACCTTGCAACACATGCAAGAACCCTTTCTTTGACTGATCCATTTTGAACTTCTTCAAAACTTTGTCAAGGTATGTGCTTTGTGAAAGTCCTATTAAGCGTCTAGATCTGTCTCTATAGATCTTGATGCCCAATATATAAGCAGCTTCACCGAGGTCTTTCATTGAAAAACTTTTATTCAAGTATCCTTTAATGCTATCCAGAAATTCTACATCATTTCCAATCAACAATATGTCATCCACATATAATATTAGAAATGCTAAAGAGCTCCAACTCACTTTCTTGTAAATAGATGCTTCTCTGAAAGTCTGTATAAAACCGTATGCTTTGATCACCTCATCAAAGCGTATATTCCAACTCCGAGATGCTTGCACCAGTCCATAGATGGATCGCTGGAGCTTGCACACTTTGTTAGCACCTTTAGGATAGAAAAAACCTTCTTGTTGCATCATATACAACTCTTCTTTTAGAAATCCATTAAGGAATGCAGTTTTGACGTCCATTTGCTAGATTTCATAATCACAAAATGCGACAATTGCTAACATGATTCGGACAGATTTAAGAATCGCTACGAGTGAGAAAGTCTCATCATAGTCAAATCCTTGAACTTCTTGAAAACCTTTTGCGACAAGTCAAGCTTTGTAGACAGTAACATTACGATCAACGTCAGTCTTCTTCTTGACGATCCATTTATTCTCTATGGGTCGCCGATCATCGGGAAAATCCACTAAAGTCCACACTTTGTTCTCATACATGGATCCTATATCAGATTTCATGGCCTCAAGCCATTTATCGGAATCTGGGCTCATCATAGCTTATTCCTAGTTCGTAGGTTTGCCATGGTCTAGTAACTTGGCTTCTAGAATAAGATTACCGTACCACTCTGGTGTCGATCATATTCTGGTTGACCTACGAGGTTCGCTAGTAACTTGATCTGAAGTTTCATGATCATCATCATTAGCTTCCTCTCTAGTTGGTGTAGGCATCACAAGAATGAATTTCTCTGATGAGCAACTTTCCAAACCGAGAGAAGGTACAATTACCTCATCAAGTTCTACTTTCCTCCCACACACTTATTTCAAGAGAAACTCCTTCTCTAGAAAGGTTCCATTCTTGGCAACAAAGATCTTGCCTTCGGATCTGTGGTAGAAGGTGTACCCAATTGTTTCCTTAGGGTATCCTATGAAGACACACTTCTCTAATTTGGGTTTGAGCTTATCAGGCTGAAGCCTTTTGACATAACTATCGCAACCCCAAACTTTAAGAAATGACAACTTATGTTTATTGCCAAACCATAGTTCATACAGCGTCGTCTCAACGGATTTAGACAGTGCCATATTTAACGTGAATGCAACTACATATAATGCATAACCCAAAAACAACAGTGGTAAATCGGTAAGAGACATCATAGATCGCACCATATCTAATAAAGTACGGTTACGATGTTACGACACACCATTACGCTGTGGTGTTCGAGGTGGCATGAGTTGTGAAATTATTCCACATTGATTTAAATGAACTCAAATATTCGTCTCCGCGATCAGATCGTAGAAACTTTATTTTCTTGTTACGATGATTCTCCACTTCTCTCTGAAATTCTTTGAACTTTTCAAATGTTTCAGACTTGTGTCTCATTAAGTAGATATACCCATATCTGCTCAAATCATCTGTGAAGGTTAGAAAAAAAGATACCCGCCGCGTGCCTCAACCCTCATCGGACCGCATACATCGATATGTATTATTTCTAGTAAGTCATTAGCTCGCTCCATTGTTCCGGAGAACGGAGTTTTAGTCATCTTGCCCATGAGGCACGGTTCACAAGTATCAAATGATTCATAATCAAGTGATTCCAAAAGTCTATCTGCATGGAATTTCTTCATGCGCTTTACACCAATATGACCTAAATGGTAGTGCCACAAATATGTTGCACTATCATTATCAACTTTACATCTTTCGGCATCAATATTATGAATATGTGTATCACCACAATTGAGATTCAATAGAAATAGACCACTCTTCAAGGGTGCATGGCCATAAAAGATATTACTCATATAAAAAGAACAACCATTATTATCTGATTTAAATGAATAACTATCTCGCACTAAACACGATCCAGATATAATGTTCATCTCAATGCTGGCACCAAATAACAATTATTCAGGTCTAAAACTAATCCCGAAGGAAGATGTAGACGTAGCGTGCCGATTGCGATCACATCGACCTTGGAACCATTCCCGATGCGCATCGTCACCTCGTCCTTAGCTAATCTTCGTTTACTCCGTAGCTCCTGTTTCGAGTTACAAATATGAGCAACCGAACCAGTATCAAATACCCAGGCGCTACTACGAGCATTAGTAAGGTACACATCAATAACATGTGTATCAAATATACCTTTGTTCACTTTGCCATCCTTCTTATCCGTCAAATACTTGGGGCAGTTCTGCTTCCAGTAACGAGTCCCTTTGCAGTAGAAGCACCCAGTTTCAGGCTTGGGTCTAGCTTTGGGCTTCTTCCCGGGAGTGGCAACTTTCTTGCCATTCTTCTTGAAGTTCCCTATCTTTCCCTTGCTCTTTTTCTTGAAACTAGTGGTCCTGTTAACCATTAACACTTGATGCTCCTTCTTGATTTCTACCTCCGCAACTTTGAGCATTGCAAAGAGCTCGGGAATAGTCTTTTCCATCCCTTGCATATTATAGCTCATGACGAAGCCTTTATAGCTTGGTGGTAGTGATTGGAGAACTATGTCAATAACACTATCATCAGGAAGATTAACTACTAGCTGAGTCAAGTGATTATGATATCCAGACATTCTGAGTATGTTTTCACTAACAAAACTGCTCTCCTCCATCTTGCAGCTATAGAACTTGTTGGAGACTTCATATCTCTCAACTCGGGCATTTGCTTGAAATACTAAATTCAACTCTTGGAACATCTCATATGCTCCATGACGTTCAAAATGTCTTTGAAGTCCTGATTCTAAGCCATAAAGCATGGCCCATTGAACTATCGACTAGTCATCAGATTGAGCTTGCCAGACGTTCAAAACATCAGCATCTACTCCTGCAGCAGGCTTTCACCTAGCGGTGCATCAAGGACATAATTCTTCTATGCAGCAATGAGGATAATCTTCAAGTTATGGACCTAGTCCGTGTAGTTGCTACCATCATGTTTCAACTTAGCTTTCTCTAGGAACGCATTAAAATTCAAGGGAACGGTAGCACGGGCCATTGATCTACAACGTAGATATGCAAATACTATCAGGACTAAGTTCATGATAAATTAAGTTCAATTAATCAAATTACTTAAGAACTCCCACTTAGATAGAAAACCCTCAAGTCATCTAAATGATAAGTGATCCAAATCAACTAAACCATGTCCGATCATCACGTGAGATGGAGTTGTCATCAGTGGTGAACATCTCTATATTGATCATATCTACTATATGATTCACGTTCGACCTTTCGGTCTCCAGTCTTCCGAGGCCATGTCTGTACATGCTAGGCTCGTCAAGTTTAACCCGAGTATTCCGCATGTGCAAAGCTGTCTTGCACCCATTGTATGTGAACATAGAGCCTATCACACCCGATCATCACGTGGTGTTTTAGCACGACGAACTGTCGCAACGATGCATACTCAGGGAGAACACTTATACCTTGAAATTTTAGTTAGGGGATCATCTTATAATGCTACCTCCGTACTAAGCAAAATAAGATGTAAAAAGATAAACATCACATGCAATCAAAATATGTGACATGATATGCCATCATAATCTTGTGCTTTTGATCTCCATCTCCAAAGCATCGTCATGATCTCCATTGTCACCATCTCGACACCTTGATCTCCATCATTCCGTCGTGGTCGTCTCGCCAACTATTGCCTCTACAACTATCGCTACCGCATAGTGATAAAGTAGAACAATTACATGGTGCTTGCATTTCATACAATAAAAAGACAACCATAAGGCTCCTGCCGGTTGCCGATAACTTTTACAAAACATGATCATCTTATACAATAACGTATATCACATCATGTCTTGACAATATCAGATCACAACATGCCCTGCAAAAACAAGTTAGACGTCCTCTACTTTGTTGTTGCATGTTTTACTGTAACGCCCCGGATGCAACTTTCCATATCCATAACTCCAACTCTTGCCTTTTCCAGAGATGTGATATGTTATTTCCTTCGTGGTTGGGTTTTTGTCTTCGTTTTGCTTTTTGTTCATGTCATGCATTCATCATTGCATCATTTGCATTGCATCATGTCATCATGCAATCCTTTTAAAAACTCAACTAAATAAATCGGGTGGATCCTCGGTCCATTTAAATTGAGGGATATTCACAATGGTGATTTCTCTTTATAACATATCCTCCCATATTAGGAAGCTATTATTAAATATTCCATTAATTTGGAATTCACCATAACACAATTGCAAAATATTCCATGCCTTTGTTATCTCACTTCTTGACCTTAAACTTTGTCCATAAATTTTTTCATCACTTTCCCGAGCTCCACCAAAATCCTCAACATTTTTGGACACTTCAAAAACCTAGTCCTAGTTCAAACCCATTTGAATTTCAAATGAGTTTGAATTTAATTTCCTGCAATCATGTCCCCGCCATTTTTCGTGGATCAAGCTTATTTCTGTCAGTCCAGGGAAATTATCCGTGTGTCCAACTTCTTTCCCTAACCTCTCTTTCTTTTATTTCTTAATCTCCGTTTTTTTCTTTTCTTTTAGGAGTGAGAGAGAGCCCAGCAGGCCATCTAGGCCCATCCGCAGCCTAGCTCCTCCATGGCCAAGGCCCAGCCGGCCCCTGCCTATCTAACCCTAGCCCCGACCCCCTCCTCTCGATCTCTCCCTCTGGCCGCCGCCTCCTGCTCGATCCCCATCTACGCTCGATCCCCATCTACTTTCCCTCGTTCACTCGCCTCCCTCTCCTCCCTCGCGCCGCCACCACGCTCAGGAGAGGAGCTCCTGCGCCCGATCCATGGCCTCTCTTGCTTCTCCTCGTCACCCTCTGGCTGCCGCCGCGACCGGACCTCCCCCGCGCCTTGCCTTCGACCTCAGCCTTCCGCACGCCTGGCCACCCACGCTGAATCCCTCGTCGCCGGCCTACCCTACCCTGGCCAAGTGGGGGTTTGGTGCCTCATCGCCCGGATCCGGCCATCTTCGCATCGTCCGCGCCCCTGCCCTCGCACCTCCCCGAGTCGTGCTCGTCGCGACCCCGCTTCCCCGCCTCCGGCGACCGTCGCTGCACCGCGCACCCCGGCAATCCTCCTGCTCCGCCGGCCTGGTCCGCCTCGTCGTCGTCCTCCCAGTGCTGCCTCGAGCTTGTCACCGCTTTGCTTCGCCTCCTGGCACGCAACAGCAGCGTCCACTTCGTCCCTCGTTGGCCTTCGATCCCTGCTCGACGCCAAGATCGCTACTCCATGTCCCCGTGGATGCCAAGTTCTTTTCGGAGACCTCTCCAAGACCAGGATACACCAAGACCCGTTCGTGGATTTCGTCAAGTTCGAGCACCGCTAAACGAGGGTTTTTGCCTTGCTCATTTTGGATGCGCCAAGTTCCTGTTTGAAAGTACGTCTACATGGACTAGTACCGTGGCACCGAAGACTTTTGATGCGTCAAGTCCCTCTCCGACAATTGTTGGACTACCATCCCGTGCATTGCACCAAGTACCACGAAATCGTCGGCCCTACAAGTTCAACTATGGTTGCCGTGTACGACTACCGTCGACCCTCGAAGACCCCGTGGACCCCGAACATCTACGGATCATGAACAACTACTTCATCTATGAAACGTGAACCACTACTTCCACTACCGTCGCGAGAACGTCTACTTCCACTACTTCCTCTACATCGTACCGAACTTGACCCGCTCCGAAAATGCACGCTTCGAAGGTATAACAACGAGACGACCGCCCGTGTACGAATGCATGTTGTATGAGATGTACCACTTATTTGCACCATGTTCGTTTGTTTCATGCACGTCCCTCTTTTGCCATGCCACCGTCACGTGGGAACCCGGTAACCGGGATCACCCCCCACCATCTTTGCATGTTCTACACATCCACACCTTCGTTCGCACCAACATCTTGATGAGTTGTCGGATCATCGGAATGTTGCCGTGGCACCATTTCCATTCGCCCGCCGTGGCACCGTTTTTGTTCCGCCATGGTGACCAAATGCTTCATAACATGCTCATGTCAACATTTTCATAAAATTGATTAAAACTTGTGCATGTCATCCGCATCATGATAACAACAATTAAAATGTTTAAAATTGTGTTTGCATTAAATTGCTAAGTGACATGAGGATTTACCGGAATTGTTGTTTGTTGTTTCGGCCTCATTTAAATATGCCTATATAGGTAGTTTAATTATGTTTCACCTCTTGCCATGTTTAACAACATGTAATATTGTTGCGTTCATAATGAGAGAGAACTAAATAACTCGAATGTGGTGTTTTGTCAATATGAAACTCGTTGCATATTGAGCTCCACTTAACTTGTAGTATTGTTTGTTGCACTTTGCCATGCCATGCCTCATTAAACCGGACATGCATCATACTTGTTTGTGCATCATGCCATGTTTATGCTTGTGCATTTACCATGTTGTTTGTTTCTTTCCGGTGTTGCTTCTTAGTTCCAGTAATGTTGCGATTGTGAGGATTCGTTCGACTACTCCCGTTCGTCTTCTTCATGGACTCGTTCTTCTTCCTTGCGGGATTTCAGGCAAGATGACCGCTACCCTGGATCTCACTACTATCATTGCTATGCTAGTTGCTTCGTTCTATTGCTTTGCTGCGCTTCCTATTAACTTGTTCTTCAAGCCTCCCAAATTGCCATGAACCTCTAACCTTTGACACCCTTCCTAGCAAACCGTTGTTTGGCTATGTTACCGCTTTGCTCAGCCCCTCTTATAGCGTTGCTAGTTGCAGGTGAAGTTGAAGATTGCTCCATGGTGGACAGGGTTATGTTGGGATATCACAATATCTCTTATATTATTAATGCATCTATATATTTGGTAAAGGGTGGAAGGCTCGGCCTTATGCCTGGTGTTTTGTTCCACTCTTGCCTCCCTAGTTTCCGTCATACCGGTGTTATGTTCCCGGATTTTGCATTCCTTACGCGGTCGGGTGATTTATGGGACCCCCCTGATAGTTCGCTTTGAATAAAACTTGTCCAGCAAGGCCCAACCTTGGTTTTACCTTTTGCCTCACCACCACCTACCTTTCCCTTGGGAGTAATTAACCCAAGGGTCATCTTTATTATAGCCCCCCGGGCCAATGCTTGTCTAAGTGTTGGTCCAAACTAGAGCACCGTGCGGGACCATTCCTTGGCAACTTGGATTCGTCAGTACCTATACGCTTCGCTTATCCGATGTTGCCTTGAGAATGAGATTTGTGCAGCTCCTATCGGGATTGTCGGCGCATCGGGCGGCTTTGCTGGTCTTGTTTTACCATTGTCGAAATGTCTTGTAAACCGGGATTCTGAGACTGATCGGGTCTTCCTGGGAGAAGGTCTATTCCTTCGTTGATCGCGAGAGCTTGTCATGGGCTAAGTTGGGACACCCCTGCAGGGTATAAACTTTCGAGAGTCGTGCCCGCGGTTATGTGGCAGATGGGAATTTGTTAATGTCCGGTTGTAGATAACTTGACACCAGATCCGAATTAAAACGCATCAACTGCGTGTGTAGCCGTGATGGTCTCTTCTCGGCGGAGTCCGGGAAGTGAACGCAGTTTCTGGGTTATGTTTGACGTAAGTAGGAGTTCAGGATCACCTCTTGATCATTGCTAGTTGACGACCGTTCCTTTGCTTCTCTTCTCGCTCTTATTTGCGTATGTTAGACACCATACTTGCTTAGTCGCTGCTGCAACCTCACCACTTTACCCCTTCCTTTCCCATTAAGCTTTGCTAGTCTTGATACCCATGGTAATGGGATTGCTGAGTCCTCGTGGCTCACAGATTACTACAACAACAGTTGTAGGTACAGGTTAAGTGATGATCTTGACGCGAGAGCGATGTTGCTTGTTTGGAGTTTCTTCTCCTGCTTCTTTGATCAGGGGATAGGTTCCAGGTCGGCAGCCTGGGCTAGCAGGGTGGATGTCGTTTGAGTTTCTGTTTATGATTCATCCGTAGTCGGATGTTGTTCTTGTATGTTGTATTGTTGTATTCATGTGACATTGTATGTATCGGATGTATCCCCACTATTATGTAATGTTGATGTAATGATATCCACCTTGCAAAAGCGTCTTCCAGATGCGCTTCTATCCTTAGTGGGACCTTCGAGTTCCTTTAGGATAGGGTCGCATCTTGGGCGTGACAAGTTGGTATCAGAGCCTCGACCGACCATAGGAGCCCCCTTGATTGTTGGCCGTTGTTGAGTCTAGAAGAAACTATTTTGGGTCTTAGGATTATATATATCGGAGAGTAGGATTCTTTTTACTCCTCAGTCCCTTAGTCGCTCTGGTGAGGACTCCTGACGTAGATGTTTTGTCTTTCCTCTTCTCAAATTTCACTATTTTTTTTAGGATCACGCGGGTATCTTGGAATCGTTCCGATGGTTTTGTGACGAGAACATTGTTCTTGGTGCCTCCTGACATTTAGGGGTTGTGGCAGTGTCCCGGGGAGTTGAGCTCCGAGGTGTTGTCGTCACAATTTTATCGTTGCAGTTCTGGAATACCTGAGTTTTGCCGACATCGAAAATATTTTTTGTACAGTTGTTGGTGAGATAACCCCGATAACCCAGTACTGAGGTGAGTACGGGAGTATTGCCATAGCTTGTATAACGGATGCTTTTCGAAGGTTGAGGTACACGATTTCCGAAGGTTTCTTGGTTATGTGTTGACGGATGGATACAACTGGATGTAGGTATTGTTAGTTTGGGTGAGATATATTGCTTCCCCTGTATCCCCAACACCAGATTGCATAACCAGAAAGTTTCGGGAGTTCATAGGTGGGAATTCAAGTAGCCCCTGGAATATCTTTCCGACAGATGTATGATATGAGATTGGGGTTCGACGTCTAGTGGTCCGCCTATCCACGGTTGGTTTTACAGTGGTCTCGTTGTGTCTTAAAGAATCCTTGGCTATGCCGATTCGGGGACACTTCGTATGTCATGTGCACTGCCTTGCACATAATGGTGCTGTATGATTGAGCCCGTGTGGGCCCCACCATGAAAACTTCGGACGAAATCTCTATCATATGTTTGTTCCGGCTTATTCTGCAAGCCAAATCCTTTGTTTTGTTTTATTTGTGGTATTCGAGTTGCTTCGAAGTCAAATGTTGAATCCATACCTTTTCCTAAATGGTGTTCTCATATTTCTATGTGAATACTAATCCTTCTTGATCATTGAGGTTGTCGTGTTAATTCTTTTCCAACCGGCGTGTTTCTCTTCAAGTGCATCCGATCATTCCAACATTTGCGAGATCAATTCTAAGTTTTCTCAATGGTGTTTGTTTCATCCATCCCAAGTTGTCTTTGTTTTCCCGCCCTCCCACCCTTTTTATTCAAGGACTCAGATTTTTTTAATCAAGTATCCATTTATTCACGTGAAGTCACTTCACTCTTTTCAATCAATGTTCTGATCCGGTGATCCCTCGTGAAGATGCTCACGAGCTTCAAGTTCATCATCCTTCGTTCTTTTTTCTTCTCCACTGGGTCCAATTCAAGCTTTGGATATTCATCATATTCCTTTCCTCGTTTCTAATGCTTTCTCATGCCGATGCACCTCTTAATCATTCACCTCTCGCATTTGATTTGTTCTGGAGTGCTGAAGATATCTCACAAGACTTGTGTTTCCATTCTCAATCCGTTCAATATATTTCGAGGTTGTTATCTCATTCAAGCCATTTAATTCAACCGGTGCAATCTCTTCTTTTTCAAGCAATCGTTCAGCGGTGTATATTTTGAGTGGGCCCTAACCCACAGGTCTTTTCCCAGGATCTTACCTGACTCTTCTAATTATTCCGGAGCCATTCTCAAATTCTTTTCGGAGTTTGACGTAAGAATGAATTTTCATCAGTCACATGCCTTCTCCAAGGTCGCTTTCAAATTCTTTTCATCTTTGGCTCAACCTTTCCTCTTTTAATCCTTCCGGAGTGTCTCAACAATTCATGATGGTGTCTCCTTGTCATTCTCAGCTTTGAAGACCGAAGAAGAGTTCCTCTTAAATCCTTACCCGTTCTTCCAAAGATGCGTGGTTCTAGCTTGATGCCATCCTCTCATAATTGTTTTTGATTGTTCATTCCGGAGCATTTCATGAGTTGTTTCCGTTTCTTTCCTCCGAAGGCCATCATGTCATAATTCTTCATTCTCAGCGTGTAGCTATCATTCTCCAAATCTTACCGGTGCATCATTCAAATATCCTCTAATCAGTTCATGATCTCTTCAAGTATCTAAATTCCCTCAAGTATCTCCATTCGTTTTCCAATTCTTCCCGGTGAATTGTGCCTTTGCTACGCTCATTTTCAATTCTTACGGTGGTTCGTTCAAGATTTCACTTCCTTCATTATCATATTAATTCATTCGTTCTTTTCAATCCCACCGGTGATTCCATCAATACCTTCTCAAGTTTATGCTATATCTCTCTTAATCTTTTTTTCAATGGGAATAAGTAGTATGCCAAATCCGTTGCTTGTCATCAATTAAATTTGATGAAGGATAAGCATACAATAAATCTTATTTTTATTTCCTCGAGGTGACTCAATTCTTTTTATGGAGATTATTCGTGATGAATAAATTCTTGATCACAAGTGAATCATCTTTCTTCCCGGAGTTGGTCATCATATCACATTCTCAGTTCGAGAGGCTTCATCTTTCTTTTCGGAGTTCTTCATGGAGGCTCTACATGGTGGCTCATCAAGGATTCTTTTCATTCTTCAATTGTTCTTCAAGATTTCTCTCGAAGTTATGATCCGTCAAGCTATACTCTAAAATAAACATGGTGCTCAACACATGTTTTTGTTTTGAGGAGCTCAAGTATTCTTCATCTTGCATTCCAAAGTGCAATTCTTTCTACCTTATCTTTTGAGGTGGTGTTATGTCACTCTTGACAATTTCCTTCATGTTTCATGATTCATATGTTGTCAAGAATGAGGTATTTTAAAGGCATCAATCTCTTCGTTGGAGTTATCTTGGTAAAGATTTCACCTAAAGCCTTCCCTAAGGAATGTTGCTATTGTGGTGCTTATCAATGATCCAATTTTCTCCTTCTCATCTCGATGAAGAAGTTTTTCATCTCTTTGGTGCTCTCAGTCAAATCAATTGTTTCCATTAGTGGCCGGTTGTCACCTCATCATTTTGAGATGTTTGCCATAAGCCCACAACAAGCTTGTGCTTTTCGTTGTTGATTTTCCAACAACTCCGTTCAATTCTTCTTTGCAAGGATGCTTTCCAAGTTCTCTTGTGGCAAAAGTTATCATTTTCTTCACCATTCTGTTATTCCAATGATTTATCTTCTATTCCTTCTTCCGAAGGCATTGTGATGTTGCTCTTTTCACTCATCATCTCGAATTGTGAGGATCATGTTCTTTTCGTGCTTATCCATTTAACCGTAGTGTTGTGTTCTCATTCAAGTTCTTTCATCTTATCAAGTTTTGCCTCTCTTTTCAATCTGAGTGCTATCTGAAATCCTTCTTACCCATTGTGCCATTCTTTCAATAGTTCTGGAGGCAGTGTGTTGTTGATTTCATCAAGTATACTCTCATCTTGTCAAGTTCATGTTCAATTCCTTCCATTTAGAGTCGGAGTGCTGTCCAAATTATATCAATCTTATTCCTTCTCTATCTAGTTTTAACCGGAGTGTTTTCAACTTTCCTCATCTTCGTTGATTTCTTCCTTTCATTTTGCTCAACATCTCAAGGTTCATGGTTTCACTCGTTTGTCGAAGAAGCAACTTAGTTTACCCCTTATCTTCCTCTTCCTTTTTCCTCCGGTGCCATCCTAGATCTCGGGACGAGATCCTCTCGTAGTGGTGGAGTGTTGTAACGCCCCGGATGCAACTTTCCATATCCGTAACTCCAACTCTTGCCTTTTCCAGAGATGTGATATGTTATTTCCTTCGTGGTTGGGTTTTTGTCTTCGTTTTGCTTTTTGTTCATGTCATGCATTCATCATTGCATCATTTGCATTGCATCATGTCATCATGCAATCCTTTTAAAAACTTAACTAAATAAATCGGGTGGATCCTCGGTCCATTTAAATTGAGGGATATTCACAATGGTGATTTCTCTTTATAACATATCCTCCCATATTAGGGAGCTATTATTAAATATTCCATTAATTTGGAATTCACCATAACACAATTGCAAAATATTCCATGCCTTTGTTATCTCACTTCTTGACCTTAAACTTTGTCCATAAATTTTTTCATCACTTTCCCGAGCTCCACCAAAATCCTCAACATTTTTGGACACTTCAAAAACCTAGTTCTAGTTCAAACCCATTTGAATTTCAAATGAGTTTGAATTTAATTTCCTGCAATCATGTCCCCGCCATTTTTCTTGGATCAAGCTTATTTCTGTCAGTCCAGGGAAATTATCCGTGTGTCCAACTTCTTTCCCTAACCTCTCTTTCTTTTCTTTCTTAATCTACGTTTTTTTCTTTTCTTTTAGGAGTGAGAGAGAGCCCAGCAGGCCATCTAGGCCCATCCGCAGCCTAGCTCCTCCATGGCCAAGGCCCAGCCGGCCCCTGCCTATCTAACCCTAGCCCCGACCCCCTCCTCTCGATCTCTCCCTCTGGCCGCCGCCTCCTGCTCGATCCCCATCTACGCTCGATCCCCATCTACTTTCCCTCGTTCACTCGCCTCCCTCTCCTCCCTCGCGCCGCCACCACGCTCAGGAGAGGAGCTCCTGCGCCCGATCCATGGCCTCTCTTGCTTCTCCTCGTCACCCTCTGGCTGCCGCCGCGACCGGACCTCCCCCGCGCCTTGCCTTCGACCTCAGCCTTCCGCACGCCTGGCCACCCACGCTGAATCCCTCGTCGCCGGCCTCCCCTACCCTGGCCAAGTGGGGGTTCGGTGCCTCATCGCCCGGATCCGGCCGTCTTCACATCGTCCGCGCCCCTGCCCTCGCGCCTCCCCGAGTCGTGCTCGTCGCGACCCCGCTTCCCCGCCTCTGGCGACCGTCGCTGCACCACGCACCCCAGCAATCCTCCTGCTCCACCGGCCTGGTCCGCCTCGTCGTCGTCCTCCCAGCGCTGCCTCGAGCTCGTCACCGCTTTGCTTCGCCTCCTGGCATGCAACAGCAGCGTCCACTTCGTCCCTTGTTGGCCTTCGACCCCTGCTCGACGCCAAGATCGCTACTCCATGTCCCCGAGGACGCCAAGTTCTTTTCGGAGACCTCTCCAAGACCAGGATATACCAAGACCCGTTCGTGGATTTCGTCAAGTTCGAGCACCGCTAAACGAGGGTTTTTGCCTTGCTCATTTTGGATGCGCCAAGTTCCTGTCCGAAAGTACGTCTACATGGACTAGTACCGTGGCACCGAAGACTTTTGATGCGTCAAGTCCCTCTCCGACAATTGTTGGACTACCATCCCGTGCATTGCACCAAGTACCACGAAATCGTCGGCCCTACAAGTTCAACTATGGTTGCCGTGTACGACTACCGTCGACCCTCGAAGACCCCGTGGACCCCGAACATCTACGGATCATGAACAACTACTTCATCTACGAAACGTGAACCACTACTTCCACTACCGTCGCGAGAACGTCTACTTCCACTACTTCCTCTACATCGTACCGAACTCGACCCGCTCCGAAAATGCACGCTTCGAAGGTATAACGACGAGACGACCGCCCGTGTATGAATGCATGTTGTATGAGATGTACCACTTGTTTGCACCGTGTTCGTTTGTTTCATGCATGTCCCTCTTTTGCCATGCCACCGTCACGTGGGAACCCAGTAACCGGGATCACCCCCACCATCTTTGCATGTTCTACACATCCACACCTTCGTTCGCACCAACATCTTGATGAGTTGTCGGATCATCGGAATGTTGCCGTGGCACCATTTCCGTTTCAACGCCGTGGCACCCTTTTTGTTCCACCATGGTGACCAAATGCTTCATAACATGCTCATGTCAACATTTTCATAAAATTGATTAAAACTTGTGCATGTCATCCGCATCATGATAACAACAATTAAAATGTTTAAAATTGTGTTTGCATTAAATTGCTAAGTGACATGAGGATTTACCGGAATTGTTGTTTGTTGTTCCGGCCTCATTTAAATATGCCTATATAGGTAGTTTAATTATGCTTCACCTCTTGCCATGTTTAACAACATGTAATATTGTTGCGTTCATAATGAGAGAGAACTAAATAACTCGAATGTGGTGTTTTGTCAATATGCAACTCGTTGCATATTGAGCTCCACTTAACTTGTAGTATTGTTTGTTGCACTTTGCCATGCCATGCCTCATTAAACCGGACATGCATCATACTTGTTTGTGCATCATGCCATGTTTATGCTTGTGCATTTACCATGTTGTTTGTTTCTTTCCGGTGTTGCTTCTTAGTTCCGGTAATGTTGCGATTGTGAGGATTCATTCGACTACTCCCGTTCGTCTTCTTCATGGACTCATTCTTCTTCCTTGCGGGATTTCAGGCAAGATGACCGCTACCCTGGATCTCGCTACTATCATTGCTATGCTAGTTGCTTCGTTCTATTGCTTTGCTGCGCTTCCTGTTAACTTGTTCTTCAAGCCTCCCAAATTGCCATGAACCTCTAACCTTTGACACCCTTCCTAGCAAACCGTTGTTTGGCTATGTTACCGCTTTGCTCAGCCCCTCTTATAGCGTTGCTAGTTGCAGGTGAAGTTGAAGATTGCTCCATGGTGGACAGGGTTATGTTGGGATATCACAATATCTCTTATATTATTAATGCATCTATATATTTGGTAAAGGGTGGAAGGCTCGGCCTTATGCCTAGTGTTTTGTTCCACTCTTGCCGCCCTAGTTTCCGTCATACCGGTGTTATGTTCCCGGATTTTGCGTTCCTTACGCGGTCGGGTGATTTATGGGACCCCCCTGACAGTTCGCTTTGAATAAAACTTGTCCAGCAAGGCCCAACCTTGGTTTTACCTTTTGCCTCACCACCACCTACCTTTCCCTTGGGAGTAATTAACCCAAGGGTCATCTTTATTATAGCCCCCCGGGCCAATGCTTGTCTAAGTGTTGGTCCAAACTAGAGCACCGTGCGGGACCATTCCTTGGCAACTTGGATTCGTCGGTACCTGTACGCTTCGCTTATCCGGTGTTGCCCTGAGAACGAGATATGTGCAGCTCCTATCGGGATTGTCGGCGCATCGGGCGGCTTTGCTGGTCTTGTTTTACCATTGTCGAAATGTCTTGTAAACCGGGATTCCGAGACTGATCGGGTCTTCCTGGGAGAAGGTCTATTCCTTTGTTGATCGCGAGAGCTTGTCATGGGCTAAGTTGGGACACCCCTGCAGGGTATAAACTTTCGAGAGTCGTGCCCGCAGTTATGTGGCAGATGAGAATTTGTTAATGTCCGATTGTAGATAACTTGACACTAGATCCAAATTAAAACGCATCAACCGCGTGTGTAGCCGTGATGGTCTCTTCTCGGCGGAGTCCGGGAAGTGAACACAGTTTCTGGGTTATGTTTGACGTAAGTAGGAGTTCAGGATCACCTCTTGATCATTGCTAGTTGACGACCGTTCCTTTGCTTCTCTTCTCGCTCTTATTTGCGTATTTTAGCCACCATACTTGCTTAGTCGCTGCTGCAACCTCACCACTTTACCCCTTCCTTTCCCATTAAGCTTTGCTAGTCTTGATACCCATGGTAATGGGATTGCTGAGTCCTCGTGGCTCACAGATTACTACAACAACAGTTGCAGGTACAGGTTAAGCGATGATCTTGACGCGAGAGCGATGTTGCTTCTTTTGGAGTTTCTTCTCCTGCTTCTTCGATCAGGGGATAGGTTCCAGGTCGGCAGCCTGGGCTAGCAGGGTGGATATCGTTTGAGTTTCTGTTTATGATTCATCCGTAGCCGGATGTTGTTCTTGTATGTTGTATTGTTGTATTCATGTGACATTGCATGTATCGGATGTATCCCCACTATTATGTAATGTTGATGTAATGATATCCACCTTGCAAAAGCGTCTTCAAGATGTGCTTCTATCCTTGGTGGGACCTTCGAGTTCCTTTAGGATAGGGTCCCATCTTGGGCGTGACATTTACGTGGCTGCTATGGGCTTCTAGCAAGAACCGTTCTTACCTACGACACAAAAACCACAACGCTGATTTATCAAGTTTGTTGTTTTAACCTTCAACAAGGACCGACCGCAGTCAAATTTGATTCAACTAATGTAGGATAAATAGACACCCGCCAGCCACCTTTATGGAAAACTAGTTGCATGTTTGTCGGTGGAACCGGTCTCATGAACGTGGTCATGTAAGGTTGGTCCGGGCGGCTTCATCCAACAATACCGCTGAATCAAAATAAGACATTGGTGGTAAGCAGTATGACGATCACCGCCCACAACTCTTTGTGTTCTTCTCGTGCATATCATCTACGCATAGACCTGGATCGGATGCCAATATTGGGTAACGTGGCATGCAATTTAAAAAAATTCCTACGCTCATTGATGTTTTCTTGAACTACGTCGGTATGTCTCCAAAGAGGAAGGGATGATGCAGCACAACAACAGTAGGTATTTCCCCCAGTGATGAGACCAAGGTTATCGAACCACTTGGAGAACCACGCAACACAACAAAAACAGCCCCTGCACACAAATAACAAATACTCGCAACCCGACGTGTTAATGGGGTTGTCAATCCCTTTTGGGTAACGGCGCCAGAAATTGGCACAGAGATGGGATATAGTAGTAATAGATTGGATAAATAGATCACAAATAAAGTAAAGTGCAGCAAAGTATTTTTGTATTTTTGGTTTAATAGATATGAAAATGAAAGCAAATAAAATAGATCGCGAAGGCAAATATGTTATAGAAGAGACCCGGGGGCCGTAGGTTTCACTAGTGGCTTCTCTCGAGAAAAATAGCAAACGGTGGGAAAACAATTACTATTGGGCAATTGATAGAACTTCAAATACACATGGCAATATCCAGGCAACGATCATTATATAGGCATCACGTCCAAGATTAGTAGACCGACTCTTGCCTGCATCTACTACTGTTACTCCACACATCGACTGCTATCTAGCATGCATCTAGTGTATTGTGTTCATGAAAAACGGAGTAATGCAATAAGAATGATGACATGATGTAGACAAGATCTATTTATGTAGAAATAGACCCCATCTTGTTATCCCTAATAGCAACAATACATACATGTTGTTTCCCCTTCTGTCACTGTGATCAAGGACCGTAAGATTGAACCCATCACAAAGCACCTCTTCCCATTGCAAGATAAATAGATCAAGTTGGCCAAACAAAACCCAAATATCAGAGAAGAAATACGAGGCTATAATAAATCATGCATATAAGAGATCAAAAGAAGACTCAAATAAATTTCATGGATAAAAACATAGATCTGATCATAAACTCAAAGTTCATCAGATCCCAACAAACACACCGCAAAAATACTTACACCATATGGATCTCCAAGAGACCATTGTATTGAGAATCAAGAGAGAGAGAGAGAGAGAGAGAGAGAGAGAGAGGAAGCCATCTAGCTACTAACTACGGACCCGTAGGTCTACAAAGAACTACTCACGCATCATCGAAGAGGCACCAATGGACATGATGAACCCCTCCGTGATGGTGTCTAGATTGGATCTAGTGTTTCTGGAACTTGCGGCGACTGGAATTGATTTTCGTCGACTCCCCTAGGGTTTCTAGATTATTGGGGGTATTTATAGAGCGAAGAGGCGGTGCGGGAGGCCACCGAGGTGGGCATAACCCACCTGGGCGCGCCTGGGCCCTCAGGTGCACCCTGGTGGGTTGTGCCCCCCTTGGGGAACCCCTCTGGTACTTCTTCGGCCCAACTTGTGTCTTCTGGTCCAGAAAAATCCACAAAAAGTTACGCTGCGTCTGGACTCCGTTTGGTATTGATTTCCTGCGATGTAAATAACAAGAAGAACACAACAACTGACACTGGGCACTATGTCAATAGGTTAGTACCAAAAAATGATATACAATGATTATAAAATGATTGTAAAACATCCAAGAATGATAATATAACAATATGGAACAATAAAAAATTATAGATATGTTGGAGACATATCAGCATCCCCAAGCTTAATTCCTGCTCGTCCTCGAGTAGGTAAATGATAATAACAGAATTTTTGATGTGGAATGGTGCCTAACATGTTCATCACATATTTTTTCTTTATAGCATGGACATTTGGAATTTTATATGGTTCAACGCAATAGTCTAGTTTTGACATGAAGACTTTAATACTCAAGCATATCAACAAGCAACCATGTCTTTCAACATATCAACACTAAAGCAAGTTATCCCTAGCCCATTATGCTCAATCCTTGATCCATTCATGAAACACACTTGAATACTAGCTATACTCAATGCTCAAGTAGGTTCATAGTGCCCTTAGTTGGTGCTTTATAAGAGAAGATGGAGACTCAAGTTCAAAAATAAAAATTGCATAAAGTAAAGGAAAGGCCCTTCGCGGATGGAAGTAGGGATTTGTAGAGGTGCCGGAGCTCAAAGCGAAAACTGAGAGATAAAAACAATTTGGGAGGCATACATTTCCCACTAACAAAAACGACTTAGAGTTACCAACACTTTCCATGCTAGATATATCATAGGCGGTTCCCAAACGGAAAATAAAGTTTATTCCTTTTTCCACCATACTTTCGCTTTCCATGGCTAACCCTATCGACGGGTGCCCTCCATACCAACACTTTCCAAGGAATTTATTATTTGACAACATAAAGTAAATTCATTTTTCATTTCTGGACTGGGCATCCCTAATACCTTTGCCGTACTCTCGTGCTATGACAAGTGAATAAACACTCATTGTGAGAACAACACATCTAGCATGGAAAACATCGGCCACCCCTCACCGCCTCGCGAGCGGTACAAGCATACAAAATAGAAATTTATTTTGTATATTAGAGATGGCACATGCAAATTTGCTTAGAACGGCATAGAAATACCGCATGTAGGTAGGTATAGTGGACTCATGAGGCAAAACTAGTTTAAAGGGTTTTGGATGCACAAGTAGTGATCATACTTAGTGCAAAATGAAGGCTAGCAAAATGTGTGAGAAGCATCCAACCAAGAAATGAAAAATCTCGTACCCAAGCATCAAGCATAAGTAACATCGAATAATGCACCACAAGTAGGATATAATTTCATTGCATAACTATTGGCTTTAGTGCTTTCATAGGGAATCACAAATCTTAACACCAATATTCTTACTAAAGCATAATTACTTATTAACACGGCTCGCATATCATATCGTCATATCTCAAAACCATTACTAAGAACCAAGTTTATTTTTTTCCAATGATCTTCATGGAAAATTTTATTATATCCTTCTTGGATATCTATCACTTTGGGATTAGTTTCATATGTTGCTTTTAATAAGCTCAAACAAATTTAAGTGAAAAACATGAGCATAATAATTCTTTCTCGCAAAATAATCTAAGTGAAGCAAGAGATAATTTCTTAAATTTTTTACTAACTCCCAAATAAATCTAAGTGAAGCATGAGATAATTTCTTCAAAAGTAATAAAGCACACCGTGCTCAAAAAGATATAAGTGAAGCACTAGAGCAATTCCATGGCTCTAAAAATTAAGTGAAGCATAGTAGCAAGCATAGCATATTTTTTGGCTCTCTCAAAAAGGTGTGTCCAGCAAGGATTTAAGACTTAAAAACACAAAGCAAAACAAGTAAAAATTCATATCATACAAGACACTCCAAAAAAAAACTCATAATATGTGGCGAATAAAACTATTGCTCCAAGTAAAATACCGATGGTTGTTAGAAGAAAGAGGGGATGCCACTTGGGGGCATCCCCAAGCTTAGTTGCTTGATACTTCTTGAATATTATCTTGGGATGCCTCGGGCATCCCCAAGATTAGCCTTTTGCTAATCCTTATTCCTCCATCCATCATAATATCACCCAAAACTTGAAACTTCAATCACATAAAACTCAACAAAACCTTCGTGAGATCCGTTAATATAAGAAAGCAAACCACTACTATAAGTACTGTTGAAAACCCATTCATATTTTATTTTTGCATTATATATACTGTATTCCAGCTTTTCTATGGCAAAAACTCTTCAAAGAAAACCATAGAATCATCAAAACAAGCACACAACGCAAAGAAAATGGAATCTGTCAAAAACAGAACAATATGTAGCAATCTGACTAGTTCGAATACTTCTGTAACTCCAAAAATTCTGCAAAATTAGGACGACATGAATAATTTGTTTATTAATCTTCTGAGAAAATAATCAACTCAAAATCTCGGCTCTGTTAGAAATGAAAAATAATTGTGTGAGTGCAAAAGTTTCTGTTTTTAGCAAGATCAAATCAACTCTCGCCCAAATCATCCCAAAGGACTTGCTTGGCACAAACACTAATTTAAACCACAAAACACATCTAATCAGAGGAATAATTGGTTTTTTATTGAAAACAACAAGAAAACCAAAAAACAAAAAGATACAAGTTGGGTTGCCTCCCAACGAGCGCTATCGTTTTACGCCCCTAGCTAGGCATAACGCGAAGGATCTAAGTGTTGTCATCTTTAGCCTTGTTTTCCTTGGTAGTATTTTTGTCAGGGGTTTTGCAAATAAAACATAAAAAACATTATCCATGGAAACCTTAGCACTATCAAGTTGCTTTTTATCATAACCCTTTTGATTTCGGTAGCAATCCAAGAATAGTGTTGATTAACATCATTGACAACTTGTTGGATCATGTCTAAAACAGGGACTTGCTTTTTAAGATTCTCATCAAAGATTTGGTTATCCCCAAGCAAATGTCTCAACACATAATCACTATTATAAAGAATTTCATCAATCACGGGTTTGTCACGATTCATACCATAAAAATCAAAGATTTCCCTAGCTTCCCATATTATGTAGTCAAATTCATTCATCAGAACAAGAGTGGCTAACTTTTTAGCTTTAGGATTCTTTATAATGGGCAACTCATAGAATAATCTTTGCAAGGTAGGATGAGTAAGGATAATTTTTTTTTCCAGTCTCAGAACTGGTGACGAAATAGCTTCTGCGTAAGATTTAGTCTTCTTAAGTATAGGAGCATCATCAAGACTTAATTTTCCAACAGAATCAAAAAATTCTTGGATATGTTCTTTTCCCATAAAATTCCATTGCCCCAAGACAAAAGTTTTGGCATCTAGATTACCCGTACGCTCCATTTTAGGAGTTAGACCATCATCTGTTTCTGCCATACCAAAATAACTCATGGTGACTTAACAACAAGATTGCACTCAAAAACAGATCTGACGAGAAAACAGCGAAAAAGAGGGAGAATAAAACTACAAATTTTTGTGAAGTGGGGGAGAGGAAATCGAGAGGCAAATGGAAAATAATGTAAATTGCAAGGAGATGAGATTTGTGATAGGAACCTAGTTTATGTTGATGATGTCTCCCCGGCAACGGCGCCAGAAATTGGCGAGTTGTCGGGAGACTATCTTGACTTGATCCTCCCTGGCAACGGCGCCAGAAATTCCTTTTGATGTTTTCTTGAAATACGTCGGTATTTACCCAAAGAGGAAGGGATGATGTAGCAAAACAACAGTATATTTCCCTCAGTGATGAGACCAAGGTAATCGAACCAGTACGAGAACCACACAACACAATGTAAACAACCCCTGCACACAAATAACAAATACTCGCAACCCGACATGTTAAAGGGGTTGTTAACCCCTTTCGGGTAACGACGCCAGAAATTGTCACGGAGGCGGGATATAGTTGTAATAGATTAAATAAATAGATCAAAAATAAAATAAAGTGCAGCAAAGTATTTGTACTTTTTGTTTAATAGATCTGAAAATAAAAGCAAATAAAATAGACCGCGAAGGCAAATATATTAAAGAAGAGACCAGGGGGTCGTAGGTATCACTAGTGGCTTCTCTCGAGAAAAATAGCAAATGGTGGGAAAACAATTACTGTTGGGCAATTGATAGAACTTCAAATACTCATGATGATATCTAGGCAATGATCATTTTATAGGCATCACGTCCAAGATTAGTAGACCGACTCCTGCCTGCATCTACTACTATTACTCCGCACATCGACCGCTATCCATCATGCATCTAGTGTATTAAGTTCATGGAAAAATGGAGTAATGCAATGAGAACAATGACATGATGTAGACAAGACCTATTTATGTAGAAATAGACCCCATCTTGTTATCCTTAATAGCAACGATACATACGTGTCGTTTCCCCTTCTATCACTGGGATCAAGCACTGTAAGATCGAACCCATCACAAAGCACCTCTTCCCATTGCAAGATAAATAGATCAAGTTGGCCAAAAAAAACTTGTCCTGGAATTGTCACGAATAATGTCCTAGTGTAAGGACTTTGTCATGGAGCCATCACAACTAGGTTAGCTTAAAGGGGTTAAACGGGACAAAGGACACATGAGTTTATACTAGTTCGACCCCTTGCGGTGAAGGTAAAGGCCTAATCCAGTTTGAGGTGGTATTGCTTATGTCTCGATTGCCAGGGAGCGATTCCGCTTAACCTAGCTTTCGATCTCTTCTTTCCTGCCCTGAACCGCTGCCGGTCATCCCTTTATATACACAGGTTGACGCCCAGCGGCTCAAGGAGTCCCGAGCTGGCTCATAGACAACGTGTCCGGGTTGGTGACTAAATATACTTTCCTTACAATATAAGTCATACACATATGGCGGTTTACCCATATGGGCCTTAATCTCCCTTGGGCTTTAGGCCCTTGCTTCATGAACCACCATCTTCGACATCCTCATGGGCTTTGTATTGATGAACCGCCATAGGTATAACCCGGCCCCTCCTGGGCGGGGTCATACCCAATAGTCATATCCCCAATATTTGGCCCCAGATTGATTTGAACTTGTTCATTTCAATCTTCAACACTTAGAAAAATGCCTCCTTCTTTATACTTACGAGATCTCATAACCCGCCATGACGTCATCTCCTGCGATTGTGGTAACTCGCCGTGACGCCACCTGTCATTAATATTACACAATACCCAATATATCTTAACAGATCCTTATCTTTAATAACCATCCCGAAAATTGAGGCGCCCGAGCGGCTGGATAATCATTCTTTGGCCTCCTCGTTTTTCGTGCCCACCTGTTACCCTTCTCCTTATAAATAGGCTCAAGCATCCCTCCTTTCATTTTCCCCTCTTTTCCTTCTCGTCTTCCACCTCTCTCCGCGATGCATCTGCACGCCTGAGCACTGCCACCGCCGCGAAGCTCATCGTCTTCCTCGACCTTGGCCGCTGCATCGACCTGAACGGGACCAGAGAAATTGCGGCGCCTCTTCATTGCTCATCTGATCTAGTAAGCACCTTATCTTCTCCACCATAGATCTCCATTAGGGTTTCTACAGTTCTTACGAGTTCATCATCGTTCTTCATCACGCTTCTGTTTAATCCTTACTTTGATCAAAAAATGACCCTTATAATATGCAGAACCTGTTTCTATCCTTCGTCTTGATCACTGAACATACCTTTTAGATGCAGAAAACTCACCCATGTGCTAGTTCCTCTGCTACTGCAATATTTAGGTTTTGATTTATTTTCTTTTTCCACACAGCGCTAGATCCAAATCACCTACTCCAGTCTGTAAAACCTGTTTATTCAACGCTTAGCAGATTTCACTCTTGATAAATATCAATCTGGTTGTGGTGGCTTACATCACCGGCTATCACTAGCCATATATCATTAGGCCCCTTTTAAGCCGCCACTTTGAATATATACTGTAGCATTTTTCTTCCGGCTTAATGAATCAACTTAAACCAGCTTCTCATTAGGTCTTTTTAGGCTTCTTTCTTCACAATGCCACTGAAGACAGTTACTTCATGTAATTGGGTTCCCTCCATCGTCACTGAGAACACACTCGAAGACTTCGTCAAAACCGGCTATTTACCAGCAAAAAATGTCATGCATTGGCGCGCCCCCAATCCAGAAGAAGAAAGACCTTAGCCAAAGGATGATGGGGTCATTGTTTTTACAGATCACATGAATCGGGGCTTCTCACCGCCCGGTTCTAAATTTTTTCGAGATGTTCTGCACTTCTTTCAGCTTCATCCTCAAGACATCGGACCCAATTCCGCGTCAAACATCTGCAACTTTCAAGTTTTCTGCAAAGTATACCTTCAAGAGGAGCCCAATGTTGAACTGTTTAGGGAATATTTTTATTTGAACCGCCAAAATGAGTTTACGAATGGACCCCGCTTGGAACTTGGCGGAATCTCAATTCAACGAAGAAGAGATGCTATCTTCCCCTATGCTTGCTTGCCGAGTCACCCCAAAGATTGGAACCAGATATGGTTTTATTGCAAAGATACCTCTCCGGCTGACGAGAATCCACTACCAGGCTATCATGTCCAGTGTGTTGATCCAAATGTAACGCCCCGGGACCGATGCGCCAGGTGTCTTCCAGTTATTCATCGTCATCGCCTTGTCATTCGCTTGCGTGTTGCACCTTGCCATGTCATCATCTGCATTTTATCTACATGTTTTTCAAAACTTGCATCCATTCGGGTTCCCCCGGTTCTCTCCTTGTCTGTTTTGAGCACAAACACACTCGCACGCGCCCCTCACACCTCCCAATTCTTGTTTTGTGAGCCACTAAAAAAAGTTCTGGAAATGGGCCGTGAGTTTCCGAGTGGCCTTGGTATATCACCGGTAGACCGCCCGTCAAATTTCATTCCATTTGGAGGTCGTTTGATGCCCCAACGGTTAACCGAGTTAACCAAAACCCCCTCTCTCTTTGCAGCACAACACCCCTTCACAACAGCCCACTAGCCCATCTAACTGCCCTCCATGCTCTCCTCCATTCGATCATGATCATGTGGGCGAAAACTGCACCCCATTTGGACTCTCCTAGCTCCCTCTACCTATAAATAGGTCCTCCCCCTCCAAATTCACGGATGAAACCCTAGCCACCTTACCTCCATGCCGCCGGACATGTCCGTTCCTACCAGATGAAACTGCGCTGCCGCCCCGAGCCACTCTCCATCCGCCACGTGGCGCTCCACCACCGCCCACCTCCGCGGCCTGCCAAGCCCATCGTGGGCCCGCGCGAGCCCGCAGTCGGCCGCCCGAGCTCCTCGCCGCTTCGCGCCTCCAGCCCAGCCGCCTCCGTGCCATCCGCAACTGCCCGTCGCCGGACCCGCCACCGAAGGACCTCGTAGCCGTCCTCCGGTGAGTGCACCTCACCGCCGACCCCGCCTGTGCACGCCCGCGCCGCCCCGCGCTCGACCTCCGCCGCCGCGCTCCGCCTCTGAGCACCGCCTGCCGCTGCCCAACGCGGCCTCACCCTGCCGGATCAGCACGCCAGCCCCCGCTGTTGACCGGGAGCTCGCCGCCCCTCGCCTCCCAGCGCCGCTGCCGGATCTCCTCCGGCCAGATCCGGGCAGGCGCACCCGGATCCGCCTCGCCCCCTTGGCGGCCTCCTCCAGCTTCGCCGCGCCGGCGTCTCGTCGCCGGCAGGAGCTCGCTGGAGCCGTCGTCGCCGGATCCACCAACACGTCCATCCAAACGCCCCCGCCGTCCCGGGTCCATCCCGTCCCGTTTCGCCCGAGGTCGAATTTTTCACCAAGTCCCCGTGTTTTTCAACATTACATGTGCATCTGTGACCTGCTGCAACTTGATGCTCGATGCTCCGTTTTGCATGCATAATATGTCGAAATGTTCATCTCAGAGTGATCTTCATGATGGAGTAGTTTGCATTCATGTTACTGTTAATCTTGATGCCTTAATCTTCGTTGCAAAACTGCTATGTGATATAAACTGCTGGAAACTACTGCATGTTAACATTAGGTATGCATCTTGTGAGTGCTATAACATTGTCTCTGTTGATGCTATGGTGATGATCTTGATACTCGCATGTTCTGCTCTTCATGCTCTACGAGTTGGTGTGCTTTGTATTCATGTTAGGGTGCATCTTGATATATTAATCTCTGTTGCAAAAGTGCATGCTGACGTTAACTGCTGAAAAACTGCTGTAGCTTGCTGATTTGTCATTTTTGTTGCATTTTGTGTGTATATCCTATGAGAATGATGTCTACATGTTTTAGGAGCATTTGCATGCCATATTTACAGTGGTGCCATTAATGTATTTTTATGTGCCCTGTAGTGAGTGCATCAAGCTTGTGAAGTGGGCTACTTGCTATTAATGTTCTGTCAATGCTGAATCTCTAATATCATGATGCCATGTTTGCTTGATGCTACCAATTAATACATGCATAATCTGGAGATGCTTAGTTGACATGTTTTGTTGTGTATGTTATGCTATATCATTCCATTCCTTTTGATTCCCTATATATGTCCTGTAGCATACATTTTCATTGCCGTGAACATGCCTACATAGTGCTCCAGATTTATGTTAACTTCACGATGCCTTGTTGTGAGCTTGGTATTGAGTGATCCATGCATCTTCAGGAGATGCTCCAATTACATGTTTTGAAGTATGATATGAGCACTTAGTTCACATGCCATGGTTGTTAATGTTTGATGTCATATGCCTCGTTTTCATGCTTGCAAACATGCTATCATAATGTTATTGTTTTACACTTGCTGAAACTGTTTTAACATTCAATCTTGTCTTGTTGGTTTCCACTAATACATGAGCCATATGTATATGATGCCATGATGTTATTTGCTATTTGTTATGTGTAAATTGATGCCATGCCCCTTGTTGCTATATAAACTTGCTGTAGCTTGTCTCTTTCTTGCTCTCAAGTTGCTATCATATTAACTCTACTCATGCATATGCTCCTGTGTTATAAAGTTGCTTTTTTGCATTAATCATATTGGTTTAAACTTGATGCCTATGAACCTGAACCTTAATGATACTTGAACTATGTTATCTTTACATGAAGTGCATGTCAAGTTTGTGCTCATATGATTCCTGTAGCATGTTGTTTTGATGTTTGCAAAGTGCCTACTTGCTGTTTTGGGCAGATTGTTGTTATATCTTGTTTGGAGTGTGTGTTGCACCGTTGCTCCATTTTGAGCATTCTCTATATGAAACTTGATTAGAATTGCATCTAGTTTCATATTATCATGTTGCATCCTTGCTTTGAGGTGTTTGCTTGATGTTTGGATGCAGTTTGCATCAATGCCATGTTTAACTTGTGTTGCTCATATCTTCTAGGCTGTAGCTCCGAATTAAATGAATTTTATATGTAACTTGACTAGAATTTCACGTAGATCATCATGGTGCTCTTTAACTTGGTGTTTAATAACTTCAACTTAATGTTTGTTCAGATCTGGACCAATTTCAAAATTTGCATATGAGGGCTTACCGGATTTGTTATATGTTGTTTCCGGCCTCATGTAAACTTCCTTTGACGTGTTGTTCTTGTTTGCATCATCTCTTGCCATGAGTAGCATCATATAGCCTTGTAATGCATCATACTTGGTTGAGCATCATGTCATGTTTATGTGTTGTGTGTTTACCATGTTGTTTGCTTCTTTCCGGTTGTGCTTCTTCTCGATAGTTCCTGTTTCGTTACAATCGTGAGAATTCGTTTGACTACGCTTGGTTCGTCTTCTTCATGGACTCGTTCTTCTTCCTAGCAGGATTTCAGGCAAGATGACCATTACCGTGGATCTCACTACTATCATTACTATGCTAGTTGCTTCGTTCTATCGCTATGCTGCACTACCTATAACTTGCTTATCAAGCCTCCCAAATTGCCATGTCAGCCTCTAACCTTTTCACCCTTCCTAGCAAACCATTGTTTGGCTATGTTACCGCTTTTTCTCAGCCCCTCTTATAGCGTTGTTAGTTGCAGGTGAAGTTGAAGATTGCTCCATGTTTGAACATGTTTATGTTGGGATATCACAATATCTCTTATTTAATTAATGCATATATATACTTGGTAAAGGGTGGAAGGCTCGTACTTATGCCTGGTGTTTTGTTCCACTCTTGCCGCCCTAGTTTCCGTCATACCGGTGTTATGTTCCTTGATTTTGCGTCCCTAACACGGTGTGGGTTTATGGGCCCCTCTTGACAGTTCGCTTTGAATAAAAATCTTCCAGCAAGGCCCAACTTTGGTTTTAACATTTGCCATAGTAATACTTGAAGTAAATAATTAATTGGCATAGGGAGTCATGAACCCGATGATTTTTCTACATAGCAGGGAGGGCCAGCGCTGATGGTGTTGGTCCCAAACGGGCAGACTGCAGGGCCACCACAGGGCAACCCGAGGATATGGTTTTACTCGTTGGCTGACCTATCCGGACATGGCCTGAGACGAGATACGCGTGGCTACTATAAGGGTGTCTACACGCCGAGAGGCTTTGCTGGATTAGTTTTACCATTGTCGAAATGTCTTGTGCACTGGGATCCTGAGTCTGATCGGATGTCCCGCGATGGAGGATTGTCTTCGCGGATCATGAACTTATAATGGGCTAAGTTGGGACACCCCTGCAGGGTTTAAACTTTCGAAAGTCGTGCCCGCGGTTACGTGGCAGCTAGGAATTTTTAATGTCCCATTGTAGAGAACTTGTCACCAAATTCGAATTAAAATACACCAACCGTGTGTGTAATCGTGATGGTCTATTTTCGGGTGAGTTCGAGAAGAGAAAACGATGGGGTTATGATTTGAACGTAAGTAGTTCAGGATCACTTTTTGATCATTACTAGTTTGCAAAAGTTTGCGTAGCTTCTCATCTTATTCTTGTATTCGTAAGTTAGCCACCATATCATGCTTAGTCGCTTGCTGTAGCCTCACCACTTATCCATTCCATACCCATTAAGCTTTGCTAGTCTTGATACCCGTGGTAATGGGATTGCTGAGTCCTCGTGGCTCACAGATTACTACAACAACAGTTGCAGGTACAGGTAATGCGATGATCATGACGTGAGAGTGATTCTTGCTTGCTTTGAGTTCTTCTTCTGCTTCGTCGTTCAGGGGATTGGTTCCTGGTCGGTAGCCTGGGCTAGCAGGATGGATGTCATTGAGTTTCTGTTTGTGTTTCATCCGTAGTCGGATGTTGCTCTTATGTATGATGTTGTTGTATTCATGTGGCATTGTATGCCTCTTGTATGTATCCCCAACTATTATGTAATGGTACGTTGTAATGATATCCACCTTGCAAAAGCGTCTCCAATATGCGCTTCTATCCTTGGTGGGACCTCTGGGTTCCTTTAGGATAGGGTCGCATATTGGGCGTGACAAGTTGGTATCAGAGCCTCGTCCGACCATAGGATCCTCCCTTGATTTTTCTTAGTTTGGCCGTTAGAAAACTGATTTCAGAGTCTAGTTATATCGGAGAGTAGGAATTCTTTTTACTCCTTTGCCCCTTCGTCGCTCTGGTGAGGAATCTTGACATAGGTGTTTTGAATTACTCCTCTTCCCTTCAATTTTCCTTAGGATCACGCGGTTAGTTTTTTTCATTCGTTGGTTCTCAGCTCTTTTCATCTGGCAGACGTCTCCTCGAGTTGACTCGATCCTCTTCATCCTTGCATGATCAGTTCTCAGTTCCTTCTCAACGATGTTGTTTCCTCGTTCAAAGTTGCCTTTTCTTTTTCCCACCCGCCCACCCGTTTTCTTCTCGGAGCCGGAGTCTGTAATCGAGTATCCATCCTACTCGTGCGACGTCTTTGCATTCTTTCCTCAGATATTTCAATCGGTGTTTTCTCTTCAAGGTATTCGTCGGTCCCCCGTTTCAAGTTGCCTTTGTTTTTCCCGCCCTCCCACCCTCTTCTTCCCGGAGCCTGAGTCTCTTTCGAGCATCAAATTCATCTGTGTGGAGCCTCTTCAGTCTTTCCTCAATTATTTCAACCGATGAATTCTCGTCTCGTTTGATATTCTTCATCTCCTTTTCTTCTCCGGTGGACTCAATTCAAGTATTCAGTGTTGTTCATATTCTTGTTGTTCTGTATTCAGTTAATTCGAGGTTGTCACCTCATTCAAATATTTCAACTGTTCTGGTGCATCATATATCTCTTCAACAATCCTTTTTCAACGGTGTTTTCTCCTCAGTGGGTCCTAACCCATAGGTCTTTTCCCAGGATCTTACCTGACTCTTCTAATTTCCCAAAGTTATTCCCAAATTCTTTTTAAGGTATGATGTTAGTATGGATTCCATTAGTCATATGCCTTCCCCAAGATCAATTTCAAATTCTTTTCTTTGCTGGCTCAACCTTCACTCTTTTCATTCTTCCGGAGTGTCTCAACAATTTTGGGTGGTGTTCCTCGTCGTCATTCTCAACTTTTGATGATCAAAGAAAAGTTTTTCCTCTAAATCTTGCCCGTGCTCTCGAAGATTCATGGTTCTAGCGTCATGTTATCATCTCGAAGTATTCCATTTGTCAGATATTCTCTTCTTGCCAATTCGGAGTATGTCAGGAGTTGCTTTTCCGTTTCTTTTCACCGGAGGCCTTCATTCCAAAAGAATTCTTCGTCCTCACATTCCAGCTATCGTTATCCAATTATCCCGGCGCATCTGTCAAGTATTCTTTAATCAGCTAGCTATCTCTTCATTCTTTTGCATCTAAATCCCCTCAAGCATATTTGTTCCTCTAATTCTTCCCGGTGATTCATTCTCTTTCATTAGCCATTTTCGAATTCTTACGGTGGTTCCTTCCATTTTCAGCCGGAGTGCTGCCGGAATTCTTTCATTCTTATTCCTTTTTCTACCTTGTTCTAACCGGAGCGGTTTCAGAGTCTATCTTATTCCATGAGCTTTCAATTCTCGTCATATTCGTCGTTCCTCTTTTCTACCCAAGTGCTCTTGAGCTTGTTCATCTTCTCTCTTGCGGTTTTGTTTCACCTCTTCCTCTTTCTCTTCCGTCTCGTTCCTAAGATCTTGAGACGAGATCTCTTGTTAGTGGAGGAGAGTAATAACGCCCCGAGACCGATGCGCCAGGTGTCTCCCAGTTATTCTCCGTCGTTGCCTTGTCATTCGCTTGCATGTTGCACTTTGCCATGTCATCATCTGCATTTCATCTACATGTTTTTGAAAATTTGCATCCGTTCAGGTTCCCCGGTTCTCTCCTTGTTCGTTCTGAGCAAAGACACACTCACACGCGCCCGTTGCACCTCCCAGTTCTTGTTTTGTGAGCCACTGAAAAACATTCTCGAAATGGGCCGATATTTGTCGAGTGGCCTTGGTATATGACCGGTAGACCTCCCGTCAAATTTCGTTCCATTTGGAGGTCGTTTGATACCCCAACGGTTAACCGAGTTAACCGAAACCCCCTCTCTCTTTGCAGCCCAGCACCCCTTCACAACAGCCCACTAGCCCATCTAACTCCCCTCCATGCTCTCCGCCGTTCGATCACGATCGTGTGGGCGAAAGCCACACCCCATTTGGACTCTCCTAGCTCCCTCTACCTATAAATAAGTCCTCCCCATCCAAATTCACGGATGAAACCCTAGCCACCTTCCCTCCATGCCGCCGGACATGTCCGTTCCTGCCGGCCGAAACAGCACCGCCCCGAGCCACTGTCCGTCCGCCATGTGGCGCTCCATGCCACCGCCCACCGCCGCAGCCCGCCAGGCCCATCGCAGGCCCGAGCGAGCCCGCAGCCGCCGGCCGGCCACCCGAGCTCCCCGCCGCCTCGTGCCTCCAGCCCCGCCGCCTCCACGCCGTCCACCGCCGCCCATCGCTAGACCAGCCACTGGAGGACCTCGTCGCCGTCCTTCGGCGACCCCGCCTGTGCGCTCCTAAACGGGCCCTCCCACATGGGAGAGAGCTTGTGCAGACCCTCCCTGGAGAGCACCCGCCTCAGGAAGAGGTCGCCCACCTCTACCATCCGGGAGCGGACGCTGCGACAGTGGTACCACCACAGCGCCTGCTGATACCTTGCCGCCCGGAGCAAGGCTTGACGGCGGCGTTCCTCCCCCAGCACGAGATCCATCCCCCGCATGGCGTCCTACCGCGTTTCATCGAATGCCAGGACCCGCGTGGAGCGATGCTAGACCTCATGAGGGAGAGCCACCTCTGCTACGTAGATGAGGAAGAATGGCATCTCTCTTGTTGGCTTGGTCGCAGTGGTGTGAATGGACCATAGCACGGATTGCAGCTCGTCGAGCCAGCGCCTGCCATAGGCCTCAATCTTCTTCTTTAAGGTCCGGGTCTTAAGGCCCCTCAGGAATTCCGCATTGGCCCTCTCGACCTGGCCATTGCTCCGTGGGTGTGCTACTGAGGCGCAACAGATCTGCATTCCAAGGTTAGCACAGTATGTTCTAAAAAGGTTGCTAGTGAACTACGAGTTGTTGTCGGAGATGATGTGGTTGGGGACCCCAAACCGGCTTATGATTCCCTTGATGAACTTGACGGCTGATCTAGATGGGATGGTGCGCATGGCCTCTACCTCCTCCCACTTGGTGAACTTGTCGATGGCGACATAGAGGTATCGGTAGCCCCCTGGTGCCCGAGGGAACGGTCCTAAGATGTCCAGCCCCCAGACCATGAACAGCCACGTGAGCGGGATTGTCTGGAGGCCCTACGCGGGCTGGTGGATCTGCTTGGCGTGAAACTGGCATGCTTCACAGGAGCGCACCAGCTCTGTAGCATCGTTGAGCACGATGGACCAGTAGAAGTTGCTGCGGAATGCCTTGCCCCCCAGAGTGTGCGATGAGGAATGATACCCGCAGTCCCCATCGTGTATGTCCGCTAGCAGCTCGAGCCCATGTTCACTGGAGATGCACCGCAACGAAACATCATTGGGCCTCTTGCGATATAACTCACCATCCTTGAAGCAGTACGCGGCGGGCTGACGGGCCACGTGCTCGGCGTCCTCCTCCTTCTCTGGCAAGGTGCCTTGAAGCAAGTACGCCTTAAACTCTTCGGTACAACATTCTTCCTAAAGCTCGAGCGCGCCATACTTGGACTGGATGCCCGCTGCGCCATTCGCATGGGTTATGCTGTTCGCCTTGTCCGCGTCCTACTCGATGCCAACGCACTGGTCGCTAGCCTCGACCGCCTCCTTGGCCCAGGTGTCCACCTGGGGGCAGTAGAGGAACATGGCCGTCGCATCTCAAGCTAGTGTTCTCTGATGAAATAGCCAACTTGGAGCTCGAGATCGCGCTCCATATGTACCGCGAGTGTGACATCTGCTTGGACGAATGCCTGCACGAGTTCAGGCAGAGCCAAGAGCTACCACAGGCAAGGGTTTCTGGTTATAGACGCATTTATTTTGTTGACTCATTCCAATGTGGAGCACTATGTATTCACAACAATCATAATATTGCTCTATTTATTGCTCTATCTCAATGTATGTACTCTGTTTATGTTCTTATGTGTTTTGTTTCAATGTGTGTACTCCCTGGTGCGCGGCGTCTTCCCAGTGGGGAGGCAGTACTCCGCCTCCTCCGCCTCACAGTGCTTGATGTACCGATCTGCCTCTTGCTGGAGGATGAGCGCGAACGATCTTGCCATTTTGTTCGGCGCCCACCAGAGCTCCTCGTCGGTGGCACACTAGAGCTTATCGGCCCACCTTCATGCAGCGATGAGGCGCCTAGCGCCTTTGACCTTCCCTGCGAAGTACCCGTCTTTGTACACCTCCTCCACACGACTACGCGCCCGCCCCCAAAGCTCCACCGCCTCATTTTCTAGGTGGCCTCATGGGCCTCACGGGCCGCCTGGTACTTGGCTTCCTCCTCCACCATCTCCTTCTTGAATGCCACTTGCCTGGTTTTCTCAAGCGGCGACAACGATTTCCATAGACAAAGATTCTATTGGCCCCGAAATCACTCCAAAGTTGGGGGAGGGGGTCTGGCGCAACCCCGTCCGGCGGCCCGTAGGGGTCCTCCTCGTCGCTGCTCTTCGACTAAACGTCCTCGGGGGGCGGCTCCTCCTTGTCAGCGCGTGGGCAAATTGGCGGCGCCATAGCAGAGATTTGTGTGTGTGTGAGAGAGAGCGCGCGAGCGAGAGGAAGATGTAAATGAGAATGCAGGAGGGACGATGTGAGAAAGGTAGTATTTATTGGCGCCTGGAATCTAGATTGACGGGAACAGTACACACGCTGGTCGCCGGAACTTACGAGTACTATAGTTTAAATTGCACTCGATTCCCGCAGCAAAAGCCGTGTGTGAACTTAATAGCTGGCGCTTTCCAATACAGAATGCCTGATTAATAACCCGCGCCACTCACCTTTGAAACCTCGCGGCGCGAAATAGAGTACCAATCATGTGGGGCCCAGTTGTCTTGCCAGATATTTACATTTTCTTTCCTCATATAAGGGACGAATGCTTATTTTGTGTTACCACGACAGTCCATGCATGTGTCCAAGCCGTGACACCAATATGTTTGATAATTCCTTCCAATTTACAACACATCGAATTAACTCTCACACAAAAAGTACACAAATATGATTTTTGAAACCGTTATGGTTAGCTGTTGCATGTACATGTAGTTCAAATTTCAATTACGATCATTAAATGGCTAGAAAATCACTTAAATGTCTTAAAAAGGTGAAATGACCCCTGGAATTTTCAAAATTTTGACATGACAGTTGTATTAGTGCACGGTAACTATAGAAAAATTTGAAGGCCATAAGAGGAAGCTATCGCCGGTTCGTCATCAAACATGCATTGTGCCCTCTCGGAACCAAGCCCCTTCTAGTGAGTTGTTCCTGTTTGTGAGGGGTGTGTGTCCAAACTTTCATCAAACAAGCCAATTTTTTACCACAGCATCGTGGTGCCATGCCATTATGTCAAGCAAGGTTTCATGTGTTTCTGATCATTGTTAATTTTTTTGGAATTTAAAGGCCATGGCATGCACTCAATGCTTTGTGTCCAAGCCATGACACCAATATGTTTGAGAGTTCCTTCCAATTTACTGCACATGGAATTAAATCGCACACAAGTACAAAAACATGATTTTTGAAAACCGTTATGGTTAGTTGTTGCATGTACATGTAGTTCAAATTTGAATTACCGTCATAAAATGGCTAGAAAACCACTTAAATGTCTTTGTTGGCGTTCTGGGAACCATGGTACCCAGACTTGCTTTCCTGTGGCCCACGGCGTGGCTCCATCAGTGGCCTGGTATGGCCCATCTTCAGCATCGACAAGTCAAGACCCTCGCAAGGGGCAAAGCCTCGTGAGGTGGGCGACACCAAGTCCTCCGGAAGGAGCGGCCTCCCCAGGCGGCCTCCTGACGAGCAGAGATTCCTACGCAAGCACTTGCCTCATGAGGTGGAGGTGACACCAGCCATGACGACCAAGGCAAGGCGCGCGCCAGCGGGCGCAGAGTGGCAGGTTTCCTCTTTGGTGCTAAGGAGGCAAGCGCAGGCGTAGGGTCTCAAGGAATCAACTAAAGGTTACTGTTTGCGTGCAACAAGACCAAGACCACCAGGATGGCAAGACGGTGTCACTGCCGAGCCCACCACGATGTGACAACCAGAAGCTTTGCATGTGAAGACCACCTTTCGTCAGGATAAGATGTACTACTCGTCTCCATTCAAAATTGGCCACTGTGGGATTCCTTCCCGCCTAAGTTTTGGGGAAGAGGACCGAGGCCACTATAAATACAGCTTAGCCACCACCGTAGAAAGGGAGAGCTCCCAGAAGCTACCACAAGCACAAGAACAAGCCTCCTGAGGTTATTCTTCCCCCTATACTAGTTCATCCTCAGCCCCTGCGAGGCTAATCCACCACAAAGAAGGAGTAAGGTTTTACACAGCAAGGTGGCCTGAACCTATGTAAACCGTTATCTCCATTTCCTTTCCTGTTCATCGAGCTAGGCCGTGAGAGCAGCAAGCTAGCTGGCTGGAGATGTTGAGTTCTTCGCACGTGCCCCAGAGTTTGAACCTTTCTTGGGTCCGTGGAGCCCTGAATCCGACATTTGGCGCACCAGGTAGGGGCGTGTTGAAAGGTTTCTTCCTCGCCCGCTACGCCTCCCACATCTCTCACTGTCTCTCTTCCATGGAGACCATCGTCCCAGTCGGAGGGCAGCCGGGCGTGTTTGAGGGTGCCGCGGGTCACCGGGCCTTCTACCCCGCCTTGCGGTGGGTGCGATGGCCGCCAAAGTTCAGGCCAGGGTTGCCGCCGCGGTATGATGGCGCGACGGACCCCACAAAGTTCATCTAGATGTACACGGAGGTCATCAGGGAGGCTGGCAGCAATGACATGGTCATGGCAAATTGGCTCGCTATAGCTCTCGCAGATATGGCACGCACTTGGTTCCTCAAGCTGCCGGAGTCCTCTGTGGTTTCCTGGGAAGAGCTGCGTGGCATGTTCATCGAGTGCTTTGTGGCACCAGCGCACCAAACCGTCGCAGCCATCCTCGGCGGGTCGCAAGCGCCGGCCTTGGACCGCCATGTCAAGTAGTTCTTTCGCCAGATGGGGGCCTCCCAATCTCCCCGGGGGCCCCTCCGGGCTGGGTGGCGCCCAAGGCTGATCTCACCTTTGACTCCAGGGATCACCCCAAGACCACAACCGTTGCCGGTGCACTTCCCATGCTTTGCACCCCCACCATATGCAACGTAGCGGTCACCAAGACCCTCATCGACAGCTGCCCTGGCCTCAACATCCTCTGCGTGGAGGCATTCGGCCTGCTCCATGTGCCCCATGGTCGGTGTCGGCGTTCGGGGAACGGGAGTCCCCAGACTTGCCTGCCTGCGGCCTGCGGCGTGGCTCAAGTGGTGGCCCAGTATGGCCCATCTTCATCAACTCAAGCTCAAGACCCTCGTAAGGGGCCAAGCCTCGCGAGGAGGACGATGAAAGGCTTCCTCAGGAGCGGCCTCACCAGGCAGGCTTGCGAGGAGGCGAAGAGATCAAGGCAAGGGTACCTCACGAAGTGCTCGTGACGCAAGCCATGACGATCGAGACCAGGCGGGCGCCAGGCGGGCGCCGGCCTGTGCAGTGTCCTTGTTTCCTCTTTGGTGCAAAGGGGGCAAGCAGAGGCGCAGAGTACCAAGGCACTAAGCAAAGGTTACCATTTTGGTGCAACAAGACCGAGACCAGCAGAGCGGCAGGACAGAGGTCACCGTGGAGCCCAAGACGGCGTCATCGCCACTGTCCTTGGCAGCCAAAGACCAACTTTAGTCAGGATAACTTGTACTAGATGTTCCCCTTCAAAATGGCCATTGTTGGCGCCCTTCCCGATCAATATTTGGGAAGAGGACCAGGGCCTCTATATATAGAGCTAGCCACCATAGTAGAGGGGATCGAGTTATCATCTCATCTAGAGGCGGGAAGATCCATCCCAAGTAGAATACCACACCAGCTCAAGAACACCTCTCGCGAGGCTGGTCTTCCCTTGTACTGTTCATCTTCAGCCCCTGAGGCAATCCACCACACCACACACTGGAGTAGGGTATTACACCACAACGGTGGCCCGAACCAGTATAAATCTTGTGTCCCTCGTGTTGTTCATCGTTTAGCTTAGATTCTCAGCGAGGCATTCGGACGTGGATCGGTAGGGGGAAGATCTTCGCGCGCACCCTAGAGTTCGAACCTTAAGGGTTTTGCCGGAACCCGATATCGGACATTTGGCGCGCCAGGTAGGGGTGCACCGGAGCCCACCCTTCCGTCAACCCGCTCTTCGTCAACACCGCGCTTCACCCTCATAGCGGACAACACGCCGCCCACTTCGGCTACCGACGCCGGCACCGGGGCCAGGGGGCTCCGAGCCTTGGCCCCCGCCTTGCGGCAGGTGTAGTGGCCGAACAAGTTCAAGACAGACATGCCGCCGTGCTATGATGGCACGGCGGATCCGCTAGCTTTCCTGCTGGCGTATGAGGAGGCCGTCCTCAAGGCCGGGGGTGACGTCAGGGTCATGGCTAACTGGCTGCCCATGGCCCTCACCGGCGTCCTGCGCATGTGGCTGCTCCACCTACCAGCGGCTTCGGTGGCGTCCTGGGAGGAGCTGCGCAACCTCTTCCTCGCCCATTATGCTGCGCCGGTGCCCCCGGTCGTCGCAGCTCTCCTGGGCGGCTCGCAAGCCCCACCCTCGAGGCGCCACGTGAAGCCGTTTGTCCGCCAGGTCGGCGCCGCCCTCAAGCGCCACGAAGCCCCCCCCCCCCCCCGCGGGCTGGGTGGCACACAAGGCCGACTTGACCTTCAGCTCAGATGATCACCCCTCCAACACCGCCTGCTCGGGCGCGCTCCCGATACTATGCACCCCCACCATCTTCCAGGTGGCCGTCACCAGGACCCTCATCGATGGCGGTGCCGGCCTCAACATGCTCTCGGTGGAGGCCGTCAGCCTCCTCCACGTGCCGCTGGAGCGACTCCAACCCAGCAAGCCCTTCTCGGGCGTCAGAGGCAGTTCCACCGGCTCCCTGGGGCAGATCCGCCTCCTGGTGACCTTTGACACCCACGACAACTTCCGCACAGAGCTGGTCGACTTTGACATCGCCCCCATTGGCCTCCCATACAACGCCATCCTCGGCTACCCTGCCTTGGCCTAGTTCATGGCAATGACTCACCCGGCCTACAACCTCATGAAGATGCCCGGGAGCAGTGGCGTCCTCACCGTGTCTGGGGATACAAAAGATGCCCTGCAGGCGCTCAGGATCGCCTTCAAGGCAGCCGCCACGGTGCAGCCCGCCAGCGCTGGCACCCTCGAGGCCAAGAGGGCTGCACCAACCAAGAAGAAGCAGCTGTTCACTCAAGACAAGGCGGAGACCAAGCAAGTGCCCGTCGATGAGGATGGATCCTTTGGCGCCACCTTTACCATAGGCGCCAATCTCAACCCCGAACAAGAAGATGCCTTGGTGAAGTTCCTGCGCATGAACAAGGAGGTGTTAGCGTGGGAACCCAAGCAACTAGCGGGGGTTCCAAGGGAGGTGATTGAGCATCATCTGAGCATGTGCCCCAACGTGCACCCCGTGAAGCAGAAGGCAAGGCGACAATCCACCGAGAAGCAGGCCTTCATCGTCCAAGAAACCCGTAAGCTTGAAGCTGCGGGTGTCATTCGTGAAGTTTGCTATCCTGAATGGGTGGCCAACCCTGTTGTTGTGCCAAAGAAGGGGGGAAAGGAGCGCATTTGTGTCGACTTCACCAACCTCAACAAAGCCTACACTCAAGACCCGTTCCCGCTCCCCCGTATTGACCAGATCGTCGATTTCACCGCCGAGTGCGACCTGTTGTGCTTCCTGGATGCCTTCTCTGGCTATCACCAAATCAAGATGGCAGTAGAAGACGTGGAGAAAACGGCCTTCCTGACCCCATGCGAGGTGTACTGCTACACTTGCATGCCGTTTGGGTTGCGCAACGCAGGTGCAACCTTCCAGCGACTGATGCATATTGCCTTGGGCCGGCAACTTGGGAGAAACGCCGAGGCCTACGTCGATGACATCATGGTGAAGTGTTGGGAGGCCAAAACCCTGATACAGGACCTGGAGGAAACCTTCGTGAGCCTTCACGAGGTGGATTTGCGGCTCAATCCGGAGAAGTGCATGTTCGGCGTTCCTTCTGGCAAGGTTCTGGGTTTCCTTGTGTCCCACAGAGGTATTGAGGCTAACCCGGAGAAGGTCAAGGCCGTCGAAGACATGCCTCCGCCGCAAACCCTCAGGGAAATGCAAAAGCTCACTGGGCGAGTGACCGCGTTAGGGTGCTTCATCTCCAAGCTGGGGGAACGTGCCCTGCCCTTTTTCAAGATGATGAAGAAGAAGGGTCTGTTCGAATGGACTGAAGAGCCTGACAAAGCATTCTAGGATCTCAAGAAGTACCTGACCAGCCCTCCAGTGATGGTGGCTCCATGCCCTCGGGAGCCCTTGGTGCTCTACCTCGCCGCCACACCCTACTCCGCCAGTGCAGCTCTAGTGGAGGTACGGGAGGAGCGCCAGGTCAAAGCTGCGCCACGACCGGCCACGACCCCGGCCATGGCAGCACAAGACCAAGAAGGCCTCGCGAAGACCACGACCGCAGCAGATGAAGGCCAGCCTCAGCAGGGGGACACCCCCAGGGCTGAAGAGGCCGCACCAGGCAGCCAGGGGCTGGGGGCTCCGCCATCTCAGGAGGCGCCTGACCCTTCAGGCACTGACCTCACTAGCACGCCTACCCTCGTTGAGCACCCAATGTATTTCGTTAGCATGGTGCTGCGGGATGCAAGGGCACGATACCCCATGCCTCAGAAGCTCTTGCTCACACTATTGGTGGCCTCGCACAAGCTATGATACTACTCTCAAGGTCACCCCATCAAGGTCATCTCGGCATATCCATTGGAAAGGGTACTCAGGAGTCCCAACTCAGCGGGAAGGGTCGCCGAATGGAACATCGAGTTGCTAGCGTTTCAGTTGGAGTTCAACACGACGAGGGTCGTCAAAGGAGCCGCACTTGCAGATTTTGTGGCAGAATGGACAGAGGCGCCAGGGCTCGAAGCAGGCGAAGATCGGTCACTTTCCCCAGGAAGTGAGACGCCGGATGGCTGGGTCATGTACTTCGACGGAGCATTCTCACGACATGCCGCGGGGGCTGGCGCAGTGCTTATATCTCCCACCCAGGACAAGCTCTATTACGCCGTACAACTCTGTTTCCAGCATGGAGAGAAGGTCGCCAACAACATAGCAGAATACGAGGGCCTGATAGCAGGCTTGAAGGCCGCATCGGCCTTGGGGGTAAAGCGCCTCATCATTAAGGGTGATTCACAGCTCCTCGTCAACTTCTCCAACAAGGTGTACGAGCCGAAGGACGAGCACATGGAAGCATATCTCGCGGAGGTCTGCAGAATGGAAAAGCAGATTTGGGAGTTGGAGTTGCAGCATGTGCCCCGCGGCACCAATCAAGAGGCTGATGGCATCGCCAGGAGGGCGTCCAGGTGGCTGCCTCAAGAGCCTGGCGTCTTCGAGGAACGACTCTTCAAGCCCTCAGCAGCACCGTCACTATCAAGCACGGCGCAGCCTCGGGAGGAACTCCCTCAACCACCTGCCTCAGGAGCTCCGGCCTGTGGCCCGACCTCAGCAACACGCTTGCTCCTGGTGCTGGAGCCTCAGGAGGGATGTTGGACTGCGGAGCTCAAGGATTACCTGATGCAAGGGACCCTGCCAGAGATGGAGGAGGACGCGGAACGCGTGGCGTGGCAGGCCACGACCTACTGCATCCAAGATGGAGAGCTCTACCGGAAGCGACCAAATGATGTTTCCCTGCGTTGCATCTCCAGGGAGCAGGGGAAGGAGTTGCTGGCAGACATTCATGGAGGAGACTCTCGACACCACTCGTCATTGCGGACCCTCGTCGGCAAGGTGTTTCATAGCGCATTCTATTGGCCTACAGCACTCAATGACTCAATCGAGCTGGTGAAGGCTTGTGAAGCCTGTGAATTCCACGCCAAGCAGATTCATCAGTCGGCTCAGGGCCTGCAGACCATTCCACTCTCATGTCCGTTCGCGGTTTGGGGGCTGGACATTTTGGGCCCGTTTCCCCGAGCGCCAGGGGGTTATCGCTACCTCTACATCGCCATCGACAAGTTCACCAAGTGGTTAGAGGTGGAAGCTGTCTGCACTATCCCAGCTGGATCAGCAGTCAAGTTCATCAAGGGCCTCGTGAGCCGGTTTGGGGTGCCTAATCGCATCTTCACCGACAACAGTTTGCAGTTCACCAGCAATATCTTCAAAACATATCATGCTAACCTTGGAACACAGATATGCTACGCTTCGGTGGCACACCCTCGGAGCAACGGCCAGGCTGAACGTACCAACACAGAGGTCCTGAAGGGCCTCAAAACCAGGACCTTCAAGAAGAAGCTAGAGGCCTGCGGCAGGGGCTGGTACGACGAGCTCGAGTCCGTGCTGTGATCCATCCGCACAACCGCTACCAAGTCAACCGGCTAAACCCCGTTCTTCCTCGTCTATGGAGCAGAGGCGGTCCTCCCTCACGAGGTCAAGCGTCGCTCCGCGCGGGTCCTTGCGTTCAATGAAGCGTAGCAGGACGATAGATCTCGTGCTGGGGGAGGAACACCGTCGGGAGGGCGCGCTTCGAGTGGCAAGATACCAGCAGGTGCTGCGGTGGTACCATTGCCGCAACATCTGCCCCAGGACTCTCGAGGTAGGTGACCTCATGCTCAGGCGGGTGCTCTCCAGGGAAGGGCTGCACAAGCTCTCGCCCATGTGGGAGGGCCCGTTCAAGGTTGTTCATGTTTCCAGGCATGGCGCCACACGCTTGGAGACCCAGGAGGGGGTGCCCATCCCGAACGCGTGGAACATCCAGCACCTTCGGAGATTTTACCCTTGAAATAAGGCTCGGTGCCTGTAAAGAAGGCCCAGCACCTACGAAGGTCGTCGTCCATAGGAAAGGCCCGATGCCTGTGAAGAAGGGTCAGTGCCTGTGAAGCTCATTGCCTCACGAAAAGTACCGGTGCCTGTAAAGAAGGCCCAGCGCCTGCGAAGCTCGTCATCCCAAGGAAAGGCCCGGTGCCTGTGAAGAAGGCCCAGTGCCTGTGAAGCTCAGCGCCTCAAGAAAAGTCCCGGTGCCTGTGAAGAAGGCCAATGCCTGTGAAGCTCGCCGCCCGTGACACTCTCACGTAATAATGAGTTGGGGCTATACACGCCCAGGAGTCTCCGGAGTGCCGCCTTCGGGCCTTGGGGGCTCCCGCCCACGCCTAGTGACAGCACTTAGCTCCGCGCTGGTGAGAAGACGTCGAAGACTAGATTAGGTGCTAGAAGCGGCTTTTCATTTGCTTTCTACAGTTGGCTTGTTCACCCTTGTTCGAAACTTTATTGGAGTTGCTTTTAGTGTTGTTTGCCGTCCCCGGCCCGTGATTCTCTGTCTTTGTTGCTCGCCTTCTCTCTCGCAAGCCTCGCGAGGGGGCTGCGCGGGCGCCCTCGCGAGTATCTCCTGACCTAATTTCGTTAGGCTTTCCTACTCAAGTTCACAACGGGAGCACTCCTCCTGGTCCATGCCACACGGGCATCACGACACGAACACAGGACCTGAGCCGGTCACCCTCACAACTAGGTTTCGAAAACTATCCCTTCGGCTAATTTTTGCAGGACCCAAGACGCCCAATGAGGCCTCAGGTAGGAGCCTCATGAGGCGAAGGTTGCAGTGAGCCCCCCTGAGCTAAGTTGTTCCTACGCATCAGCACGCAATACCATAACACGACATGGGAATAATGGAAATAGCATGATAATTAAAGACAACAGTCCAGCACGCCCCCACGGGGTTCCACACTTCTCTCTCTCTCTCTATGGAGGAAAAGTAGAAAAACAAAATAAATGCTTCTTGCCCAACGACGGCTCGTGGAGGGGGATTCGCGCCGCCCTCTGGAGCTCAATCATACCCCTCCTCACGCTTCACCAAGGCACGACGGCGGGATGACCCGCTACCCCCCTCGAAGCAAGCACGGCGGCGCAGTGGTTGATCACGACCGCAGCTGGAGGAGCTGTCATCAGAGGGGGAGCCGCCGAAGCTTGGTGAGTTGCGGACGCCGCCAGGCACGGGGCCGCCTTCGTCTTCCTCATGGCTGTCGCCGAGGCTAAGCACCCGTTTGCCATCGTCATCTTCAGGGCAGCACCCGACGTGGCGGCCATCCTCTCCGAACACCCTCACGTAGAGGGTGGCGTCACCGTCAAACTTGAAATGCAGGGTGCACCGTCGGCCCAGGCCACGCGCGCGGGCAAATGTCTGCCAGCCACTGGCCAATGCCATGTTCCCGGCTTCAAAGATCTCCAATGAGACCCAGGAAGCCTTGCTGCAGCAGCCGTCCGCTTGGAGCCAGAGGCCGCCAGGAGCGCCGGCCGGAAGTTCGCCTGCGAAGAAGCGGAGAAGCTGGAGCCAGCTACCGGTCAGGACCGCCGACCACATGATGAACTCCGACAGCACTTCAGCCGAGTGGAAGCGCGGCCTGGGAGGCCGCATGGCCACAACGCGCCTTCCCTCACCCACCGGGCGCCCGTCACCACGCGGGAGATCACCGCCACGACCACGAGGAGCCACTGCGGGAGACGCGGGGTGCTTGCGGGGACGACCTCGGCCGCGCTTGGGCGGAGGAGAGTCAGGCCCTTCCCGACGAGCCTTTCCTTTCTCCGCGGCCGAGAACCTCTTCGGCGGCGCCATAGGATGCAGCGGGTGGCTAGAGCAGGGAGAAAGAATAAGCAAGCGGAAGGAGGAAGATGTGCAGCGGGGGCCTGCGCCCTCCCGCATTTATAACCCGAGGGAGGCCAACCGTTGGCCTCCATGATCACAGGTAATCATGACTCATTTCTCCATGCAGGGACTTGTCAAGTCGGGCAGTTGTCGAGGCAGCGTGGGGAAGCGGATATGCCCACATCCAATCAACCGCCACGCGGCGTCCAAGGCCGCAGGCTGTTGGGGCCCGCGGTGCTCCGCACTTGCCCCTTCGCTTCTCTGCTAAGCCAAGTCCGAGCGCGCCTTGGGCCCGGGGGCTACTGTCGGCGTTCTAGGAAGGGGGATCCCCAGACTTGCCTGCCTGTGGCCTACGGTGTGGCTCAAGTGGTGGCCCACGGCCCATCTTCATCAACTCAAGCTGAAGACCCTCATGAGGGGCCAAGCCTCGCGGGGCGGACGGCAAAAGGCTTCCTCAGGAGCGGCCTCACCAGGCAGGCTCGCGAGGAGGCGGAGAGATCAAGGCAAGGGTACCTCGCTAGGTGCTCATGACGCAAGCCATGACGATCGAGACCAGGCGGGCGCCGGCCTGTGTAGTGTCCTTGTTTCCTCTTTGGTTCAAAGGGGGCAAGCAGAGGTGCGGAGTACCGAGGCACCAAGCAAAGGTTACCATTTTGGTGCAACAAGACCAAGACTAGCAGAGCGGCAGGACGGAGGTCACCGTGGAGCCCAAGACGGCGTCATCGCCAGTGCCTTTGGCAGCTGAAGACCAACTTTAGTCAGGATAACTTGTACTAGATGTTCCCCTTTAAAATGGCCGTTGTTGGCGCCCTTCCTGCTCAATATTTGGGAAGAGGACCAGGGCCTCTATATATAGAGCTAGCCACCACAGTAGAGGGGATCGAGTTCTCATCTCATCTATAGACGGGAAGATCCATCCCAAGTAGAATACCGCACCAGCTCAGGAACACCTCTCGCGAGGCTGTTCTTCCCTTGTACTATTCATCTTCAGCCCCTGAGGCAATCCACCACACCACACACTGGAGTAGGGTATTACACCACAACGGTGGCCCGAACCAGTATAAATCTTGTGTCCCTCGTGTTGTTCATCGTTTAGCTTAGATTCTCAGCGAGGCATTCGGACGTGGATCGGTAGGGGGAAGATCTTCGCGCACACCCTAGAGTTCGAACCTTAAGGGTTTTGCCGGAACCCGATATCGGACATTTGGCGCGCCAGGTAGGGGAGCACCGGAGGCCACCGCAGACACTGGTGGCGCGTACGACGCGGCAGCGACGACGCCCATACCGATGTGCTCGCCACCGTGCCAGCATGGAGCAACTCGCCACTCCTCATCGAGCTGAACTGGAGCGGCGAGTTGCTGAACCACGCGCCTGCTTGGGGCGGCAACTGGCTCCGTCGGGCCAAGCGAGGTTGGTGAAGCACCGAGCGGCCTCGCCCGTATCCGGAGGGCTCGGCGGGCCACCTAGCCGGGTAATATGCCAGAGAACGGCTCATCGGAAGCCATCGGAAGAGTGGAGAAAATGGTGAAGGAGGAGATGGGGGAGCGGCGGAGGGGTGCGAGTCTTGCCCGCTGTTTATCTGGCCTCGTGTAAATAGAGGGCAGACGGTAGGATCTTGGCCGGCGTCTGGCCTTGTTTAAACTGAGGGCGGACGAGAGGAGCTCGGCCGGTGTTGCGTTTAATTCTAGCCCTCTCATGAACGGACGTGTGGCCGGAGTAGGATTCTCGGTTTGCATGTGGGTTTAACGGAGGGGTTTAATGGAGGCACCGGGCGTGCAGCGGGCGGCACAGTACTATTCGATTTGCCAGCAATAATGAGCCATCAAATCACAAAGGCCCTCGCCTCTCGTGAAACCGACCAAGCTAGACTGCCCCGCCCTCTAGCCTTTTAAAAAATGTATATACTCCACTTTTGTATAGTAGTAGTATCGATGGATTGCGCCATGGTGCAAAACTTGAAATTAAAAAAAAGGTGGTACATATAGAGAGCGCTCGTCACCAAAGTATGCATATAGTACTATTAAAAAGGCTTGTCACAATAACGGTGTCCAGCAAAAGTGCACAGCCCACCCCTCAAAGGAAACTAAGCACCCTGGAATTCTTTGACAAAACTAAGCACCCTGAAATTCTTTGACAACTATACTGCTGGCTATATGATGTTGGCCATATGTACTGTACGTATGTAATGTGAAGAAACGAGTGGTAGTACTATACCAACTAAAAGACGAAATGTAAGAAATACTAGTATGTACGTACTGAAGAGTTAAAGTAACGAGAAGAAACATAACATAGTTCTGCTGGGAGCTCAGCACAACACACCCCTCAAATTAAACTAAGCACACCTTAAATTAAACTTTGCAACTACTCTGGTAGACACTGCATTAGAACCACCATGAGCAACGACACTGCCACCTTACTCGGAGTCCTCGTTCACATCCTCGACATTGTCCTTGTCCCTCTTCCTCTTTGCCGATACTTCTTTGCTTGAACCGCACACTTGGCTCTTGCTCTTCATCCAACCCTTATAGATATTGAAACAAAGGTAGCCATCCATTGCAGCGTAGTGGATGTGGTCTATATCTAGTACATTCCGCTGCCATGCATAACAATGAAATGTGTATGGAGGTTTCTCCAGTTTACCGTGCGAAGGATGAACCATGGCTCCTGCCAGGGTCAGCATTGAAGGCTGGCCACCGGACTGGAGGTCGAAGGGGTTGCCTACAATGAGGCCTATCCGACCTAGGACTTCTTCGTCGTTTGTAAAGTCTACAATAACGAATTTGACTTGGTTGCTCTCGAGGAAGTTCTTAAAATCCAGGCATTCAATGTCGGCATGGCATATGTGGTAGACCAAGCATAAGTCATACACGCAAACCTGGATCACGGCGGGCTTCTTCCTCTCCTCATCCTTTAGATCCTTATCTCGTCCCAAGACTGTGGTGTACTCAACATCTAGCCTGGCAACCCACTCATCATCTGAGTTTTTGAACATCCGTCTGAAGCGAGAAAGGCATCCTTTCACCGTCACAGAAGAACGGGTGTAGATGACGTCGAACTCATCGCGGTGATGGTTCTAACCTTGTACTCACTGCCGATCATGGAGATTTGGGATGCCATGGATTTGGGAGGAGGGTTAGGATTAGTGGAACTGCCGTAATGTGAAAGGATGGGACGACTAGGAGCGAATCGCCGTAGTATTAAAGGACGTGCGGGGACGAGTAGGAGCGAACCGCCAGCGTGCGAACGACAGGGTAGTGGCTTTCCATTCTCCCATGGTACGGGCTTCCGAGGGCCCTTGGATCTGAGATCGAATGGTTGCAAGGCGAACTGTTGCAAGGCGTGATTCTAGACCTATGGGTGAATATCCTATCCTGGAGGGTTATAAATTTTCAGCAACTTAGCATGCGACCGATTGATCTCAGATCCAAGGGCTGCCAGCAGCCCGTATCATTTTCGTGCCTACCACGACCGTCGCGTCGCTCGCGCCGTCGCGCCCTTGGAGATTTAACACAGTGCGTTAGGCTATCTGATGTTGGCATGTCATACATAGTCATCACTTAGTCACTCATACTACAACAAGGTTAGCTATATGGTTGGCTATAAGTGTATTTTTTTTACTTCTTTCTATCTCTTTCTTCGTACTCCCTCCGTCCCATAATATAAGAACGTTTTTGACACTAGTGTAGTGCCAAAAATGTTCTTATATTATGGGACACAGGAAGTACTAGTATTTATTGCATCTGCCAAGGAGTGACCTCTTCCATTGAAATGGTGTGCTTATTAGTTTTTTGTTGCTAAGTTTGCTTCATTTAATTAGCTATAGACTCAAAATTGTCTTTTCACCTAGGTACACGTGCTTAGAACCATTTCTTCCTTGGGTCACCAAACTAGTCTCTCTCTTCTTGATTAACTTGCCACATCAGACTTTACGCCTATGTGGCAAGCTTAGCACCTGTAGGAGCAAGTAAGTACAATAGTGCACTTTACATGTCATTTTTGCATATGTGGAGGAAAGAGAGTCAAGGAAAAAGTGGAGAAGTGGGCTCTCATGCAAGAGCCAGCCTCTACTACATGGTGGAGAATTGGGAGAGGCACCTGTATGGAGGTGGTCAGGAATCGGGAGACTCACGCCGGTCGTAGCGCCGCAGTTAAAATGATAATGGCAAGTCAAATCACGGGGCCCCACCTGTCCAGCAGTAACTCGCTGTCAAATCACATAGCCCTATGTTTGCAGCAGCCTACTCCCTCGTCTTCTCGCGTCTCTGTCAAACCGACTAGGTGGAACTGCCCCGCCTACCGCAGGAAAAGCCCACGCAGTACCTCCGTCTAGGTTATCAAGGTGGAGAGAAAAATGAGAGAACTTAATGTTTAGTATTTGCTAAGGCTGGTTGTAATGGTACTAGCCTTAGCAATTTTGACGAGGTGTCATAGAATTAAATGAAGAAAGAGAGAGGGTTGAGTACTATGTGTCATACATGGCAATAAATAAAGTACTACATGATACTAATATATGATACATGGCGCAGGAGTACTAATTATTATTAATATAGTTTTGCTAGAACTCATCTAGATGAGATATAATTTGGTCTCATTCATCTTTTATAGCCATTGGATGTGATGCTATAAGATGCGTGTGTGCTGACTTGGGCTGTATCTCATCTAGATGAGTTCTAGGTACTCCCTTATTAATATCATTGCGTGCAACAAACTGACCACTGCATGTCATGTTTGATAGTCTCAAGTCATTAAAAGCATACAAGCCCCACATCTCTTATTGGTTGATTCCTCTATTTATGTCAAAAATAAGAAACAACGTGAGAGTTAATGCACCAGGCCTATGTGTTTACTACTCCCTCCGTCTTGGTGAGTAAGTCATCTTAGGTTGTGCACCTTGACCAAGGAGGAGGGAAAAACGAGAGACCTTAATGTTTATTTGCTAATTAATAGCATTGCATGTAATGAACTAGCCACTGCATGTCGCGTTTGTTAGTCTCAAGTCATTAAAAGCATGCACATCCCTCGTCTCTTATTGGTTGATATGTGAAGAAACAAGAAACAAGGTAGAAGTTAATGCACCACGCCTAAGTGCTTGGGATTATTTGGTTTTCGTAAGATGACTTGCACACCTAGACGGAGGGAGTATTTGGTTTTCATAATATGACTTAATACTCACCTAGACGGAGGGAGTATTCAATTTGACAGCGGGCGGCACAGTTCCCGATACGGCTTTAATGCAGACAAGGGAGGGAGTAGCGGTTCCTGAAATGTTGAACGGCCAATGCATCCTCCTTCAATTAATGCATGAGGGAAGTAATGGGAGGAGGTCCGGGAAAAGAGGTTGCACGATGTGAATGCAACGCAGTTTGCCCTCATTGGCCTCATATAAAGGCGCCCCTCCATTCCAATGCATCTACCACATCATATGCACCTAAGCATTTGCCTAAGCACCTACACTAAGCGCAAAAGAGCTCACTCCAGACCCATGGCGGCTACGCGCGTGAGCGGCCAGCGACTGTGCCAGATGGTCCACAACGCCGGCCCGCGGCATGGCACCGAGGATCGTCTCCAGATGGTGATGGAGACCGGCTGGTGGATGGCCGCCGTCGACGCCAACTACGACTCTCAGTTGGACCATATGATCGTTGCTACCAGCAACAAGTTCACCGTCCTCAAGAAGCTCATGGACGACATCGCCGTACTCCTCCAGCCCGCGTGCTCGGGCTCCTCATTGCCTGCCACCCTAATCGGCCTCCATGGCTGGAACCTCTTTCAAGCACTGGTGGCCTGCGACTGCCCGCCGATGCCACGAAGAATATCCACCTGGAGGTCACGCTCGCCGCGAGGCACCTCGCCCTGCAAGAATTCATCGACCTACACATCCACGTGTACGAGCAAATCGCGTACATATGTATCTATAAGGCCGGTGAGGACGCTACGACATTGGCCTTCCTCAGTTGGTTGGAAGCGTTGGATGCCTTTGCTGAGAAGCACCTCGACCTCGCCACAAAAGCCGCCGCTCCTTAGCCGCCAGTCGGTGGCCCGGTGCACTAAGTTGAGGAGGAGGAGGTCGTACGTTCATGGATCCATCTTTCTTCTTGCCTTTTGTAACCACCATTGCGATTGCATCATCGTGGCCTTAATTCTTATTGTGCTGTTGCATTCTCGTTCCAGTCAATACCGACATGTGCGATCCCTTTGCTTAATTATAGTATGTGAGAGAGCGC